>VDFB02322007.1:0-67980 GCA_007258455.2 Sequoia sempervirens | reverse complement strand
AAGCACAATTTACAATTTAATCAAATAGCATGAAAGAACAGAAAGGCCAAACAATTGGCATAGTCTAAAAGTATTTTGCAATAAAATAAAACAGTAATAAAGGCCTGACGTCTTTTCCTAAAACTAGTATTCTTTCAAAATTCCAGACCCTTTTCCCTCAATAGAGAAAAGTATATATAGCAGAAAATTCCCACCGCTTCAGAGAGTAGCAATAGAAAAAAGATTTGCGATCCCTGGCAATGATGCAGAAATAAGAATATTCCCCAAGCCATTGCAACAAAAAAGATTCGAAACCAAGCATCTGGTCATTCCAGACACAAGTGCATCTCTTGTAAATGATGGCGGGTGGTCTTGATAAGTTTAAAAGACAAGTGTTACCATCCCGTGCAAATGATTATGACATGCAGTGGCCAATCGCAACATTTGGTTCGCCTGATTCATCGCCCGAATACAAGATTCGCCAAATAGGCACATGGAAACATTTCGCTATCAGTGTGAACCTTTATCCCTCATCGCTGAAGACTTGTGCCAAGGCTACACATGTTGAGTGGGTAGAGCTCTATCCAAAAGTGGAGGAAACGATCATCAGCTGGGCGCAAAAGAGACGCGTGGCAGCATTTCGCTGCCCGCGGTAGTTATTTCATCCTCTTGCTGAAAGATTTACGAAGAGTAGACACGTAGCAAGAATGCATCATAGACAACAATTGTGGGGCTTGCCAAATTTCTTTGGGAATGAGAGCTTCATGGCACCAGCGAGAGAGAATTGATGAGGAAGCAAAATGAATGATAAAAAATATTACATAACTACAACACATGGGTATGATGGTATTCACGAGATGAAAGGAAGGGAAACCCTTGGGGTGCATAGAGTAGACATGTGGAGAGGGAAAGAAATTTTTTGATAAAAGGCTAAGTTGATTTCCTACGATGCACAGGCCAATACCTAGAGGAAAATACACCCGAAGGGAGCTCGTTGAATATTTATTAACAAAACCTCATCCATTAGTCACATATTGAGCTAAATCAATAGATAATTGATCAAAATGATTAATTATGAAAAATTTCAGTGCATTCCCTTAATGCTTCTATTAAATCAGGATAACTCAAGTGGATAGACACTTACTTAGTCTACAAATTAATCACACACTTAGTATTTAACAAAATTTGTCATGTCACATTTACCCACTCACCCATGGGAATTAATTTACTTGCAATTCATCACAACAAGACAATGGGGAGCAATCATGATTTGACCTCAAAATATTAGCCCATACTCTCACTTACTTTAATTTCACCTTCCCACATGTACTAGCACCTAACATAATTGGAAACTACAATCAAAATTATTTCCCAAATCTTGAATATGTGCCCAAGAATTGGTCCAAATTTGGCACCATTTTAGGCTTAGATCAGTTTCAGCTAAATTTATCAATAATCTATCTCCACTAAAGTACATTTGAGCCTTCTAAATATTCCAAGTGGCAATTGACCACTTTCCCACTGAGAAACAGGAAAAGAAAGTGGGCCACTCATAGGATGGTTGGGAGTGGTCAGGATTGACCCACATCACTTGTCATCAACTATTGATCTCCATCCTTATAAAGTATACACTGTCTTCATAGCTTGGTGGGTCCCTCCATGGGGAAACAAATTTCACCCTACCTGCTAGCCCATGGGAATAAAAAAATATCAAATAAAATCCGATGGCGTAGCAGGGAGTAGTGGAAATTTGACCATATCACTTAATGAACACCATAGATTTTCCTTTTATACCACTTTCTGATCACAAGAAGATATCAAGACCACCTCATAAAAGTGACACATGTATAATGATTTCCAGCTCATGTGACTACTTAACGTTAATGCATAGAACAAACAAGCACATAGGGAAAGGCCTAGATGAAAATAAATGTTGCGACACCAGTCATTGATCCTTCTCCATGCTTCACTTACTAACCTTTTGGAAGCAATGGTACCACCACCTAAAATGACACATGGCAACTACCCACCATCCCACTCAAATATTTTAATGAAGAATAAAGCATAGCGAACATGCAGGGAATGGTCAAGATTGGCTTGTGCTGATCGAACAGTTGTCTCAGACTTAATTTATGCACATGTGACAAATATTAGTCTTAAAAAGGATGCCACTTACTAGGTCAACAATAGCTTGACCCTTAGGAATAGAGGCTTCAAACTTAAGACATTTTAAAAATGAAAATCAAGCTCAACCATAGGAAAAATTAATTGCTAAGAAGACACTTGGTGATTGACAAACCTAAAACCATGGGGCCGGTGAAAATAATGATTCTAATGGCATAAGTGGTGACTTAAAAAACTGGAGAATTTTATTAGAAGTTCAACAAAAAAGGAGCATAACCCTAAGCCCAAAATGAGGGTAAAGCCAATTATTGCAAAAAATTTAGAAAGGAACCAAAGAAATTTTTTAAGGGGTTCCATTAGTGGCTCCTATTGGGGACAAATGCTTCTTGTAGGCATGGTCAGATCCAAGAATCTTAGGTGAAGACCAAGAACGAAAAACAAAACCAAGACCTACCAAAACAACCAACATATGTACAATTTTCACATAGGTTATCAAACCCTATACCAAGAGCTTTAATCTCTGGATCTTTTCTAAACCCTTCCTTTGAGGTGCAAATTATAAATATGCACCCTATAGTTTAACCAAGCTTTAACTTTACTAGGTGTTCCCAAGCCACTAAACTTAGGGCTGATACTTGCCCCTGTCAAAAAACTCATTTTCCACTATCTGCACCATGCTGAGGTTGAAAGTACTCTCATGGATTTCCCATCCTCTGATCATGCATCTCTGAATCACAACTTGTTTAAATGAGAAAGAGCCTACAAAATTTAAACAAGCTTGCAAAGGTGCAAATTCTATAAAATGGATGGAGGTGATGAATGAAGAAATGGAGTATTTTCTTGCAAATGAGACATGGGATTTGGTTCCTATTTTTTCAAATAAGAAACCAGTAAAGAAAAAATGGGTATATCATTTGAAAGAGGAAGATGGAGGTCATAAGCATTATAGGGACAAATTGGTTGTGAAGGGTTTTGCTTAGGAAAAAGGCATTGATTTCAATGAGATATTTTTACCAGTTGTGAGAATGAACACCATTCGAGTAGTGTTAGGCTTGGCAGTTGTTTGAGATCTTGAGCTTGAGAAATTATATGTCAAAGTAGCTTTTCTTCATGGAGATATTAAAAAGGAATTATACATGGAGCAACCTAAAGATTTTGCACAGCAGGGTCAAGAACATTTATATTGTAGATTGAAGCGAAGCTTGTATGGGCTCAAGAAAGCCCCAAAGCAGTGGTATCTAAAATTTGATACCTTTATGACTCAAAAAAATTTCACTCATTGTAAATTAGACCTATGTGTTTATTACAAAAAGCTTGCTAATGATGAGTTTGTTATTCTATTACTTTATGTTGATGATATGTTGGTTGTTGGCAATAGTGTGAGGATAGTTCGTGAGTTGAAACAACATTTATTTCAAATATTTTTCCTGAAGGATTTAGGGGCAGCAAAGAGGATTCTTGGGATGAATATAATTAGGGATAGAAATAAGAGAGAACTTAGATTATCTCAAGAAAAGTATATTCTTAAAATTTTAGATAGATTCAATATAAAGAATTCTAAATGCATTAGTACTCCTTTGGTTGATCATTTTTGGTTATCCTCAACCATGCACATCCTAAACTAGAGGAGGATAAAGAACACATGAAGAGTGTTCCATGTTCATCAACAGTTGGAAGTCTCATGTATGTCATGACTTGTACTCATCCAGATATTGCTCATGCAGTGGGAGATGTGAGTAGATTTATGAGTAATCCAGGTAAACCGCATTGACAGGTAGTGCAATGGATCTTTAGGTATTTGAACGGTACTTTTGATCATATTTTTATGTTTTGGTGGTAAGGACATTCACTTACGAGGTTTTGTTGATTCCGATATGGCTGGAGATCTGGATAAACAACGTTCTACTACCGGTTATGTGTTTGCTTTTGTTGGGGCAACAATCAGTTGGGTTTTTCAGTTGCAACAAGTGGTTACACTTTCTTCTATAGAGGTAGAATATATTGGTTTAACTGAAGGAGCAAAGGAAATGATATGGTTTCAATGGTTTTTAAGTGAGTTATGGTGTAAACAATCAGTTTTTACTCTCTTTTGTGATAGCAATAGTGTTATTCACCTGGCCAAAAATTATACCTTTCACAATTGGACAAAGCATATAGAGTTGTGATATCATTTTATTCACCATGTTATTGAAGAGTGTAAGTTGTAGGTGGAGAAAATTGACATGAAGTTGAATCTAGCTGATATGTTAACAAAGGTAGTCCCCAGGGAGAAGTTCAAATTCTGTAGAGCTTCTTTCAGACTTGTCCATCTTTGACAATAAACTTGTAGTTGAGGGATATCTCGGAGCAACTATTTGGTCTTCAAGTAGGAGATTGTTGGGTTTAGTGAAGCCCTAATTAGCAAGTTTCTCTCATAGATTTGAAACAGTTGCCTTCTTTGTAATGACTTCTAATTAGCATGTGTTCACTAATTTAGAAGTTGTCTGTTTTGATGGATTTTTCCAATTATTGGAGTTGAGACTATTTTATAAATAGAGTTGTTGGTTGAATATGTAATTGAATTGATAATTGATAAAAGAGATAATCCCTAAAAGTGGACATAGCCATCTTTGGGAGAACCATTATAAATATCATGTTCTTGTTATGTGTTATTTTTAATCTTTTAATTTTTGTTCCTTTTACAATTTCTTTTTATTTGATTCTGCAATTATAATTAACATTTAGCCACACTCTTATTTTCTTTGTCCCTTGTCTTCTCCTCACATTTTGCAGATTCAGGGGCTTTAACGTTAACTCTAGTTCCTTATTTGTTTATAGCCTCAATAAGTCTTTACATGGAATCTATGGCTCCTCCTTAACTCCTTAAATCCACACGAGGCAACCTAGCCTCAAGGGCCTGCATTCTTCTAAACACTTCATCAACTATCATCAACTATATTACCCTTCCATCTTGTATTCCTCTCGCCTCTCCTTTCCCAAATTACATTAGCTCTTTTCTGAGCTATTTAAGTTTTTCTTTGATACCAAACTGGTGCAGCTCTACTCTAGAACTACAAAAATGACCTATGAAAATGGTTATTTAAGTAGTGAAACAATCAAAACTCTTTTGATTAACAATTGTTCATCTTTGATAGAATAAGCTCTGCTCTAATAGGACAACCCAGATTTTAAGATGAAAGTTTAATTAAATAATGGAAGGAATCTGTGTTTGGAACAACTCATACTCATAGATAAAGGAATAACTGAAACATGCAAGCCAAGAATCATATACAGAAATGACCATGTTTATAATCTAGAAGTGAAAACAACAGTCCTTTACTTGTTCATAGAAAAGCACAAATTGACAAAAGTCAGATCCATCTCCAGTATTACATTCTTTGGCACAACTTTTGTTTCCCTCTAATCAGACTATCTTTCCTTCTCTTAAAAGAGCATGTATGTTTGGAAATAAATTCTTCCATTCCACACTTGATCTTAGCCATGATTTTAAACGTTGCATAGACACATATTTATAGGAAAACACCCTGGCGATGTTATTAAGACAAGGATAAGATTGCAGCGAGCAGAGATAAGGATAAAAAATCATATTGTAGCGAGCAGAGATAAGGATAAGAAAAAATTAGATCATATTTCACTCAGTCAGTGTGCATAAAATTGATGAGTCACAATCTATTTTCAGACGAGTGACCAAAACTATTCGGAGTTTATTTCCTATGATTTTTTGCTGGCATGAGACTTTTTCCTGGCGTGAGACAACATTGAGGCTAGAAGCTAATGCATAATATAGCCTATCGGCTAAATTATTAATTGTATCTAAAATTTGCACGCCCATGATATTTCATATTGTAATAAGTTTATATGTAATAGCTAGAGGGTGCTTTCCATTATTGATAGAGTGAACATCTTCTTATAACACTATTGGTAGAGTGGAGACCATGATATTTCATATTGTAATAAGTTTATATGTAATAGCTAGAGGGTGCTTACCATTATTGATAGAGTGAGCATCTTCGTATAACACTATTGGTAGAGTGGAGAGATATTTTTACTTGAATTTGGTTAATGATATTATTTTTTTTTATGTTCTATTATTATTTTTAGATATTGGTTATAGTTTTTGAAATCTTTTGGCTCACACTTTAGATGATATATGTGGGAGTGAGCTTGATCTTATTCATATGTATAATTTTTTCTATGAATTGTAAACTTTTAAAATTCAAAATTCAAATCACATATTATTGATCATTTTGCTAACCATTATAAATTAATCTAGTGCATGTTTATGTTGCTTTCTTTACTATGTTGAATTTAAAATGTATTTATTCATTCAATATAAAATCATGTATAAAATCAAGGACATCTTAGGAGTCTAGCAATGAAGTAATAATAAAAACTCATTTACAAGACCATGGTAGCATTATTGGAACATTATACCAACATATATAATCCTATGTCCATTACACAAATGCTTGTTTCCCTTGATCATTGTTCCATAATAAAAAATGGTCATCCTAAGGGTTTGACAAGGAGAACATTAGCCTAGCAATTTAAGAAATGCCATAGATGTGCTCTTCAACATAAAGAATCACTCTGATTAAAAGATAAAAAAGGTCATTGTGAGTAGATTCTAATAATAAAGTTTTAGTTGTTTCATTCATCGAAGTATAAGTTTAGGTGGGTAAGTGCGTGGAAATGAGCGAGAAATCAATTGTTTTAGTCTTGAGATTTGTTGTAAAACACAATTTTTTATGAAAAACATAATGCAAATGTGTTTTACAACATATGCACTTGTAATTCCTTAAATATAATTTTTTGATGGTTCCCCCCTTTTAGGCTTGGATTTTGAAGACTAAGAGTTAGAAATAACTTGTGGCTTGTAAATTCAGTTTTTTAACATTAAACAACTCAAACTTCAACTTCAACTGCATCACATTTACAACTTTTGCTATAAAATTTTACAAAAGAAAAATGGAAAAGAGTTGTATTTTAGATTTCTAGCAATAAACCGTTTCTTATATTTTTTAATATGTTCAGTTATTTTGAAAGAAAAAAATAAAGGTTATCTTCGTATTTATCTAGTACATATATATTGACCACTTTTTTTATGTATATTTTTACCTCTAAGTTATCAATTTTTTTTTTTTAATGAATAAGCATCGATATCTATATTAAAAAAAGATAAAAATATGCATATTCATAAAAAAAAAGTGGGTGATAAGAAGGCACACCCCAAGAGTCACATGGGAAGAGCCCAAAATATCAAAGAGTCTCGGGCCATGCTGAGAAATTAGAAAATATTACAATAACATTAATAAAAAATCCCATTAAGTTGTCATAGCAGTGGCAAAAGAGGGTGGCGGGTCCTTATCATTGGATTTTCCCCATACAACAACAGGGTCCAAAGTAACATTAGGGGGAGCCCAACCATTGTCATCTTTCTCTTTATCTTTATCTTCATAGTGAAGAGAAATCACCAGATCCTAACTAGGAAGCCACTTAAAGGTATAAATAGGTCAACCAAAACTGCCCCTAGAGGAGTATCACTAGAAGGCCACCCAGAAGCTTTTCTTCCACCCCCCATTATTCCTCTAAAAGGATACCCCAGGTCAACCCACGAAGGAGGAGAGGGAGACCACCTGCAAGGGCCAAAGCCATGACAAGGAGGAGCTTGAGAATGAGGGTGAAAATCCCTAGTGGAGCCACTTCTCTACTAGCCTCGTGAAGGTGACCAGCCTTAGAAGGAAGTGGGAGGGGGAGGCACATGAGCCATAATGCAAGGGGCATTACCCTGTTTGTCTAGAAGCTCCTGAAGGTGAGTAACTTCAAGTGCAACTTTGTTTGTTTGCACCTGAATCTACAAAAGAAATTTAGAGAAAATAATGGCTTTGGAATATAAAGAAACAAATTGATCAATATGGCCATGAGAAAAAATACAAGAATTTATATCTTTCCAAATATTGAATAGGATTTCCAGCTTGAAAGCGTGTCCAATCTGGGTATAGTTAGCTAGGGAGTTTGGGAGAGTCCTCTACCAAGACGATATGCCACTTTATAAAGGCTCTAACCAAAATGAATGAAAGAAATCATGAATCTAATTATATAGCTATTGAGCTTTGGTGCAAAACTAGAAGAGATGCTTAAACGACTCTGTCTACCCATAAAAAGGGCAACTAAGGTCCTAGACCCCCAAATGTGAAAGTCAAGACATCACCAGTAAGGATTGGAAAATAATACATCAAGAAATGTGGTTGATATTGGGCTTAATAATAGTAGACCACGTAAAAAAAAAATTGTTCCAAATAGACATCGAGAACTAGAGGCACCACCTCTAGTTTAGGTTGTTAATCATCATAAAATGAGGTGAGAGCCATTGATATCCAAACTGTGGGGTTTGCAATTTCTAAATGGAGTGTCTAGAAACCATTTATAGCCTTTCCACCAAGGATTAGTATATTATCTAGAATGACATTCACCAAACTATCATAGGTTTCATAGTCATCATTTTGTAAGGAAAACTAGGCATGAAGAGATTCCCAAGAAAAAATACTCATGGTGGGTCTATGGAAAAAGTATTGAAGGCTTTGAATACCCAACTTGTGGAATCAAAGGGCTTTAAGCCAAGGAAATTTGGCCAATGGTCAACTTGCATTAGCAAAAAGAGGAGGCCATGAAATATTTTGCTAATTGAACAAGAGCCCATAATGAAATACAATCCCAATCTAGGGGAGCCAGGGCTTGACAACCTCCCAAGCTTGACAAATGCTTTTGGAAAAAAAGGTACCCATAATTTGAGTGGTCTCCCTCATAATTGTTGAAAATTGAGGTGTTTATGCAGCATAATAATTTGTAAAACTTTATGATTGCTGATCTAAATATGTATTCTTTGTTACAGACTCTTTGTGGGTGATTAATCTAATTAATTCATTTTATCATTTGTAGAATGAAGATATAAAGTTGTAGAAGAATTAGATAAAATATTAGAAGATACACAACATATACCATGGAGAAACCCTTTTAGGAAAAAAATCCACCAAGAATCAATGTATTATTTAATCTCAAAATAAGATTACAATAATTCCATTCCTTGCTTGAGATGCTTCTTTTTTCCTTCAACAAATCTTCTTCACAACCTGCAATAAAAATGATACAAACTCTCTTCAACTTGCTTGAGATATATAGGTAATAATCAATCTTGTAAACTCCAAAGAGTTACAATTACAAAGCTCAAAGCTTATCACCAAAAACCTACGCCTATCTCTTGCAAGTAGAGTTCTACCATGAAGAACAATGTCAAATAATCTCCTTCATTCATTTGGGCATCCCAAACTTAAGTCATAACTCAACCTTTATTCCATAGATATCTTCTAAGCTTATCCTCAAAGTGGGTATCCAAGAATGGGACCACTTAAGTCATCCTTCTGAAATATCTAAGTGTGAAAAAGTGCTAACTCCAAGAAGCCAACTTGGGCACCCAAGGTGGGTTAGAGTCATTCTCTATTAACTGAAACATATCTCTCCACCATTCATGCAAGAACGGTCATCCCCTATTAGCTAAAAGTAGTCACCTATTATCTTTCATGCAACTCAAGCCATTAGTCATGCATTACAAGTTAACTGAAGTCAACTAGCATTCAACTACAACTAACTACATGCAACTAAAGATAATTGAACCATAACTAAACTGAACTGAACTAAACTAAACTAAACTAAACTAAACTAATATTAAACTAAACTAAACTGAACTAAACTAATTTGAACTAAACTGAACTCAACTTCATGCATGTAAACATCAATCCTAACTTCTAGGATATTTACATGCATTAAATATGTGTTATCTTTTTCTCCAAATAGTTAACTTAACTCAAGGTGGGTTCCACCTTCCATGTGGGTTCCCTATGTGCCCCTTGGTGGAACCCTAATTTTCATCGTTCCACTAGTACTATGTCCATGCCTATGAAATTTTATTCCACAATATCACAAAGGGTTTACAGTTTAATTCTCTACTCTTGTATATACCCTCAATCAATTCATTGGCTTATGTTTGCTTGTTGACCAGTTGCATTAGTCGCCATTTAAATCAAGTGGAATTTTATGACTCCTACTGTTGTTCTTTACCAGACCTATCTTTCAAGTCACCTTTTGTTCCTAGGAAGACCCTTTCTTTATGAACAACTTATTTGCGTGTGCATTTTCATACCCTTTTAAAGTGCCGCTCATGGTCTATCTCCACTACTACATACAAAGGGGTTTTAAGACACTAACTTAAGACAAAAGATTACTTTTGTCTTTAATTTTCCAAGAATTTTCTAATTGTCTTAGATTAAGACAAAACTTTTTTCTAAATACATTTTTTATTTCCCTCCTTATTTTCCCTCCAATTGTTTTTTAGTCTTCTCCCTTGTATCCAAATTCCCCCGCTTCCACTCTGGGACGAGAACAGGACAAAGATAAGAATCAAAGAAAGAGCCGCGAGGAAGAGACACACAGCCGACATGAAAAAAAGTGAACAATAGATAGTGGAATTCATCATCGTAGGTTATCACTCACCCAAATGAAATGAGGGTGAGGCAGATGAAAGTCCGAAATTGAATCTGCAGGGAAGTCCCTTTCAGAGATTCTCGAAGACAATCCAGTTGCTACGACCTGAACCTCATTCAGCTCAGGAAAGGGAGTTTCTAGAGACTGGATTGATTCATTCCACTGCATGCCCGGTTTGAAGCACAACAAGCGAGGGTTTACCAATAATGAAAAGGATTTTTTCAAACAAGGGGCTTTTCAGAAAATCAAAAAGGCGCAAAGCTCAAAGAAAGTCATGACCATGTGGGTCCAGATTTTGGGCAAGCTACAGTAATAAAGCTTTTACGAAGGGCCTTTCAGCAACATACCAGGTGTGCCCCATATTTTTGTTGTTTTTGTTTTGTTTCTTATCTCTTTTCTAGTTATATTCTCTTGGATCTAGCTTGCTTGATATACAGTGCGAACCAAGACAAATAGTTATAGTATCTCTATTTGATGATTTTTGAATCAATGAGCATATGTTGATTACACTCGATAGGTCAGGCATCTTCCCTGGGAACTCAAAATTGCCATTTCCAGTTTTAGGAATCTCAGTCACTGCGTCTACACTGCTTATAATGCCTGAAAAAAGACTTCTTAAAATCAAATCTTCTAAGATTACCTAGTTTTCCAAGTGGTCTGAATAAGGATGTCCAATCAATGGGATGTCCTTCCCACCATGTTTCTTTTGCATTTAGCTGGTAAATGCTGTAGAATTCGGCTTTACACCTTCATATTACATTTGCTTGATAGTTTCTGATGTATTTTCAGCAAATCCATCTTGTGCATACCTTGCAGTCATTAGAGCCCTGAGATCACATTCATTCAAGGCATTTTGTCAAGAAGTCACACACCTTGTCCATGCTTCCACTTTTTACTATCAAAACAATTCACACGCCTTGTCTATGCTTTCACTTTTTGCTGTCAAAAAGCTCACGTGCCATGTCTATGCTTCTTCAGTTTTGCATACATGTCTACCAACGCATTTTCAACAACAACACCTAAAAACTATAACTCCATCTGTTTATTTCTTGATAGATGCCCTTACCCTGTTCAGAATCTCCCATTTTGGCACAGGTAGAATGGAAGTTGGAAAAGGTTGAGGAATCTGGCCTTACGTCGGTGATCTCATTTGCTTGAGATTTTCACAAGCCTGTTGAAATAATCTATCTCATGTCAAAACAACATTATTAGATGGGGGATCCCCTCGCTACCCTCCCCTACTCCCCCCAACCTCCAAATAGATCCATAGCCAAAATCCCATCAAAATCCTTCAGAAAATTTTAAAACTTGTAGAGTTCAAAACTTTCTCTATGTTAATTGCATAAATGAATATTTTTAACTACCATAACATAACATTTGAGATAAACATGTACCGAGTTGTTTCCCAATGGCTAGTAAAAAAGGGTGGAAAATGATGATTTGAAATTGGATGTCTAAATTTTTGGGCCAATTTCAAACTACTTGAGATCAATCCCTAGGCACTCAAAATAGACCCAGATATGAAAATGGACATATTGATGTAGTGGTCAAATGCATGGAAGTAGCTGCTAATGATAGGGAAAATGTGTAGAAATAGGTGTAAATACAAAGAGTGTAAATACAATATCAAAATGGACATATTGATGTAGTGGTTAAATGCAAGGAAGTAGGTGCTACTAATAGGGAAAATGTATAGAAATAGGTGTAAATACAGTTGCAGCTGCTACTTGAATTTTGTTGGTCGGGGTAGCAGGGCTGGGCAGGGAAACAATGCAGGGCTTTATATTGATGTCTGGAAGATTTAATATTAAATATCCATTTCATAACACAACAAAGTGTAAACAGCACCAACGGATTTTTTTAGGAGAGGTGGTGGGCAGCAGTGCAGGGTTTATATTGATATCTAAAAGATTTTAGATTCAACTAGCTGTTCAACTAGTTGTCTCATTACACATTAAAATTATAAGCATTACTATTTGTCACAGCTCCTAAAATATAAATAAATACAAATTACCCTAACATTGACAACAAAGACTTAACTAGTTTACCAATAATACAAACCACATAAATCGATATAAAGACATTAAAAAAATTCAAAATCTTATATAAATTAATGCAATGAAGCCCTGTTATCTTTTGTAAAAAATTAGGGGTAGTAAAGGAAACTAATAGTCCCCTATGTGTTTATGATTATTTTTCATCAAGTGTCCTTCAACATGGCCCTTTTACTTTGCATCAAGTTCCTCACCAACCTTCATTGGATCCCCACAGATAGCATAATCAATTGTAGCATTGGAAAGAGTGCCTTGCATTGAAGTAGAACTGCCTAATTGAAGGTAATGATTCTTATGAGCCATATTCTCTATTGCTTGCTCCTATATGAACACCTCAATCAAATGCTTGATTGGGTTATACATGGAAACCTTTTCAAGGATTTGACAAGGCTGCTGAAATCATTGTATCACATCATTGAGTACACTCTTATTTTATAGTTAGGTATTCAATTGCAAAATACATTCTCCTAGAAAAGGGATTTGGTTTGCCTAAATCTTTATGTTTCTTGATAACATATGACTTGCAGTAAAAAATGTTCATAATTTTTAATATAGCATCAGGGCTAACATCATCTTCCTCTAAAGTGGCCCCCCTGCCCCCTTGTCCTTTGCTAAATTAATTGGGCATATAGGAGAAAATCCAATGATAACAATTAGGTATTGGTTGATGCCAACACCCCTCCTGTGAACTGAGTAAGATTACAGCCAAAAATGCATTGATTAGTGAAATGATGCCCATATCTGGTAGTGGACGGCGGGCTGGAGGACATGTGCATTGCATTCACAAGAAAGGAATAATACTATAAACAATAAAACAAGAGGATAGTTTTAACTTCTCGCAAGGTAGGTTAGAGTGTCTATGTTTCAGAGCAAAGTTACAAATGCTCTTATTAGATACTATTTTGACAGGTGTATATTTTTCTAGTGTTACAGCTAGACCACCTTTCACTCCCCATTCACTAATCTCGATGAAGTCCCTACCACTTTCAACCGCATGACTGAAATTGGAAGCTCTCAATTGTGAATAATAAAGCAACATCTGAAATCTCCTCTGTTATTTATGTACTCTAATCTCTTCAAATCATTAATTATATTTTCACTATGCTTTGATAGTAACAATT
Source organism: Sequoia sempervirens (assembly GCA_007258455.2). Classification (NCBI taxonomy): domain Eukaryota; kingdom Viridiplantae; phylum Streptophyta; class Pinopsida; order Cupressales; family Cupressaceae; genus Sequoia; species Sequoia sempervirens. Next base: position 54,164 of record VDFB02322007.1, on the reverse strand, counting down.
TATAGAATTTTAAAATCCTACTAGGTGAAATAGCAATTATTCTTTGTTTAGCTCTTTGGAGTAGCCTGAATTGAAATCAAGCTTAGTTACAATAAAAAAATATTCTAATTATCTCTTCACTCTGCAACTTTTTTTGCGGTAATTACCATAAAAATGCTAGTTGCATGACCTCATTTCTAGAGAGCTACTACTGCTGAGTTAATACTTTTGCATTCAGGTTTCAAGCTTCCACTCTTATGTTGATAGTTTTCTCAAGTGAATAAAATTACCACCCACACCTGTCCAAAAAAGAACCTAGCTAATAATAATGTAATGTATCACATTCTTTGTGTTGGCGCTAGAGTTGTGACAGAACAATCCTAAATAGATCCATAATCCTATAAAGATATTTTCTCTTCAAATAGTAATTGAAACCAAACAAGAGAGGCCATTCTTTCTTGACATGGTTAAAGTAAAGATGACTCTGCAATGTGAATACCAACTCTTCTATCATTGTGGTCAAGAAGCCAATTCAAAGTCACATTTCTTGCAACCAATTTGAAAATGAAATCCACTTAAACAAAACTCAAAAGCTTCATCATAATGTAAGTTGTAACTGGCTTGGAACAACAAAACTAATCTACAAATAATAAATGGAAAGAAACCATTTTATTAGTAGTCCTTTAGTCAAAGGTCTGATTATAAATAATACACACTTTGTTACCATCCATACCTAAGTAACTTTATGCTAGAATGCAATTTTCCTTGCTTGCAATAATAGATTTTATTAATTTGAGAGAGTTCCTATCTCCATTAACATGCATCCAATCTTAAAAACCTAATGGTGCTTCAAAAAATGCTTTAATTTGTTCCTTGAATAAAATTTGTTCATGGAAATGTTTGAAAGCTTTGTATTCTCTAGTTGAATTTACCAATTTGAAATGGATTATAGGTCCTATACTTACCAGACAAGCTAAAAGGGACTACACCTATTGTACCACACTACTTACAACTAAAATGCCAAATTATATTAACATGTATCTAGTCTCAACTTTTGAGAGATTTAATAAAAAGGATATGTTCTTAATGAAAAGTGATGGCTGGGCTGTAGAAGCTAAGATATTAGCAATTAATAAAAAGAAGAATTCTATTTTTTATTACCTAATACAACTCTCGATGTTATCGAGAATTCCTTACACAATATTTCCTTCTCAATTAAATGAGTTTAGGAAGCTAGTCTAAGCTTGTGCCTCATTGGAATTTAGGAGCTAAATGCTATTGGCATGGCAAAGGGTCTGAATTTTGCTTAGGGAAACTTAAACCTCATTTTCAAAGTTTGTAAATTTCAAAATTACTCTGCTGTCATGGTTATCATTCCCCTTGTTTGGTGTAAGTTTTTTTTCTATCGTGCCCCTAACAAAAATAGCAATTTAATCATAACCCTTTGAAGCAAAGCCTAGTTTAGTTGGGAAACTCCAAAAGATTGAGTAAAGAAAAAGTAAAATAGTGTGTTGATGCAAAACTAAAGAGAAAATACCCTCAATAACATATTGCAAAGATAAAAGATTTTTGTAAAGTTAAGTGAACAATTTAAGGAAATCTTTTTGTCCCAAAACTAGTATTATTGTTAGAATATCTGAAAATTTATTGGAACTCTTCGGGCTGGAGAAGGAATATGTCAAAATGGTTAGTTTTAACATGCACTAAATCTATAATTATAACCTACCAAGAACTTCTTGTTTATAATTTTTTTTTTAGACATGAGATTTCTAGCCTATATTATTAGTTTGAGCATTTCTATTTGATTGTGTATATTTTTTATCAATATTATGCATCACACTCCATGATCCATCATTAAAAAAGATCATAAAGTGTGATCCATAATAATGAGATTGAAGCATATTACAGATCATGCCCCATATCTATTATCAAATTGAAATACCAAGAAAATATCCTAAAATGTGATCCTTAACAATGATGATGGAAAAAATATATAAAAAATTATGTTTTGTTTCCCTCAGTTTTCTGGCTTAACATATCAAAAGAGTTAGATACCATTAACAATAATGGGAATTTTATCTAGATTCAAATAGATAAAAGATTAAGACAAATTTGTCTTTCTCTTCAAATCTAAAACGTTGGTATTGTAATGAGTACTCTAATTAATAAATTATCTAATTGTTTTTTTTAAATGATGATTAGAGATTTTAAGGACATTGAAACCAACAAATTTCTGATTTATTTCACAGCATGTGATTTTGAAGGGATCCCATAGAGAGCAAACAGCAACAAGAGCAAGGACAACTCACCATTTTCTATAGAGGAACAGTGAATGTTTACAATGTTTCAACAGACATGGTACGCTAATAGATACAATTATTCTTTATAAGAAATAATTTTTTGCTATTATTATCAATTATTTAACTGTCAGATTGTTACACTCAACATGAATGGTATGCCATAGTGTAAATTATGACATGTACTTGGTAGGCCAAAGCCATAATAAAGTTGGCGAACAATGGAGTAAACAACAAACAAGCCTCCACAGCAAGTACTCCCACATCCTTTGCCCCATCAACACCGGTCAGTTCCAAGTTTTCTCCAACTCAAATGCAGCTTAAAATGATCTTGGGTACAATATGAAAACAAATCTACCCATTGTAATCCTTTCCATTGATAATGAAACTTAAAGATAAATTTTGAACAAGCAAAATGGAAGGAAATCTTATTTATTGAAAAACAAACATTAAAAAATTTGATTTATTTAATTTGGGTGACTAAGAGATGTCAATATATATTTTGCAATCTCTCTCTCTCAAAGATCAAATAGATGGAAGATCTATAACTTTAATAAGTACAATCTATTTGTTTATCATTCGCTCAGTTTCAATTCTCTTTAATAATACAATTGAGTGCATGGAAACAATCAAGAAGTAAATTTAGCTTAAGAAAATGTAAAGAACCTATGACGAAGAGACAAAGAAATCCTCTTCAAGCTGGCAAGCCATTGTTCATTTGTAAAGAATCTCACAATTGTAGCCAGACATTCTTTCAAAAGGCTGAAAAGATAATGAAGTTGATGCCCCAAAAAGAATTGAATCACCATAAGTGCAAGTTCCTCTGCTTTAGAGGTTGTTAAGATGGCTTTCAACCTTGCTCGACTGAAAGCAAACATAATGCTACCATAAACAATTTGAAGAATGATTATAACAAGTTGTGAAGATATTTGACTTGGGAAAAAAAATTAAGGCTACAGATACATCGAGGTAAGGATGTTTTTATCTTAGAAAACCTAAAGTTCCTAAAATCCAAAATAGAGAAAATATTGAAGAACTATAAATGGTCTTCCTGCAGAAGGGCGTAGTAGAATGCATTTTTTGTGAAACAGAAAAAGCAATGACTGGGTGAGGGTTATGGACTGATTGAAATGATGTCTTATTAAAGAGCCAGCTAGATGGAACTTTATCCAAATACAGTAATGTTTATAACTGATAAAATGAATAATAATTTGGTGGTCAATAGTATAAACAAAACTAAAAAGAGAAAATAAGATGGAAATATGGCACGTTTTATCTCCTTTGATTGAAAGGAGTACGAGGTCAAACATAATGCTTGTGTTCTTGGATTTTGAACTACACATGATGTAATTTTGAGGATTCTGACAAATTTCTTGGAAATTTGCTACCAGAATACAAATTTATACTTTAATGTATCAACAGAGTCCTCAATTGTATAACCTGTGATACAATTGAGGATTCTTGCCATAGTGTAGGAATGTGGCATCCAAGCTCCTTTACCTGTTTATGCCTATCCTGTAGGTACTAATTGTAGCTTATAACCTTCTTGTTGAAAGTGAAATCTCTCCTAGCTACATAAGCAATTTGAGAGACTATTGCTTCTCTCTGACCCATAATATTCTTGACAGCAGCTACTTTTTCATTCAAAGACAGTCCCATCCTTCTCAAAATTCACCTCCAGGAATGCTCTGTTGAATCAACTTTTGCTTCTTTTGGGGGGCTGAATGACTGGGCTAAAGTAATACTGCTGTCTCTAATTTTCAAAGGTTACTCTCTCTGTTTAGGAGTAGAGCATTTAGCTACAACAACAAGCTTCTCTAATTTTTCTCAAAAGTGATACTGTTGTCTCTAATTTTCAGAGGTTACTCTCTCTGTTTAGGAGCAGAGCATTTAGCTACCGCAATAAGCTTCTCTAATTTTGCTCAAAAGTGATACTGTTGTCTCTAATTTTCAAAGGTTACTCTCTCTGTTTAGGAGCAGAGCATTTTGCTCTCACAAGGTTTCTAGTTATTTGTGTTGAATCAATTATTTTCCAGCATATTTATGATATAATTTTTCAACAACATTCATGCTTCTTTAATAATTTTATTTGTTGGAGTAAGTTGAAAGTAGATTTAATATTTGTAGTTCTTAAATTCTACTTTAAGTTAGAGTTGAATCATTCTGGTAAGAAAACAGTATGATCTTTGTGGGTTGTGGAAGTGTATTTTTTGTTTGACAATTACTACAGCAAAGAAATCCCAAATGGAGGAGTTGCATGCACAGGTGACTGCATTGGAAAGTAATATGAAATATGTGACAAAAAATCCACAATAGTTGGTCCAACAACAAGAATACATGACAAAGCAACAAATAAATATTATTAAAAATGGTACAAGAACAATCTTTTGTCCGTGACTTGGTGAAAGCTCTTGCTGATAAATAAGAGCATTAGAGATGAATAAGATATAAAAAGTGAAGATTTCTTGAAAGAGCCATTTGAAGATTTAAAAGGGAAAAAATAAACCAATTAAAACTTTTGATGGGTAAATTAATGCTGAAATGTTGGAACCATGGATTAAAGAAATGGAAGTATGTTTTGCTGTGCATAAAGTTGATGGGGCACAAAAAAATATCTTTTTCTCATCTTAAAATCAAATGTCACTCTCTTGTATGGTGAGATAATTACATAATTAAATGTGAAAAGAGGAATATTAAATAGATGTACTATAGAAAAACAAATAGGAAATGTGTGTAGGATTATACTATAGAGTTTGAAGGCAAGCCATGTTGGATGGCATGGATTTGGATGAGAAGGGCATGCTCAAGAAGTATCTTAGAGGGCTTTATACCCACATTTAAGGGAGGGTGGTTACCATGAAGCCAAATAACTTGGATAAGCACATGCGCAAGCATATTATGTGGATGAAGAGAATAAGAGAGGTGAAGAAGTCTTCCAAGCATAAGAACAAATATTTCAAAGATAAATGGAAGATAAAAAATGATAATATTGTTGTACAGAAAAATAAAGATACAAAGAATCATTGTAATCTTTTCAAAATTGTTGGACATGTAAATGCTAAGTGTTGGAAATTACATTCTAAACTACATCCTAATAATAAGAATAAGGACCCTTTAAGTCCATGGTAACAATATATAGAGTATAGTTTTGATGCTATGTTGCCGAATCAGGTACAGATATGGGTACATGGGTATGGTATTCTAGTATGACATTGTTTTGAAGCGTTGGGTATGTTTGGGTATGTTCATACATTCCTCCCTAAAGCCTTAATACTTTTAACTTTACTAAATTTCTTACCTTTTTCCTTAAAACATTAATACTTATAAATTTAGTTTATGTTTTTTTTTTAAAAAATGAAATTGTAATCATGCTAATTTTGACTATTAAGATGGGTTTCATAAATTATAAATTCTAGAATAATTAATTTAATATAAATTCTTAAATGTTTATATATATATATATATATATATATATATATACTTTACTAAATTTCTTACCTTTTTCCTTAAAACATTAATATTTATAAATTTAGTATAAAGGTTTCAAGGAGAATTCCAAATGAAAGTTTGGATGCATATTTTTTAGATATAGATACAGTTTGTTCAATAATGGAAGCCTTTTGTTTGAAGAAGTCATCATAAAGAATCATTAAAAGGACATCTACCATAATGTTTAGCAGTCATACTCTTTGTAGCTGTCATAAAAGGTAGTGAAATGTGTGAGACAGGGGCAGCATTCTTTGAGAGCCAGTGAGTCGTTATCTAGTACACCTATGCAGTGGCAAGGATAGTAATCTCATGAATGAATGAGTCAACCAAGTTTCATGCAAATGCCAAAGGCAGATTTAAGAGGGTTTCAGTACTGTCACAAGTAGGATGCAGTTAGCATTTTTCAAAGAATGTAGTCATAGGCTGGTAGTACAAAGGATTGATCCTTAAGCAATGAATGACCCAAGAAGAGATAGCATTGTGGCATGGCTTATGAAACAACTCTTCCAATGATTGCATGATGGCAATATAGTGCATATGACTGTGCAACATAGGGTTTTAAGGTACATTGTTTGGTCAAATGCACGTGATAGTCACCTAAGGGGGTAGTCTTAAGGTCCAAAAGAGCTCCCTAACAGTGTTTTGTATTATGTGACAATGCACAATTTTTAGTCAAGCTATTTTTCTTTAAACCATGTCTCTGAGATGGTGTTTTCTATTTCCTAGAACTACCTTCTGATTTCATATCTAAGTTTTATTTGATACAGTATTACTATGCTTTTGGTTTTAAGATAATATTGCAAAGAAGATTCATCTATTCAATACATAATGAAGAAAATTACGCTAAACAAAGACAGAAACTACCAAGCAAAAGAAAAGATCCGAAATCAAAATAGAGGAGTGTGATGCCCTGCATCAGAAATTCAAGGTGTTGCAGAAACTGTCAATATTTGACACTGAAACTTCCAAATATACTTCCAATCTAATGAGTGCCTCTAGAGCTAAATTATCTTCAAGGACAAAAGTTGGCTTTCACCTAATATTGATTCTTCACTAATAGCATGAACAAAAATATTGAATTTTGACAACAAATTCTATCCCCTCAACATATATCAACTAAGATTTTTCATCATTGGTGTTTACGGAAATTACTGAATCTAAAGCTGAAACCTCTTGAGAAAAGAAAATATATTGGTCCTCTAGCAATGGAGTTATATATTGAACAAAATTACCAACTTCCTCTGCCATCAAATTTTCTATTTCCAGTTATTCAGTAGATACTACTTGAACAACTTGAATGATCTGGTCTTGACCTTCATCTATTCAGTTTTGTATAGCTAAAAGCAAAAATAGTAAATAATTATCTTGTTTTTAACTTTTTATTAGTAAAAATATATATTTTTCATTCTAAACCTTTAGATATTTAACAATAGGTTATATGGTTTTGACTCATTGATTGGTTTGTGGGAGCAGAGAATTTGGCAATAGGGTGACATTCTGGTCAACTTTCTAAAAAAAGGGGTGTCCAAGCTGAGAGACTATTTTCAAGATATGTCTGTTGGGTATGCAGGTATGAAGTTAGATCTCCCAAACAAGCCCAAAACACAAACAATATTTTGTTGAATTAATTTTCAAGTTAGCTGAAAAATTATGGAGCATCATGTTTGTTATATATCTATATATCCTTGCTGGGGTGGAAGAGTTGTAACACTATTATTTTACTATTTTGTGCTACTTGAGAAATGTAGGGAAGCTACAAGGGATTACCATTAATAATATGGTAAGAAGTTCAAAAATTATAGAACCAATTATGTTTCTTTTATTTACTTTTGGTAGGAAAAATTACTCTGAAATTTTTCTAGCACCATATCATAGAGTCAAAATATTATCTAATGGTGGAACTTGTCCCAAACATCAATATTGAGTTTGTCAATTTCACTTCCACCACAGTGTATGCAGGCCATTATGGAATACATTAAACACAAATATCATAAAACTCTTGTGATTGTGTATGAAAATGGTGAGTACATTTCTCTCAACGATCCTTTAGTACAAGAAACTCCTAGGTAAACATGGTCGTCAAATAATTTGTAAGATTATACTCTTATGAGGATCATGAAACAACTTGATTGGTAAGCATGGTCATCAAATCATTCGTAAGATTATAATTTTAAAGTTTAAGAAAATAAAATTTGAAGAGCATTGGAATTTAGCTACACTTTTATGAGAGTTATGAAGTAGCAGCTTGATGAATTCTTCTTGGTCTAATTTTTTTCAAAGAGAAACTTTTGAACGTCCACTGTGTTGGGAATTGCAGTACAGAAAATGTAATGTGGGGATCTGAAGCTCTTCTTCTCTTCAAAGCTGACTTGAATAACTCATTTGAAAGTTAGGTTGGTGGGGGAAAGGAACAAATTGCTGCCATAGAAAAACCAACTAACTAAGACTTATTGATATCATGAGTCCTTGATAGCTTAGAATAATTTGAAAAAAATTGAGGCTGCACAAGCTATGGGATATGATTAGAAGATGGGTGTTGTTATGGCATCAATCTGTTCACTCCGCCCACTAACTCAATTAGCCAGAATAAAAGGGATTCAAGCCAACCTTGAAGAGAAGAAGACAACCCACTTCCCCTTTCGTCACATGCTAGCATAATAAAACTATTTCCAATGATGTCCATAGCCCTTTGAGAGATTGCCTCTCTCTTATTGTATTCCTTCTAGTATTACGCCAATGATGCAAAACAATGTTAGCCATACAATATTAGAGTCTAGAGCATTTCCACGCTAATGAAATAGACCGCTTCAAATCTAAGGATAGCATTAGCCGTCTAACCAGTTAGCTTTCATTAGAGAGGATGAGATTATGCTTTCTTATGTCATCACTTGCGCAATCATGTAGATGGCATCTTTGTGATAGAAAAATCACCCTTCAAATGTTTGAAGTTTGAACAGCTTACAACAACATTAATTATATATGTTTATTTAAATTTTTACTTTTAGAGAAGAAAAGTATATATTTATCATTTTTTTTATCATTTTGGATTTGTTTTACTTTTGTTCTTTATATAATGGCATCAGGCAAATTCACCGCCACGGAAAATTAATCGCAAATTTTTAATGCGATGAATTTTACACGATGGTGAATTGCTGGTGGTGAATTTATCATTTCGATTGTGAATTGCTGGCGGTGAATTTGTCATTTCGATTGTGAATTGCTGGCAATGAATTTTCCTAAAGCCTTATATAATATAGTCTAGTGTTCATTTTCTCCATTTTTGTGTAAGATTTGGTATTTAGCTTATACTTGACCTCAATTTGAATTGAACCTAAGACCCTAATGGTTTTGACCACTCTTTAATCTTCTTATTCTTAATTGTAGGTTGAGATCATTTGAATAATCCTTGTTCTAGATCAAGATTGTTAATCCATCCTTGATCTTGGATTGGTATTGCTAGGGTAGCCTTGACTATCATTCTCCGAACCTAAAATTAACTATAGGCCCAAGCTAACCTCAAACTAGCTTATTATTGCCAATTAGAAAATATTCAAATTAAATGCTAGGTTGTTGTATAAAGAGGACAAAGCCTAAGACCATTTAGATTATCCATAAATTAGCAAAAAAAAATTAGAAAGAATATCATTTTGATCAACAACTAGAGTAATCATTGCATCATGAGTATGAGATTATGATTAGTCGACATGTATTTTTTTTAGTTTTGTTCTTTTGTACTATGAACCTTAATAGAGGGTGTTGGAAATTAAGGTTTACAGTAGTAATCAAGTCACCTTAGTGACTTACCAATGTTAGCTTTTTGTTAGTTATTGGGTGTTTACTCTCTATAGGAAAGTTTGAGAACATATATAGGAATATAATGTTTTATACACATTTGTATATTACTTTGTAATAGAGCTTAAATAAAATAATAAAATAATTATCATATAATGTCTTGTATTTGTCATACTATAATGGTTTAACATGTTCTTACATTTTTCTCTTTTGTTTCTGAATTCTAAGATACTTCACTTCAAAATTGTAAAAAAAAAATTAAAACCTATTCAAACCATAAGAAACTAGTGATTTGTTCAAAAATGGCTCCAAAGCTAAATGTATAAAAATGAGCTATAAATAGTGTCTTTATGCTTGTGTTAAGCAGATCCATCTACTTCTTTTATAAGAGTTTCTATTTAATAAAGCTGGAAAAGGAAATTTAAAACAGGCATGCTACATTGAAATTAGATATTCTAGGTGCTAAAAAGTGGATCATATTAAATATAATGAGATATTCACCTAATTTGATATTTTGTTGAAAATATTTTAAATATGAGGGAAGATATTCAGCCATTTTTTAATCTGATGCTTGCACTATATTTTTAAGGATAAGTAAGTATTAAATAAATTTGAAAATAAATGTATGTTTTTTTATTGCATAAACTACAACATAACATTTTTAATGAATTTTGGATAACTAATGTTAAGTATGCGCTATTTACTGAAAAAGTATTATAAACTACAGTGTTTTCAGCAGTTTGGATACTTTGATATCACATGCATTTAAGTGTAAGTAATCTCTGATGAATTAAAACCAGATGGACAAGGCCTCTATTATAGAGGATGCAATTAAGTATATTAAAGACTTGCAAAAGCAGCCTAGAGACATTGAGGTTGAGATTGCTTCCTTTCAGTCCACCAAGAATGAATGCTCTTCCACTTCCTCACTGACATCTGCAACTACTGAGGTGGATAATAACAATTACCAATCACAAATCAGTTGTCACATCTCCAAAACCAATCCCACTGCTGAAAGAAAGGCTCCCTGCCATGGGCACAACCCTCTTCATGTAAGCATTTCACAACATTTTGTTTTTATTCAGGCATGAGAAGTTAGTATCTAAACCTTTAATTATCTTGTGTATATATTAAGGACAGATTGATATTTCCAAGATAGAGGAAGGAACATTTCATGTTAGGATATATTGCAAAAAGCAGCCACATGTATTAGTACACCTTACAAAGGCCCTCAAATCTCTTCAATTATTGGATGTCCATAGTTGTAATGTTACCTTCTTTGACGACCACATCATCAAGATTGTCATTGCAAAGGTACAGAATCTTGCCAAACTATAAGTATTAGTTTTCATAAACACTTGAAAATGGTAGATGGATGTACATTGTATACTGATATACTGTTGTAATTGAGTGTAGAGTAAAGAGGTATAAGATGATGCACTGAAAAGCACAATTACAGATATGGCCCTTAAGTGTGGTTTCTATGGAGCCTGATCGATGTACACTTTGGTATTCTATGTTTTTCTAATAGAGATTTTGTACCTATATGTAATAATTCTTACCTTGTTTGATGGTGCAAAAAAATGCAAATCATACCCATACCCAGCAAAAAATGATACATACCCTACAAAATTATTATTGCAATATAGTCAGATAAAGTAATTGTGACCACAGCCAGTGACAGTGAGCTTTGCACTTTCCTTACATAATTAAGCTGAATTGGAGTTTAATTCTCACCATGCAATTTTATTTAGACACTAGTATTTAGAGTGATATTGTAATTTTATTCTTTTCCATATGTTATTCAATGTTATATGTGCTTTTATTTTTATCATCTCAGTTCTTAGATAATACTTTTTGTAGTCCATTTGGATGTGCATGTCATATCTTATTGACTACCTTTTTTGTGGTTTATTTCTTATTCATGAAGGGCATTTTAAAGATAATGGAATTTGCTTATGGTATGTTATCTTGTTCAGATTTGTCTCAAGGAGTTGCATTTGCGAAATAGTCCTTTGATTATGTCTCTATGTGGGTCAAAGGGTTAACCTATTAACACCAGTCAGATGATTGCTTGTGTTGGACAACAATCTGTTGGAGGTCATCGAGCACCAAATGGTTTCATTGACTGCAGTCTTCCACACTTTCCAAGAAATGACAACACCAGCAGTGAGTTGGCTTTTAATTTTATAAGGGACTATTAGAAATTTTCTTTGCAGTACATAGAATTACTCTATATGATTTATTTGAATAACCAACTACAACATTTATACCATAGTTTATTTCTCATCTTAGTTTTATGTATTGATTTCACTTTTCCTTTTCCTCTATAGGGAATATAATTTTGGAGTCTTTTAAGCTACTAATGAAGGTTGAAAAGGTCAACATTTCCCTTCTCCAACACCACCAAGGAGTTTTCAGTTGTCGATAGCATGATGAAGGCAGTTTCAAGCGCCCAGATGAAAGGAAACAGTCGGCAATAGTTTTAGAAGTCATTTAATGGTCATTAGATGATGTCCTACATTCTCTCCAATGTAGGATAGCCAAAAAGGAAGCTAGGCTCACTTTGTTTGTTAGTTCTTACTTTCGCTGTTGTATGTTGTAACTTTTTAAAATTCTTCTCAGCAAAATATTATACTGTAACTCAAAAACCAGTCTTTGAGATTGAAGAAATTGATGTAATTTTTCAGATTTTGAAAGAAAATCAGTCATTTTCAGACTTGTATCTGCTGTAAGAACACTTTTTTTCAATAAAATTTGGTATTTTTTCCTTCTTAGAAACTGTTTCATTATGCGCAAATGGATGATTGATATGTTTTTTTGTGTTTTATTCTAAAACCTCAAATGTATTGTCTCATTTATAGTACTTTTAGGCAAAAATGTATGTATCATGAAAGGGTGCATACTTAGGTGATAACAGTAATGTTGAATTCACTTTTTTATGGACAATGAGAATCTGTAAACATTGAATATTGAAAACCACGCTAAAACAATATTTAAAATAAATTGTTTATTTTTTTAAATACATTTTTTCATATTGTCTCTATAGAGATGAGACAATATGTCTTAATCTCAACTATTGTCTGTAAAGAGACAAGTGAAATTGTCTCTAAAGAGAAAAATATTGCTGATCTCAACTATTATCTGTAAAGAGACAAGTGAAATTGTCTCTAAAGAGACAAAAATATTGTTGTTTTATATTGTTTTTATAGAGACAATAATTTGAGACAATAATTTAAGACACCCGCTTAAAGACAATATTTGAGACAATACACAAATTTTCTTTTGTCTCAAGTTAAGACAATTTATTCAAAAATTGTCTTAAAAATTGTCTTAAACCCCCCTTCTATGTAGTAGTGCTCCCATTGTCAGTTTTGTTTCAAAATGTTATAATCAACAGACGATGAGCGATACACTTCTCCCATAGCACCATCTATGTCCTTCACTACTGATTTATCACCTGTCGTAGGTAGTGCTTCACTTATAGCAAAGAAACCTACGATGAGTGATGTAATGTTTTCCCTTTAGTCCTTGGTTCATCACCCATTGCATGACATGTTACTTTGAGAAGGAAACCTATGATGAGTGATGCATGATTTTCAACATCTGTTGGATTTCATCACCTATCTTGTGTTGTGCCCTTGTATCTGGAGGGTAACATGCAACTAGCGATGCGGTTAATTTATGTAACCCATCGCCACCCCTTGCACTATTTCCAGTTAGGTTATGTTTTTCTAAAGAAAACCTGTGACTGCCAACATGTGGAGCTCCTCCCCCATCGTGTGGGTACAATCTATCATTGGTTGAAGTAGCTTGGTAGGGGAGGAACCTCCAATGGATGATGTAAAACAAATATATTTGGTTGAATTCTTCCTATGGTTTGATCAATGGTTAATAGCTCATTGTTGTCCTTTGATCCATTACTTGATGAGGTTTCAAAATGGGTTCTAAACTAGCAAGTGGCAATACCTCAGGGATGTGGTTGGGATTTTCCCATGCTTAAAATGATTGATGATGGACAAGGAAGAGACAATTGGGTAAGTGTTGGAATCAAGGAACACTAAGAGGGGGGTGAATCAGTGTTCTACAAAATTTAACTTTATTGACTTAATCTTTAAACCACTTATAGCATTGAACCAAAAAAAATATGCAAGAACATAAGGAAATCAACCATAACACAAGGATTTTTATGTGGAAGCCCTGTTAGGGGAAAACCCACAGTGGAGGCTAATGCACAATATGAGTATACTCAAAATAAATATTTACAAATGGGGAATACACATGGATTTAGGCACACTTCCTAGAGCTCATTGCTCAAATACAAAAAGGCTTACTTCCCAAAATAAGACTCACTATCTTATAGTCATAGATAGACAACTGGAGTGGTTGAAGTATGGGATAGCATTTTATAATGCCTGGTTATAGTTTCGATTAAGCACATTGATCAAATTCTTCACATTTTGTTTGATTCTACTCTTGAAACTCTGTCTATTTTAATTTGAATCACCAATCCTTTTTCTGCTCAAATAAAACTATGCATAATCAATCTATATTCCTTCTAACTCTCACATCATATATATCGTATGTCAAAATTATATGAATAATTAATTATATATATTTGTAACTAGAGATTATATCAATTTTGTATGTTGGGTTTAAGAAAATATGAAACATGTACAAACTATCGGGCCAATCCACAAACAATTGTCAATGTGAATCAAACAATGTTGGCCAAAACATAGTGAGGACCCAAAAAAAAATGTCTCAGAAAAGAAACACCTTAAACAATTATGCCTCAAATATCCACAACACACTACACTCATCTAGTCGACCTTTCTACACTGTTAGACTAAAAATCAATAAATAGGATCTTATAACTTGCACACCAATCAATGTGAGGCCCTATGATTCAAAGAGAAGATAGTTCATACATCAAAAGACCTTCCCTATGATCCACAACACAGAATTAGAACAAGAAATTACATATGAGTCAATGTACACAACTCTGTCAAATGCCTTATTTTAGCTTTGACAGTTAACCCATATCTTTAATCTAACTTTTGGTGTTAGAAATTATTGAGGTGTGGATGGGATTACTAACTAGGGTTGCCATCAATGACAACACTAGATGACTTGTGTAGTGTCTCTTTCCAACAATCTACCCTTTTGGAATTGATGGCAACACTTAGTGAAAAATGACTAAGTGTGGGAATCAGTACTATCATGAATACATGGCAATCCTCAAAAATTCAAAAAAAAATTAATCACCACTCCCCCTGAGATTAATATGACATTTTTCACTATCCCACACTCCCCCTTTGAAATCAATGGAAAAGACGAGAATTCACATATAAAGTTTCTATGAACAAACTATATATGTACATACATGCTTTTCTAACTTACATGAACTTGAATATGTTTGCAAAAATTTTCTTCAATAGGCCTAAACTAGTGTCCCAACCCTTTTTGAGACTCTCCAAAATAGTCATGTGACCATAGAATAGGAAGGATTGCATCTCTATTGACTCAAGATTTCTCGGATCACTAACAACCATAGCATCTTGTGCTTCCTTCAATGCACTAAGCATTTTCTCCATTTTAGGACCAATTAGTCCTTTGAGCTCACATACCCTTTGAACAATTCTATCTTTTTCATGCTTCAAACTTTTAATTTTTTCAAGCAAGGATATGGCTTGACCTCCTTGCTTAAACCATAGAAATGGTTAGAGGATCAAAGGTTTGAGAAATATCTACTAACTATTTCTCATATTCCTTAAATTTCTTCTCAATGACCTCAGTGAATTTTGACAAGGATAAGCATGACTTGTAGATATTTCCATCCTCAAATAATGCACTTTGAATGTTCTTTTCACAGGTAGCTAATAAGGATTTATCACTAGCAATCATACACTTCAATCTACGAAACCTGTTTGAATCAAATTCTTTCTAGGCCTTATCCTCAACTGACATTTCAAGAGACTCAAAGTGAGTACTTACAAAGTTGATAAATTTCTTTAGCGGAATAGAGGGAGAATCGAATGAATCCTTAACACATGTGTGGGAATGATCTTCTCCAAGATACCAAATGCAAGACTTAGTAGCTCACTGTCTTCAATGTGATATTTCAATATCTCCTCCCTTGCCTTGGCTTGAGCAAATGACACTATCTTCAGCTTCTGAATAGGAGATGGAGTGGCCAAGTTGATAAGACCTTCAACCAATTCAGGGTCAAACACCTTCGATGGTTCTTCTAAGAAATGCTTTACTTCCTTTGCAATGTATCTTGCTTCCATAGCAACCTCCTTTGCCTCAGCCTTCTTTTCTTCATTCATAGATTCTTGCTTGGCTTTGGGAATCTCCATTTCTTCAATTGACATATCCTTAGGATCTTCAGTCTTCATGGTAATTTCAATATCTTGCATATCTAGAGGATTTTGAGTGTTCTCAATTGTGTCTTCTTTCTCTTCTTTAGTATTAGCCTGAGCATCTTCATCATGAATTTCTTCAGAGACAATATTATATCTTTTCTTCAATAGAACTTCCTTAAGAATTTTCTCAATGTCTTTTGCTACTTCCTCAGTCTGCCCAATCATAAGCTTATTCACTCTTGATTTTCTCTTAAAATCCTTTTTAGCATCATTGAGGATATTCTTCATTTCTTCTTTTGACATTACTAGACATAGATTGGTAAGTATGCATTCTCTCATTTTTTCATCTTCAACTCTTGCATTTACTCTCCTCATTTCTAAGACTTCATATAACCCTTTAGGTAACTCTGACATTATTTTTATGAGATTCATATTGAAAATATTCAAATATTTTATTGTGGCTTCTTCAAGAGTTCTCTAACCGACACTACCTAAAGTGTCATACCATTCAGAAAGTGGTTTGAGACTACCATCCTCAATTAAATTTTTTTTTGCTTCCTCTACAATCATACCTAATGTATCATTTTTCACCTTTTTCTTTGCTTTTTCTTCACTAGAGGGATTATTCTTAGAGACTTTTTTTTTCCTTTGTTCCCTTATTCTTGATTTCTCTTACTTCATTTGATTTAGTTTTTTCATCATCTCCAACATCAACATAAACTCTTGTGCTTTTATCCTTCTTCCTCTTTCCTTCTCTTATGGATGTCTTGACTTGAGCTTTTACTGGGCTTGATTTCTTTGTAGGAATATATGAGGGTGCAACACTCCTTGTAGATCTAGATCTAGTACAGGATGCTTCCAGACTAGCTGACTTAGTTCTAGAAGACTCCCCTTCTTTAGCTTGTTCTCTTTCCTTCCTAGCTTCCCTCATTGCTTCAACTGATATGCCAATGCTTTTTGTAAAAGCTTCAACTTCCTTTCTCACCTTTTGGACTATCGTAGGCTTCTTTAGTTTTGTATGCACTTGCATATTCTTCTCTTCAAAGGTACCAAATCTTTCTTTTGTTGGATCCTGAGGTATACTCAACAAGTTTTCCCAACACATTTGTAGATCATTAGTGCAATCATTCTAATTTTCCACATTCTCGTACCAACTACTAACAGCGGGTAAAATATTTTCTTGAGAGCTCCCCCTAAGCTAGAGGCCTTAAACTAATTCCTAGAGGAATTTCAAGCACCATATTCTAGTGTGATTCATTTCCTACATCAGAAACACTCCTCTTCACCCATGTCTTCTTCATTTGATTCCTGATTTCATCTGCGGTAACTTTTCCTTTTCCCTTATTGAATCCTTTCGCATATTTTTATTTTTGTTTACCGTACCCTTCCTAATTCTACAAAATCTTGCAATGTGACTAGATTTGTTACAATTATAGCACATGCCATTTCTTTTTCCAAAATAGTTATCCAATTGATTTTCTCTTGATCTGCAGTGGTTAGCAATATGGCCAAATCTACTGTAATCATAACATCTGGCATTTCTATTGAAAAAGTTGTTTGTCATATTTCTGCATTCAATTGACTTATGACCATACTTATTGAAATTGAAACACTAACCATAGAATGATGGACCTCTTGGATTCATTCTACTTCTACATTGACTAGTCATATGACCAAGTTTATTCAAAACAAAATAGTATCCATTGAAATTTTTAGCATTGGGTTGTCTTATTGGATACCTTCTAGCCTTACTTGTTTGATTTCCTAGCCTAAATTTCCTTTGACTAGATCCAGAGCTTTCTCCTTTCTCATATCAAATACCTTGCTTGTCACTTCTAATCTTCTTCATCAAGCTTAAAGTTGAGCTAATATTGAACTTCTCCTTGTATTCATTTGTAGTAGCAAGTTCTTCCCTGAGAATAACAATCTGTCTTTCAAGCTCTTCTTCATTTTTTCTAGATTGTTCCAATTCAAGCTCCACCTGATTGAATCCATCATTAATTTTGTTGCATTCTTTAGATTTTTCTTTCAAGGATTGAGTAAGATTCTCTTCATTCTTATTTCTCTCTTCAATATCGTTGGTCATTTTCATCACAATAGATTCCATCTCATGCTTTAGGACAACATTATCTCTAGTGAGATTTTCACATTCTTCTTTCTTTTCCTTCAAGACTTGAATTAGGTGTTCATCTTCCATTCTTTTACTCTCTTTCTGCTTGATGAACAAGTCTAAGATATTTATATAACTCCTCTTTCTTTCTCCTTATATCGGTCCTCTTTCTTTCTCCTTTCTTTCCATGTACTTCTCTATTCCTTCCTCTTCCTCTTTTTTAGATTTTTTCTTGTTTTCCTATTTGCTACTCTCTCTTTTATGTTCCTTCTCTTGTTTGCTTACCTCTTTCTCCATTTCTTCATTATGACATAGTGTTGTTTTGTGTTTTACTCTACATTTCTTCATGCGTGAAGATGTTCCCTTGTAGTTTGAAAGTGATGATCACTCAAAGGTGTTGAGAGGTGTCATATCCATAGTTTCAGGTTTTGTATCATTCTATAGTGGAATATGTATTTGAAACTATTTCTATATAGTGAAATAGGATGTTTGGCAGAAATGAGATTGCTCCACATTTCTTCATAGTAAAAATTCTAGTGTTGCAAATTTTGGAACATTCTTATAATTTTTGATCCTACCTTCCCTTGAAGTTTTAGGTGTCATTTTGTTTTGCAAGGTTGTTTGATGTGTTGGATGTCTATGCCAGTATGTTTGGTTTCATAAAATGAAGGTGTTCTTGAGTTTTAGGTGGTTGTAGTAGTTGCACAAAATATTCAAATGATTTTGGAATTTATCATATGTATTAATATTATGGAGTGTTGTTTTGTGGTCCATGAGATGGTTTTGGAACCTTAAGATGTTGTTTTGGAGTTTCTTGTTAGTTTTAGTGCAAATTTTTCCAAAATTGAATGCTAGCACTAATTACAAATGATAATTATTGATTGAGGAAGTATTGAGAAGCATTTTTATATATATTTGGGTCCTCGTCAAGTAGTGGTGTGGTATGGCTTAAATTTTTTATGTTGTGTAGGTGTTTGGTTTTGACCTATTTGATGTTGAATGGTAGAGGTGTATATGTTTTCTTCAAGGCCAACCTAATTGAGATTTTTTTAGGTCATGAAGGGTATAATTGTAAGGAGAATTGTTGGATGGAGTGTGTGTGAAAAGTGTGTGATGTGAAAGGTGCAAAAGTGATCAAGTGTGTTGATTTGAGTGTAAGACTTAATGCTTATGACTTCCTAATGACGAGAGTAGATTGTGTCCACATTTCAATCTATTTGATAAGTTGTTTGTGCTTCAGTGGAATTGTATCTTCAACATAAAAGAGATACATTGTTAGCAATTCAAATTGGAAATGAAGAACCCCTTCTTCTTTCTTCTTTATTCTAGACAGTAAGTTCTTTGGAAATGAGGCATTTTTAGTGATACTTGACTTTATCTTTCTAGGTAGTGAGCCTTTATTGTATTTAGTGCTGCAATTCATATATTGGTGAGCTAATCTTCACTATGGTTTTTCCCTTGTTTGTTTTTTCATGTAAATTTGTTGTTCTAATGTGTTTGATCTATTTGTATTACTGCTCTACATTTTTACATCCTATTTATGCATGTTAATGGTTTAAGAACTAATGTAGATATAAATGTTAATGAGGGTTTCCAATGTTTTAATAGTATAGAACTGATTCACCCCCCATCTCAATTTTCCTATGCATCTAACAAAAATACAATTTCCATATGTTGACAACTTGTAGGTTTGAATGCAAGAATGAATAAGTAACCTTCAATCTTCCTAAAATTCACTTCCAATCTATAACATTCACACACGAAAAGAGGGGAAGGGTTGTGCCATATAGGGCTTACCTAAGATAAACCTCATGTTGGTATTCTGATCTGAAGAATCACAATTATGATGTAAAAGAGAGCTTATCCTTGGTTGGATAAAGGCTAATGGTAAAAAAGGTAATAAATTGACAAATCCTTGCAACTCACCACTCAAACTAGTCTATTTGATGGACTGAATTTATACTCATCACATTCAAGGATCAATTGTTGCTTGACTTGAATTGATTTGAGTGCTACAAGATTTAGTGATAACAAACAAAATGCATGCAAAACATGAAAAAAACTTACATAAGACATGACATGATGCTTCAATGAATGAGTGTTGCTAAAAATGATGATAATTTTGGCATTGACTAATCATGAACTCTTTTGGGATATTTGATTTTCTCAATTGAAAGTTATATCTTTCTTCTAGGTCTCATTAGGATTTGAAATGATAAAATGAATAGTATTTATATGCAATTCTTCTAATTTCTAAAAAAATTTCAATAGCTGATAATTGAAATTGGAAATCCAAATAATAAAATATCGATGCCAACATATTTGAATTTGCAGCCAAAAAAAGTGGTCTAGGGCACAATGCACCCTAGACTAAATCTACCTCCTTTAGGGTCTCAAAGTGCTGGAGGAAAATATTAAATGCATAATTTAATTTCCCATGTTTAATTTTTTGAAGATGTTTATTAAATGGGTAATTATTGCATAATTAGATCCAAGCACATAAGGGGGAGCTAAACCTAGTGTGAAAATGTCAAGGGTGAAATTTTTTTATTCCACACACCACTATTTTTTTCTCTTATCAAACTATACCTCATTGATCCTTGAGGTATGCATTTTTTTTTTTATTTGAATATTAATGCATCTTGAATTACTTTTTTCATCCATGGTGTCATATCCACATTAGTAGGCTCCATACATGTCCATACATCCCTAAATTACAAATCATGCTTGTACAACTCTTTCAAAGCATCTAATACAACTACTTCATTTGTTGTATTAGTCAATAGTGAACATACTTATGTTGCTCCTCTTTCCTTCTCTTTGACTAAAACATACTCCTATATGCCTTCCTCTTCCTCCTTTTTGATTTTTTTCTTGTTTTCCTCTCTACTACTCTCTCTTGTTTTGTTCCTTCTCTTGTTCATTTACCTTTTTCTCCAAATCCTGAAAAATTCAAGAGCCTTCCCCAAAATCCCACGTAAAATTGGGTACAATACTCAAAATTAGTCGTTAATGCCCAACAACACAATTTTAGTTCAAAAATATTGCTCAAAATTCCTCTCCTTCATTAAATGTGTCTTTAAGTAGGTTCTTACAACCCCAAATGAACAAAAGAATAAAATTTCAAATTGCTATGAACATGCACAATGGTGGGTGAAGGAAATGATAAAAAATGGTTTTGAAAAACTTTACAATGCCCTGCATTAAATCCCTTTTGTAATCAAAAGTATGTAGGTGGAAATTTTAGAATGGTGTGTGAGGGCTAGATGGGGCATAAACTACTTGAAGGTGGCCATTGGAATTACTAAAAAATAGGATGTAGATTGGTCCTTCACTTGAGCTAAAGATTTGGAGCACAAAGAAGCTATTAAAGGTGGTAGTTGTTTTGTACCCCTATTTACTTTCTTACATCCTAAATAAGGTCATTCTATATTCCAACATATATAGATGTAAAAAAAGATGTATAATATCAACATGTAAAGGAGCCATTTTATACATAATTTTGGAGCTATACTTTGATTCTTGGCTTAGTAGGATTCTCTATCAATAAATAGAATCAACTATAGTAAGCATGCAAACATACCACTCTAAAGAAAGAGAGATGTAAATTTCTATTATTTATCTTACCATATATTATCACATTTACTAACAATAATAAAAAAATGCAATTTTTGATTTATTATTAATTAAATTATACAAAATTTCATAGATTTTACAAAATCAAAATATATAACTTATAATATTTGTTGTGGAAGCCCGGAAGAAAAGTCTATCGGATACTTATAATATTACCCACATGATGCACAACGTAGCCTTCACGCATCATTGAAAAATTCAAGGGAACTAGCAAGCTTGAATTTATAATCCAATATTAAAATATGGTTTTATTTATAATTTAAGATTTATTCTATTTTCATTTATTTTGATTTGCCAAATAATTTTATTTATTTTTAATAAATATATATATTTTTTAATATTTTTGTTTTTATTTACAAGATTTTAACATCATATTTGATGGCTTCCTATCACTAAAATACTTGTCAATAGTTAGTAATGTATAGAATATATATTTTTAAATTCTTTAAAAAATATTAAGGCTATGTCATAATATTATATTGAAATCAAATAAAGTCTATACATCTTAGAACATAATTTTACTAGGGACATGCAATTAAATAATTTAAAAGAATTTTATTTATATTAAATGTTGTATAATATATATCATATGAATAATTGATAATCTTATAAAATGTTACATTATTAATTATTTATAAGTGATATTTTATGAATATGTGTTCCTAATTCCCCTTCAATAAAAAAGTTTAAATTTAAAACAAAATATATAATCAATATGCAACTAAAAGATACTGGATTAAGATTGATTGATGGTAATGTTAAAATAAATTTTAAAGTAAAATAATGATTCATAATTTGAAATTTGGTACATATATGTGTAATAATTATTAAATTAAAATTTAATTTATGATTTTTCTTTCAAACAATAAACCATTTTTATATTAATTATAAATTTTATTATTAAAATATGTTAAATATGTACATCTATCTTGAATTCTTCTTTTCATGATAAAAATTATTTTGAATTAAATTTAGAACTATGTAAGAAATATTTCATTTTATCAACATTGTTGAATAATATTGATGATCTATCTATCATCAATTTTTAATAAATTTAGAACTCAACATTGTTGACTTTATTTTATAATATTAATGATCTATCTATCATCAATTTCTAACTTAAATTTAGAACTATTTAAGAAATATTTTATTTTATGAACATTATTGACTTTATTTTTTAATATTAACATAACTCTCAGCTTGATGGGTAAGTATAAGGAGAGTGACATGGTTGACATCACACTCCAGTCTTGACTTATAGTGTGTCAGATTTTAATGTGAAATATATTTTATAAATTTGATCTCATTTTCAAGTGTATAATAAAATATGAATGATTTCAAATTATATTTGATTAGTGATGATGGTAAAATAAAAGTTGAAATAAAATAATAGTTCACAATTTAAAATATGGTAAATTTTTGTATCACATTTTTTCAAATTAAATTTAAATTTATTATATTTTCTTAAAAAATATTTCATTAATAAAACCAAATTTATTATTAAATTATCTTCAATAATACTAATTTCAAATTCATTTGTTTACTTGTAAAATTCTATTTTACTTCTGAGGTTAATTAAAAATTATTTTTATTTTGTTGACATTGTTCATATTATTTTTTATTAACTATAAAATGATTTTATTTATTTAGGGTTTATTTTATTTTTATTTTCTTGAGAGTTGTTATATAGAATTTTAATTATTATTTCTTATTTGCTTGTAGTTTACTATAGTTTCATAGTTAACCTAGGTACATCTTTTTGATATTTATTTTAATCTTTTATGTAGTTTTGTGGGATCACCCATAAATAATGTACTTTACAATAGTTTTAGAGTTAACCTAGGTACATATTTGCATTATCAAATTAATCCTTATTAACACACAAAGAAAAGAATAAATGTCAATCCATCATTATGGCTCTTCCACTGACATTAGTATCCAAGTGGATGTTTGAGATCAATTTTAGTCTTTTCTCTTGTGATATTGAAAGAAGTGTGATTTAGACCCCAAATCTCTTATTATGACACCATATAAATATCAAATAAATGATTATGCTCATCCTTCCTTGAGAAAAGAATGGATGAACTCACAAGCATCTAATATTGCGATTAACTTGTAATTTTATTATCAACTGAATCAAAATATAACAAAGTAAAAATGAATTATATTATAAAAGAAAAGAGGAAAACCTTAGATAGGGAATTTATTATATTGTGACAAGTGGCCTAATATCAAACAATGATATGACTTGAATTACAAATAACCTAATCAAATAATACAAGAAAACATTAATTTTAGTTTAAGTAACTAAAGTAATTACAAACTTAATAATTAATTAATTATCAAAGTTATTTTCCTAATTATTCCAAAACCACTCCTTAATATAGCTTAGGGAGAAGCTAAAAATGTTGATGAAGAATGTAATGGTTGATGCATTGATTAATTTTTTCTAAAATACCTAATGAGGTACCCATGTACAAATAAATAAAACTCTCATAACTAGAGATAGGGTAAAAATAACATGGGAAAAAACTCCTTAACAAAAAAGAGAAAATTAAATAATTATACTAGTGAAATAAGGATAGAGGGAGGATTCAATGTGACCTTCTCATAGACTAATTTTATTACACAATTATAATATATGTCCTCCCAATAGGAGAGAGAAAATAAGGATATATTATTATAGATATTTAAACACATCTATCTCATCTTTAAGAGTTATTTTCTTTTATAATAGTTTTATTTTATCTTATCATTTTTCATTAAATAATAATTCAAATCACAAATTCCTTAAGATTTTGTTTGATATATTTTCAAGTATTTAGATCACTTTATAATAATAACAAAAAATGAAGGATACATATCGACTAGTGTAGTGTAGAAAATTGTATACCTTAACAATTTCACATTATGTTTTGTCCCCATAATTTATTAGACTTAATTAAGCATGTAATTTTTTAAATTATGCATTCCAAAGCCTAACTTTTACCATTTTCCAAATGATCACAAGCACTAAATAAATACAACCAATTATTATTTTACTTCTGACTAGGTGTATCTTGGAAATTTGGGCCAACAACTATTTTCCCATTAGCAAATGGGTCCCCTTTCTTAGCCTGAAACCAAATCCAATTTTTTTTTTTTGACATTTCAACATCCAAAATTCAAATATGAAGTGTTAGATTTTGGAATCTAATTTTCAAAAAACTCATGAAAACCTAGAAATACATAGTTATTTTACAATTTGAAAGATAACACACAGTATTTAGCATTCGTGAGGAAAAACTATTGTCAAGATCAAGTCAAGAGTAGAATTTGAGAGCATTATTATAATAATTCAAGATCCTAACATCATGTAAAATTATATGTCAATTTATGTGTGTTCATATTCATGTTTTGTGAAGGTGAACCCTTGTTGTAAGTCTCCAAAGAATTCAAGCATTCAACAAAAGAAAGATCCAAATCCTTGAGGTTACGTGTATAACTTGCATCCTTAAAGGTAGCCATTCAAGGGTGGTGAGTTATAAAGAATTACATGATTTCAACATTCCTTCCTTTCCATTATTATTTATCATTGACATTTTTCCATTGTGGAAGTAGGAAAACTTACATGGAGTTTGACTAAGACAAGCCTCTATATAGCACAACATTTTCTCCCTCTTTGAATGTGCAAGTTCTAGGTTTGGAAAGGATCAATGGAAGATTGAAGTAAATTTTTCAATTGTTGCATATTTTGTCACCATCCTTCATGAGAAATTGCCTATGGAATTTATTGACAACATTTCGACAGGTTTACAACTAGGAGTCAAGATCTCAAATCTAGCACCAGAAGACTGCAAATACAGTTTTAGTACCCCCTATCAAAGACCCATTCGCCACTAGATGAATAAGTTCCTCTTGGCATGTTGAATCCAAATTTTTGTGATAGGTACACATTAGTCTACATTTTCCATATCTATATGCAAATCATTGTCTTTATCTATTTACCTTTTGGATTTTGAATGTATCATAATATTCATAGAGTTTAATTAGGGAAATCACTCCAATTCATTCTAAAAACTCCAAAGGATCAGAACCAAGTCTGATTACTCATCTTGGAGGTTGTAAGTCAATCTAAGCACCTTGTTGATTTCCATCCTATTCAAATCCTAGAAATTTTGGAACATACCTTTGGTTTTCAAAATTTAACTTTATGCATCCCCACAATTTTACATTTCATTTTTTTGGACCTAATATTTGACATCATAGCTTTTTTTTTGGTATCATTTTATTTTTCATTTTCATTTAAGGTTTCATATTTGTATCAAGAAAGGGTCACACAAATCTAAAATATTGCATTCATATTGCATCATAGGTTCCATTACAGTGTATTGAATAATTTAGATCATATTTTCATTTAAAAATTACATCTAAAAATGTGTCATTTTGTTCCAAAAATTATCATACATTTTCATTTCCATTGCACTAAAAAATTCTAGAAAAAAAATCACTATAAAACTTGTTTGTAGATAGGAAGAATAAATTTAAAAAATAAGTCAAACATTCAAAGTTTTAGTTTTCAAAACCCTTAACAAGGAAACATTCTCCCTTGGGTGGCCTTGTCCTTGTATAAGTGCATCATATTTTTTTTACAGTTGTCTATCTTTTTCTACTTAGTTCTCTTGAATTTTTAGATCTATTTAAGTTTCATAATTGCATATTCTAAATATTTTTTGCATTTAGTTTATTTGGTTAAAGAAATTACATTGCTTAGGGTTAAAATTTTCATTCAAACTTTAATATTATCAGGTCTTTATATATTACAATTAGTCAATTGTTACATTTCAGAAATGAAATTCGCATTCAACTTTGTTTAAGCATATTTGAGATTGTCAAGAATACTTGTATTATGCTTTAAATTGGAATAGATTAAGAAAAATATTAAAATTTATTTATTGTTACAACTATCTACGAGTCGAATTAGAATCCTTAATTAGTTTAGTCTATATTCCAACTTCAAAAATTTAGAACCCTTGACGATGACTTAGATTCCCTTAGGTGACTTTGTCTTTCTTGTCTTGTCCAATATTTTTTTCTTGAGACCTTTTTTTATTGTGGTTCCTATTTTCTTCAACTTGTTACTTTCTATTTCTAAGTGATTTTTTATACTTATATAGTAGTTTGGTATTCATATTAGGTTCACTTTTAGTGTTGTGAAACTTTCATGAGTTTTACAACCTTGTGTCCTATTGCCAATACTTCAATGCTCGACGTAGTTTGAGACTCATCGCATCTCATGTTTTTTCACATACACTATGAATCTTGAGTTCTCCAACCCTCTGATGACAAGTTTTTTAAAATACTTAACCCATTTTGGACTCCATCAATAATTCCACAATTCTCGTTCAACCTTACCATTAACCACTATCACTGATGTTGAAACCATGGTGGCCCATGTCCCTAAAGAGAAATTGAAACAATTAGATAAATCCTTAGAAAAACTTCAAGACTATCTGAGGATGGAATATATCACTAGCATAGTGGTCCCTACAATAGATAACATGAGGAAATTACTTGATGATTCTCAAGGATTAGAGGTAATGCATATTTTATCCTACATCATAGACAGTCATGTACCTAAAATGGCTAGTTTCTCTCAAGCTTTGGGGTACACTCAATGTTAAGGGGGGATTCATGTTTCTCTCCCTACAAATATAGCTTGTATTTACACATATACAAATCCAACTATTATCACAATGATGCAGCCAAATACAAGTATAGCTCCAAATTTTGATATTTCCACTAGGAATTCTTACGATTTTGTGAACTCAAACATCATATCTCCAAAGACATCATATGCCTCATAAAATTGCAATATAGTAGTCCAATGAACACATATACACTTACACCATATTCACCTTATTCCTAAAATATGACAACCAATGATTCAATCATAAACCAACTCTTACAAAATGTGGTATCCCTTCAACAACAAATATCAATATTGAACCAAATTGAAAATGGACAACCATCACAACATGTCAAAAGAAACCCATTGTCACTAGAGATATTGAAAGCACAAATGCCACAAAACATAGATATAGTCCACTTTGATAAATACAATGATATATCCACAATTATAACCTTATGTATTGACTTATTTTTTAAGATAGGATCTTGGATAAACTATTTCCTAGGTCATTGAAGAACATGGCCTTGGAGTGGTTTTTCTCATTAATAAATAAATCATTTCACTCATTTAATGATCTTGTTGATGCTTTCCTCTACCATTTCCAATTGCACATTTCCCCCAAAATCAACATAACTAATTTAATGTAATGCAAACAAAGACAAGGTAAGAAAGTAATAGATTTCATAAGTCTCTATCAATTGATATTATCACAATTCAATATAACTCTTCTTGATGCATAAATCCAAAGAATTCTCATTGATAACTTTCAAAATAACATAAGGGGAAAAGTCCTAACAATTTGACTAATAAGTACGAAGAGGAATCTTCATCAAAAGATACTAAAAAATCTATGCATGCACATCAAAACAATTATAAAAAAAAAATAAGAAGGGAAACAAGAAATTTTTAAAGATAAATCCATCTCAAACAAACCATGTCAAACCTCAAGTTGTTGCAATAATCTATATCCCATACAAATTTTTAACCTAGGGATGGAAAATTTACCCCACTACTCAATTCCCTCCATTCAGTCATGTTACAAATTTTGATTAAGATTCTAATTCTTTTACCTTTGGTCAAACCTATAGACATAACCAAACCCTTAGGTCTCCAAATTATAACCAAACTTCATTTTTTTAATATTATTGACAAAGTGGAAATGAAAAAGAATGATGCATGTGTCTTAAAATTCAAGTATAAAACCTCATTTATTCTAATCATATCCAACTAGGTGGTGTTAATGGAAAATACAATAATTCAGTTGCCCCACCTAACCAAAATTTGAATATTTTCACCAACACAATGCTAAATAATTCAACTAACTTTGTGAAAGCTAGTGTAGTCAGGAATGATGTGATGAATGTTGATAAGATTGAGGATATGAATGGTAATAATGATGATGATAAGAGTGATAATGGGGATGATCTACATGACATGGGAACTCTCATAGAAGTTCAAAATCATAAGAGGCAAACCATTTTGATACCAAACATTCCCTTCACATATATTGATGTCTTTATAAATTCACCTAATTGTTCTAATACAAAAAAAATTTAACCAAACTACAGTTAAGGACAAAAAAAAAATTACAAATTTAAATTACAACACTTGAATAAGTGACAAAATTTTGTTTCCAAAGCATATTATTCATAAAAATCCATAACAACATTTGAACAAATATAGATTATAATATTTAGTTGAGTAACTAAAATTTTTAGGCAATCCTAGTAGGATTTGAAATAGAGGCATGAAATTTACATCATCAAGATAGACTTAATTAGTACTACAAGCACATTCATAATTAGAAGGCACAATCAAGTCACTAACTATACAAACACAATGTAATAAAAAGAGAACAAGCCTAGGGGTTAGACGTGATTCCTTTGGGGATCATCTTTGATAGCCTTGCTTATATATATAATTCATAGAGGAACCATAGTTCGAAAACTTCAGATTGAACCAATTCATATTTGGTTGTTCAAAAAACATAGGGTAAAATCAGTTCAAGTGATGTATTAATGTAACTTTCAATGATAAACCACTAACACAATTCCCCACTAACTCATAATAAAGTAATTGAATACTTTTACCCTTTCTCTCAATTACTATCTACCCTAAATGTTACACCATGCTACACAACATATTTCTTGATATACAATCAACAATTATTCCTTTTAAAATATTAAATATCAGAAATAATACATACTTAAAAACAAGGATGGATAAAAATCTATCCCTATTAATAATAAGTTTAGTCCATATAGGACATCTAAAAATAAAAATGTCTCTTAAAACTACCATGTACTAATTAATAATGCAAGAAGTAATGTCCTAATCATCTCAACCAAGATCATGGTATTCTTAACATGATCATAATATTTTTCAATAACAATAATAGAACACACATGTATGATGATACAACATTGTTAAACTCAACCCACAAACAATATCTATTGAATAATCTACTATTGGATATCATTCTCTATCAAACATATGCTAGCTATATTAGGTACACCATTCAACTCAACAATAATTTGAATGAAAACCATTTACATTTTATTTGAGTCAATTACGTGAAAATTATTAAAGGACATAAATGTAAAATAGTTGTATTATGCATAAGCACACCAGACACATTGAGTACGTGTAGTACATTTAATTTTGAATCAATTTCATTTACATGTTATACAAACCAATCACCCATAGACCACTATACTCTAATACATACAAGCACACTACGCATAACATATAACTTTAGCATTCAATTGAGTAGCCTATTATGCATAAATAAACTAATTTACATTCCATATTTATCTATAACCTAGGCTTATTTATCTTGATTATATATCACAAATATTGATTTATTGCAACACAACAAGCTTTCATGTCACAATCACATGTTTTTGTATAGTTGTTTGGTCAATGCTAGTATTATGGTGGTCCTTTAAATATCTACCACCGATGCATGTAAATCATCAAGTATTCCTCATTAAGGTAGTACTTATTAGCATAGTAGAAATTCTTAATTGTGACTTTAAGAAACTATAATTATTTATAATTAAGAAAATATTTAAGACTATCAATATTATTTTTATTTGTAATAATCATACATAATTCACTCCCATCACCAACACCATCATTGATTCCACATCATCCCTTCATGATATTTATTTAATTGGGTTAATTTACTACTCAATATTTAACTAACTTCATTTGAATTAAATTATCATTCCAATCAAAATAATAATAAAATCACGAAGGCCATCCAATTTAAAAGTAGCTTTGATCTAACTATCTACTGTGAAGTTCACATTTATTATGACATGCTAACTCATATACATAGCTTGAAGGAATACAAATAATTTTATATATCTAAAAATGAATCTAATAAATAGGCTAATACTATGAGCCTCATTTATTAATGAGTAAATTAGAAAATACTCCAATTTAAAAAAATAAGGTTAATTGCATTGATCAAATTATCTATATGAATTAAATAATCACATAATTAAATTAAACCAGTACCTTCTTGGATGTTCATTCCCTAATGATTTTGGTTTTAAGTTTCCCTTAACAAATGTTAATGCTATTTTAAGGGTTGATCAAATGTAATATTTTAGTCCACCTTAACAACTTATTCTAGTAATGAAATAAAAGTAGAATAACAAGAAGATAGATTTATATTGGATCTTCACCTAATTACAACATAGAACTTGTTTTGAATTGAAAAATGTAATGGCCTATGAGATCCTTCAGTAGAACGTCCTTACACCCACTTACATTAATTCAATATTTTTACTTTTGCATAAGAGTTACATCTAAACACATAGAAATAGGGTTGCACCTTTTAGGAGATGGAACAAGGGATAAGGGCTTATTTCCTCTAGTTAATTAAAGGAAACCAAGATCCCTCAACCAATTGACTTGATTGAGGAATGGAATATGGTTACAAATGTTTCCTTAGGAATGATTAAGGATAAAAGAGGGTTCACCACTAGGAAAAGGCTTAGAAAGAAGGAAATGTAAATGTTATGCAAATCTAACTATGTAACCTAGAAAATTAAACTCAAAATTTGAATAATGGACTAAAATTGAATGGAGGTGCACATGGAAAACTAAAGATTCTTGAAAAAACATTTGTAATCCTGAAATTTTGAATTTTAATGTACACTGTGACTCATATGCCAATCAAGGCTATTTAGTCTTTATTTAGGGTTTCTGGGTAGAAACTGGAATTTTAGAAGGGATGAGGATGAGGCTAAAAAGGTGGCTAGGTATCTAGGTGGTTTGAGGTTTAATATTCAAGATGAAATTGTGGTTGCTAATGCCAAATCTGTTGAAGAATATTTTCAATTAGCAATCAGGGTGGAGGAGAAACTTAAGAGGAGACAAGAGAAATAAGTGAGAGGAAGAGGTGGTACTAGTGCAAGAGGGAGAGGAGTAATTTCTACACTAAAGCAATAATTTGAAGAAAAAGAAGGAGAAATAAGTTAAAGAACAAGGTATTGATGTTAGAGGCAATTTTAGAGGTAGAGGAAGGTTTAATGTTTGTATAAGTTCTAATGATTTTGTAGGGAGATGTTACACATGCAATGAATGTGGTCATCCATCTTGGAAATGTCTTGAAAGAGTTGGTAGTTCATCAAGTGGTGAAAATAGAATTGATAGGAGAGAACAATTGGTTCAAGAGAAGGAATGTGAAAGCAATCATTCTATAAGTAAGAGGGTTAATCTTAAAATAGGGGAGATTTTGATGGTGAGGAAGACAGTATTGAAGGTAGCAAAAGAGGTAGGGCCATTGCAAAGGAAGAGCCTTTTGAAAACTAATTGTAAGTGTAAGGATAAGGTATGTAGAATTGTCATTGATTTTGGATCAACTAGAAACATGGTTTCTACTAAGATGGTGAACAAGTTAATTTGAAAAAATACCTCATGAATTTCCTTATAAGGTGTCATGGTTGAGTGATGGTCAATCTTTGTTAGTTAATGAAAAGGATGTTGTAGATTTTCAAGTTAGGGATTATAGTGATATTTTTTTCTGTGATATCCTACATATGGACTGGTGTGACCTACTCCTAAGTATACCTTGGCAATATGATAGTCTTGCCATGTATGATGGAAGGGAAAATACCTACACCATAGAGAAAGATGGTTATTCTTTTGTTTTAACCCCACTTGTAGAAGATCTCAAGGGTAAAGAAAATGTCATTATGTGTGGAAGAAAGGAACCTATAAATGTTGTGAAAGAAATAAAAATTTGTGATGTTGTAATCAATCCTAAGACTAAGAACATAGGGACAACGGGTATGAAGATGAGTAGAGGTTTGAAATGTGGGTTGATAGTGAATTTTCATGAAAATGTACTAGTAGGGACCACTGTGTGTCCTCTGATAGCAAGTAGAGTTGAAAGGTGTAAGGTGTCTGATGGTATAGTGAATGCAATGGAACATCAGGTTAGTAAGATGTTACAAAAGACTAATAAAATAGTAAGTCTAATGACTGGGATAAAAGGATAGGCTGGGAAAAGTATTGAGGGAATCTGCAAGCATGGGGATGAGGTAAAGAGAAGGATAGTTCAAGGAATTGATAACCATTGTTTGTGTATAAGTATAGCAAGAGGAAGCAAACAAGTTTTGAACAAAGAGGACAGACATCAGGTCTAGACATAAAAACATAGTCCTTTTCAAGAATAAACCCAATCAAAAGTGCAGGGAAAATTGCAAAAGCACAATACAAGAATCAATGTAAGGATTTTGTGGATTAGAGGAATGGGTATGAAGCTTGGTAGAATTGGTATCAACCAAAAATCATGTGGCATGAGTTTTTTCCAGTGGGGTTGTACATTACAGGAGCACCTACACCCTTAGTGCAATATGTGATCTAATGAAAGTGTAAGAAGGTGTTAGTAGTGGAGTCTAGGGGGTGCTAAAGTTTTATTTATGTTAAATAAGGTCTAAAATACCATATAATATGTATTTGAGGGTGTTTAGTGTGTTAGTAGGAGGTCAATTAAGTGGAAATTGCAAAAGTTATAACATGTTGTCAAGAGCAACATTGAGAAAATAATGCAATTTAGGAGTTAAGTAATCCAAATGTTAGTTATGGGAAATGGAAAGTTGATATTTGGTTCAATTTTTTTTTTTTAAATCTCTCCATGGCTTGAAGAAGGTGGTTGTTGAATGTTTTGAAACTCCAAAAATCAATACAAATGCTTTTTTCTTTGTATTTACCTATTTTTGTTGAATTTGTTCCCTCTATAGAAACCCGTACAGGTGTTATTTGCTCTAAATTATTGTCCATTGTGTAGACACATGAAATACCTTTCTTTTGAACCTATTTTGAGGAACTAACACTTCTTATTTAGAGAGATCTTTTCACTTTTCTGGAACTGCCTGTGTTAGGGTAGAAAAGGCACTATTTGGAATTTTAATCTTGCATTAAAGTCTTCCACCTACTATTGTGCTATTTCTTGGAGGGAAAGAATATTACCATAGTATATTTTTTTTTTACATGCCCTATTTAGAAATAAATATTAATTTGTGTGTAATGGGAGGATTCCCTAGGGTTGGGTAGTGTCATTTTTCTTATGAAAATGATGGTTTAGAGCATGGTTTTGTTGAATTGTTGATGGGATAGAGTTTGTGAAGGTGGGAAATGTCTGTACAGAACTAAATAAACTTTTTTGAAGCATTTTTTTCATTTTATGGGCCCTATAGTAGTTTTTTTTCTAAAAACCTTGGGTGTTTACATGACAAATTGAGGGTTTATTGGGACAATAATGTAAACGCCTTGAATATGAGAATGGTTTATGAAATTGGGAGTTTTGAGATGTAATAATTGATATTCAAAAGAGTTTTTGTGTAGAAAAAGTGTTTTGAAGACACTTCATTTGGAAAAGTGGGTTCATTCTAGTAGCCTTTTGTAGGGTTGGGTTATTGTTTCTAAATGTTGGCACAAAGAATTCTCTTGAGACTATTTGGGATTTTGGTTTTGGGTTTGTTGAGAGTCTATATTGGTGTTTTGTTGGCCTTCATATTGCCTTCCCTAAAAGATAAGTCCATTTGTTTATTTTGGAAGGCTAGAAACCCATTGGTGTTTTCTAGGGACAACTTTAGTGAATTGTGTTTTGAAAGTTGTTTCCTTTTGTGAATTGGATAAAATTGAGTTAGATACTATGTTTCTCCACATTTCTCTACATCAAAAAGTCAAGATCTAAAGTTGTTCTCCTATCTCTACATTTCCTTCCTATGTTTTCCAATTTTTTCTTTCAAATCCAAATGTGCTAAAAACTTGTAAAAGAAATATTATGTTGATATTATTATGGGGGGTTTTCCTTAGTCAAACCCCTAAGTTGGTAATTAAACCTTGATAGAAAGAATAGATCTTGAAAGGAAATGTGTTTGAAAGTCCTAATGTTATGTGCATTCGAGATTAGCAGATCTAAAGTGCAATGAAACTCTACTCTAATGAGCTAGAATAGGATCCATGAATGAATTTTAAAGATGACGAGTCACTTTGGGAGATCTCTAATCACCCTAATAAGCCTCAATAATGTAATTACCTTCCTTTAGGTAGAAAGTAGAATGATAATTAAGGATGGAATAACTTAGAAAATAATTCATTAGGCTTGGTTTTATGGCTAGTTGCATCTCCCCAACCTAGAATCCATCATGATTCTCTATAGGAAACCATCATCAATCCTTGACAATGTTAGATCTTGAATTGAAAATGAGCTTGAAGACATACAAAAACACTATAATGCTTCTCCAAGACCTCAACTTTATTTTCTCCTAGTTCTTGAATACTTGAAACTTTCTCTTGGTCAAAAACTCTAAGTTGCTTAGGTAAAATTGCTAGATAGATAAAATAATGATTTGAAACCTTAGTTTTATAGGAATCTCATCTAAATTACCAATTATTAGATCCCAAATACCAAAATTAACTAAAAATTTGAATTAGAATTCTCAATTTCTTGCTCAAATCCTAAAAAGGGGCCACACGAGACTCATATTCCCAAGGTGTCATATGGGTCCCATGTAGGGGGACTCATATGCCCATGGTAGTGTATGAGCCCAACCCTAGATTTTTGAGGTGAGAAAATGTTGGGATGTTAGAAAATTAAATCCATTTGTTGATTTTGTCAAGATTTCAATTGAAATAAGCCCCGGGATCTAAAATAAATGGTCTTAGGGGCTTATTAATGATGATTTAAATCATCATGAATGAAAGGTACTAAAATAGGTCCAAACTAAGTGTGAAATGGTACCATCTCCAAGAAGGAAGTACAATTTTATACACTACATTTAGCTACCACTTTAGCACCCATATGACACTACATGCCTATTGCTAGCTAAAGGAATTTGAATAGTAAACATTATCTCATAAAAGGATAATCATATGGATTCATTTGCAAACATGGGAGAATAAAGCCCCCACTGTAGCTATTTGCAAAACCATAATGTCAAGAACCTTACCCTGCAAAACCAATTCATTTGTCATTCAAAAATCCTCTTATTTAACTTCATGAAATCAAATTTGAGGTTAGAAATATTCCCTCCCTTGATTTTACTTGCTTTATGGAGGTGGAATCAAGGTAGTAATCTAACCACATCAAATTCCACAAGTCATATCATAGGGTATTTCCAAGTACCATACCACATAGTGATAGACATTTGATGAGAACACGAGTGGAATTATTATTCCAATACAACATATGGCATAAAAAATAGAGTTTCCTAACCCCCCATATGCTAGTTTGAATGAAAAAGGCATGTTTTAACCATAATATGTAAATGGTCTAATTTGAAAAGTATATAAGAGTAAAAGGTGAAGTATTTTGTAATCATTTTTTCTTTATCCTTCTTGTTGTTTGAATTCAATGGCGAGTGAATGACAATTTTGAGTGTATGACTGTATGTTCCTCTTAGACTAGGGAGCTTATGCGAAGAGGTGGCACAAGGTGATTTGTAACATTTAGTGAGTGGATTCTTAGCTACCTTAGTTTTTTTTTTATGCATTTATTTTATGTTTTATATATTTATAGATAGTTGTAGGACCCTAGAAGAAAGAGTTACAAAGCATAATTTTTTTTGGAAATTGTCCCAAAAAAAGGAATATGTGTCTAGGACCCTTAGAAAAGTACCCTAGAGCAACTTTAGCACACTTTTTGACTATTGATGTATAGATTTAAGATTTTATAATCCTCATAGGTGATATATTTATTTTTTTGTATTAGATTCCCGCTCAATCATGATAGCATCTTAACATTAGACTCTTCTGTTTCCTATGATATTTAGTTATAGTGCTATCAAAGGAGGAGAAGGAGACATTACAGGATACATGGATATACTAGGTGTATCTCATGCCCCCATGAGATACCATGTTGATGGAGTTACCAGAGAGGTGGGATGTAGATACCTATAGCTTTCATCTGCCTACTGGTGAAATTACTCACTCTGGAGGATTTTCATCACATTCTTCTTTTTCCTATTCATGGTGAGTATCCATTTTGTATAGGACCATTCATATAAGGAGATGAGAGTAGATATATAGTACTATCTTGGAGGATTGGTTCAAGAGGAGATCGTGGGGACATGTATTGAGCTATGCTAGCTACTCTATTCATGGTAACCACTTATGAGGTGGATTATGATTTTTACTATAGGATTAGTACTAGTCTAGTGGGTGAGGGAGCACACCTAGATGGAGGAATAGTGCACATTATACAAGAGATGGAGCATCAAAAGACTATTTATACATGGGGTCACAACACACTAGCACATCTCTACTATGATTTAGGATGGTTCATTTATCACAAGTTGGATAACATGGTGCATTGTAAACTACTATAGGTTTGGTACTTGGAGAATATCACATGCGTTAGGTTGACAGGATTTCATTCTATATGCACCTTGTGATACCCACACTCTTTCAATTACCCATTGATAAGAGAATGATAGTATATAGACCTACTATTTTCTAGAGTTGAGTTTTACTATTAGATTAGTAGATCTTATAGAGAAGTTACTAGCTAATATCATAGTGGCTAGATGAGACCCACTACTTCACAAGGGTGCAAAGGGACATATTTCTACTAGGGATAAATGATTATGTAGTGAGACAATTCTACTACAATATTGTTATGAGAAAATTTGAATAGGTATACATACCACTAGTAGCACAACCATTTTACAACCAATCAGTGTTAAGTGACCAAAGGATAGGAGATAAAAGATGGCTCATAGTTGATGATGTTGTCTCTAGTGATTCAAATGATGAGGATATTGACATACCCCCAATCTCTAGCCTTGATGACATGGGTACTATAGATACATATAAGGAGTGGTGGGACACAACACGACCAACTCCAGTATTTCCTATGGATCATCCTATAGGCTTTGTGAGGCCTCTTCCAAATAATAGGGATGATGAGGAGGAGACATGTGAGGAGATAGGGTTGAGGGATGCAAACCTATTTGTAAATGAGGTAGAGGAGGATTACAGTGAGGAGGTTATCATGGACTATGAGGAGGAGGACAAGGAGCAAAAGTAAGATGAGGACAAACTGATGAGTGAGGGAAGTAAGAAATACATGATGGTAAAATTTCCCATGAGTGGAGAGAGCCAATACTTATAAGCATGGAGAAGCTAGTACATCTTCTATTCATCCTATATAGGATGAGGCTATTTTGACATAGTTGGCTAGAGAGCTAGGTGATGACACATTATTTATGATTGTGCTTATGATTTTGTAATTATGCTCATATTCATGCTTTGGTTATATAGATAATGATGTTTGTTGGTTATCTTTATGATTTTTATCTTGCAGGTTATGTGAGAGAGTTGCATGATCTCTATTGATAAGAAATTGTAGTGATAGTACCTCCTTTGATCACAAAAGAAAACTATCAACATAGACTACATGCCCCCACCAATCATGGAGCAACATCTAGATTTGTTCAAGCCTTTCACAAGGCTAAGAGGTGCATATGAGAGTGCTCGAAAGTGTGTTGATTGAGTTGAGGGTGATGTATTAGCACTATAGGCTACATATGAGGTGCTTCATTCATCTCAAGATCCAACAAAGGAAAAGAGATTTCACAAGGAGATTTCCAAGCTGCATGTAGATAGAGATTGCATAGAGCGAGAGTGCATGGAGGCCATTGTATGGGACACTACAATTGTTGGAAAAGCCTAGGGCCTACAAGAAGCACTAGATTCAATTGTTAATTAAGGATCACACACTATCATCTCTTGATGAATAATCTCTTGACAAATGCAATCACTAGGTCCCAAGGAATCTAGTAGCCATAGGCCATAGTAGCATTGTATATGAGCATCTTTATTTGGTTATTTATGTATGTGTTTAAGTTAGATGGAAATGTGATTTATGAAATAATATTTGTAAGACTATTTAATAAATGTATTTGTGATCCTACATGTTTTATGTGATCTAATTAAAATTATCCTAGTCTTCTTTTAGATGTAGCATTATGATTATGTTATGCTAAATTAAATACACTCATGATCGAAGAATGTTAAATGCATATAACGATCTAATATAACAAAACATACAATATTAACTTGAATAACTTATGAAACTTAAAGTAACAACCTAAAACTAATTTGAATAATTACGTTAGCATTCAAGACATGCACCAATGATTTTTTGTCAAGAATGAAGCAATGCAACAAAAACAACAGAGTTACCTACTAACTCTAACATTACTTTATCATTCACACTATTCAAGGAGGAAGATTAGACATAGTACTAACACAAATGTGTGGAATTAATAGGTTTTCTAAGAGGTGTACATTTCATTTATTCTACACATGTATGCTCTAGACCCATAACTTTCATCAATTATGTAAGGTTCTAACCAATTAGGGCTGGATTTTCCTTTTTCAATTGGGGTAAAATTGACATTTCATTTATTTTATAATAACAAAAAATAACCTTTAGTAAATGAGTGAGGGATGACATTATCATTGAAAATAAGATGCATTTATTTAGAGTAAGCTTGAAGATGCTCAAGAACATTAGTGCATTGTTCATCAATCATTTCAAGCTAATGCAATCATTTTTCTTTATAAGTATTATCATCAATAAGTCCTTGAAGAGCGATTCGTAATGAAGGTATCTCTAAATCCAAGGGAATTATCACCTTAGTACCATAGACAAGGTTATAAGGAGTATTTCCAATTGATGTTCTAATACTAGTACTATAAACCCATAATGCATTTGTCATCTGCATGTGCCAATCCTTCTTGTGTTTGCTTACTCTCCCCCTTAAGATTTTCTCAAGGGTTTTATTAGTTGATTCAACTTGACCATTAGATTTTGGGTAGTAGGGTGTTGAAAAATGATATTGGATGTTAAATTTTTCTAAGAAATTCTTCATGTGATTATTATTAAATGGTTTCCCATTGTCCAAAACTAACATGGAATGGATTCCAAAGAAATAAATAATGTGTTCCAATATGAAATGACATATTACATCAATAATTTTTGAAATAAGGGGAATGGATTCTACCCATTTCATGAAATAATATGTTGCAATAATTATAAATATATGTCCAAAGGAAGAGAGTGGTGATATTTTCTAATAAGATCTAGACTGCATACCAAGAAATGCCAAATAAGAGCTTGGGCATGAAGATTAGAAGTGGTAGTGTGAATCAAATTGCTATGTTCTTGATATTTTTGACATTTCTTAATGTATTCAAATAAATCTTGTTCCATATGTCTCCAATATTATCCTATCCTAATTATCTTTTTAACTAATGATCTTCCTCCAAAATGATATTCACAAGCACCTACATGACTTTCCACAAGTGCTATGGGGATTTCATATTGTTTAAGGAATCTAATTAAAAGACCATAAAAGGAACTTCTAAACAACATGTTGGAAAGGATTATATATCTAGACAAAAAAATTCAAAGGGCTTGAATATTCTTAGTTGTTAGCTCAAGAAAGGTACCTTATTTTAAATAATTAAATATTAGTTTATACCATTTACTACAACTTTCCATGATGGTTGATGACACTTCTTTGACCTTATATTCTATTGATGATTTCATAATTGTATGGACAGTGAGTGTGAAATCTTTTGAAGGATCTCGAGGAGATATAAGGGAAGCCACATTCTCCATTGCATCCACATGTTGATTATCTTTTAATGGGATGTTATCAATGGTATATGAATCAATTTTTTTTAATACATATTCATTTTGAGATTCTAATATTTTGATAATTTTTCATGCTTTTCTTGATATGATCTATTTAATTGCTTGATAACTAATTGTGAGTCACCAAATATCCTAATATTTTTAGCTCTCAGAGCTAAAGTGGTGTGTAATTCAATAATTAATGCTTCATAATCTATTATTTTGTTTGTGCATAGGATGCTTAAGTGGTAAGACAAGGGAATAGGTTTTCATGTAGGTAGGACTATCATAACCCCTACATCGAAGCATGTTCTACACATAGAGCCATCAAAGTATAACTCACATGTATTAGTTTCAATCATCAACACATTACCATCAGGGAATGAATCATTGTTAGGTAAGGCTAAGGGAGAGGAAGTGCTAGCTTATTGGTTGGTCAAGGCTTGTTCTTTAATTTCCTTTTGTGAGACAAACTTAAGGTCAAACTTAGTTAACATCATAACCCACTTAGCTAGGAATCTTGATAAATGTTTATTAGTGAAAAGGTGTTTTAAAGGATCAAATTTCATCATCACATGTACTTCAACATTTAGTAAGTAATGTCTCAATTTAGTAGCTGTGAATACAAGAGCCAAACATTGTTTTTCTTATTATCATATATCATGTCTTATAATCAATCAGAGTTCAACTAATGTAATAAAAAATATGTTCTTTACTATTTTCATCTTCTTGAGTAAAAAATGCTATGAGAGCATGGGCTGATGTTGTATAAAGGATGAACAGTTTGTCTTGCATAGTGGGTTGTGAAATAGGTGGAGTAGAAATATAATATTTTAAAATATCAAAACCCTATTTATGATCCTTCAATTAAATTGAAGCTCTTTCTTAAGGATTTGCATAAAAGGTAATGTTCAGTCGGCTAAGGATGCTACAAAATGATTGATAACTTGAATTCTTCCTTGCAAATTGTGCAATTGAGAAATTTTTCTAGGAGGTGGGAATTTAATTATAGCATCCTTTTTTTTTTGTGTCCACCTCAATGCTTCTATGCGATACTATGAAACCTATAATTTTCTACTTTCTACACCAAAGAAACTTTTTTTGGATCAATATCATGTTATATTTTCACATTCACTTAAGGAATTTTCAAAGGATATTCACATTATGTTGTTGATTTAAAGATGTGGATAAAATATCATCAACATAATCTTCCAAAATCTTATGTATGTAATCATGAAATATCAATGCCATATATCATTGATATGTTACACCTAC
Source organism: Sequoia sempervirens (assembly GCA_007258455.2). Classification (NCBI taxonomy): domain Eukaryota; kingdom Viridiplantae; phylum Streptophyta; class Pinopsida; order Cupressales; family Cupressaceae; genus Sequoia; species Sequoia sempervirens. The sequence goes on along the minus strand of VDFB02322007.1, from coordinate 12,379 downwards.
ATTCTTCAATCCAAAAGGAATGACTACCTTGGAACAAAATTTTCCCCAAGCTGTAGTAAATGTTGTCATGTATTGATCTTGACGGTTAATGAAGATTTGATTATATCTAGAAAATACATCCATGAATGACAAAAAATCATGTCTCAAGTAATCGAGTCCACTATCATGTCAATATTAGGAAAGGTGAAATGATCGTTTGAAGATGCTTTATTCACATGGGTATGTGTAGGATCATCATGGAAAAAATAGGCCCTTAAGTGGCAAAAAATTTAGAAAAATTAGAGCTAGGCAACTTGACATAAAATTTTGAATAAGTTATCTATATTATTTCAAAATAATGTAAGAATAGAATTTGTAGCAAATTAAATGTAGTTTCTAAACTACTAGGTTTTAAAAAAATCTATTTGCTGAAAATTTGAAATTTCAATGCAGTGGTACTTAAATTTCAGGGAAAAAATAAGAATTACGTGTATGTCTGACCACCCTAACCACCATAATTTAGTGATAATATTTTTCTATAAGATTTTAGATATAAGTAGAGAACTCATACCCGGATATATGATACATATTTTTTTGTAATTTTTTACCAAGTAAATAATTAATTATGAATTTTTTAATACATTTTTTAAAAAAATATAAAAACTCATATGTCTGACCACCTTAACTTGGTCAAAACTTCATGAAATTCAATTTTTCTTTTTTTAATCCTATAGTATGAAAAACATAAAATGTGATGCATGAAAGCATAGAATGTGATGCATGTTTTGGATTCAAAAAATGTGATATCATTTGAAAGTTATAGATGTTTTTCAATCAGGCTAACAATCAAGACTTTATTCATAATTTCAATAGAAAATGAATAATAATTACTTATTAAATTCAAATTAAAGCATAATTTATATCGATGGAAAGTTGAGAATCTATTTAAAAACCATTTTTGTTTCATCAATTTTTGGTAAAAAAATAGTTGTCAACCACATACCCATCATATTGCAACTTTTTGGCCCATCATGATCTTGCACATACCCACATCATGAAAGTTTGTACACATTTTAATATGATTATTAGGTTTTCTAAATGAAAAAATGTTCAAGATAAAAGGAGAATAATAAATAAGTCTTATAAAACCAACCTCGAAGAGGGTATGTGCAGGATCATCATAGAAAAAACGGGCCCTTAAGTGGTAAAAAATTTGGAAAAATAAATGTTAGGCAACTTGACGTAAAAATTTGAATAAGTTATCTATATTATTTCAAAAATATGTAAGAATAGAATCTGTAGAAAATTGAATGTAGTCTCTAAACTACTAGGTTTATTTTTTTTAAGAAAATCTATTTGATGAAAGTTTGAAATTTCAATCTTGATGATAATTAAATTTCAAGGAAAAATAAAGAAGTAGGTGTCATTGACCACCTAACCACAATAAATTGATAATATTTCTTTTATAATATTTTAGATATAAGTAGAGGACTCATGTCCTGATGTGATGCATATTGTTTTGTAATATTTTTGCAAGTAAATAATTAATTGTGAATTTTTATTACAATTTTTAAGAAATATAAAAAATTGTATGTCTGACCACCTTAAATTGGTCAAAAATTCGTGAAATTCAATTTTTTTTTTTAATCTTTTATTATGTGAAGCATAGAATTTTATGCATGTTTTGGATTCAAAAAATGTGATACCATTTGAAAGCTATAGATTTTTTAAAAGCTATAGATGTTTTAAATTCAATGTAAAGCATAATTTATATAGGTGGAAAGTTGAGAATCTCCTTTAAAACCATTTTTGTTTCATCAATTTTGGGTAAGAAAAAAGTCGTTAGCCACATACACTACACATACCCATTATATCACCACTTTTTTTCCCATCATGATCCTGCACATACCCAAAGTTTCTCAATCTTAGTCTTAAATAATAAGGCTATCTTAGGATTCATTTTTGTTATCTTTTGTCTAACTAGTTTAGCATTTTTTGCAAAGAATATGTAGTGTGCCACTATCTTAGCATATCCGAATAAGTCCAAGAAAAAAATTAAGGAAAGTCATGAAGTAAAGTTGCATGGTATTCTTGTTCATCTTCATCAAGGAACTTTCCTATTTTAATTACCTTCTCATTATTAATATACATTGGTATGTTGATTCTATCTCCTAAAGGGAGTGTAGTTTTTTTCAGAATTTAAAGATTGTATTATATGTTGTCTTTATCAATCTCATTACTTTGAATTTTCTCCATCTTCTTGCTTAGCACTAATTATAGCATGTGTAACCCATTTATTTTTAGGAGGATTAACTGGTTTGTCATAAACTCCTAACATTTCTTTCAATGCTTCACCATCTTCAAATTATTCCAATGATTCTTCACAAGTTGTATCAATCAATTTGGGATGCTTCAAGGTGAGATTTGTTTTAGGGTCACACATGATAGTGTTGATGTTTAACGGGGGTCTTTTTCTTGCTTGCATTATATTTGAGGGACAATACCCCAATCCACCTTTTGTTTCTTATGTGTTAGGCTCTATAGGAATAGGAATGCCTTGTCCTTTCCTTCCACATCCTTTTCCACTATAACCAAGTTGTTTCATAATTTCATAACATCTTCGATAGAGTTTCTTGATTTCTTTCAGGTTTGGTGGTTGTTGATAGTCTATCTCATCAAATCTTGTTGTATAACCTATGTATTCTTGTAGAGTAGATGAGGTATATTATTTTGAGTTTTCTTTTGAATTCTTCATTGTTATTGCCATATGTTTCTTTAGTTTCTCAGTTTCTTTTTCTATAATTTTTTTTTCCTCATAAATGTTGGTGTGAAGTTAAAATATCCCCAATCATCTTATAATAACCTTGACTCTTTTTCTATCTTATGTTTCTCTTCCTTCATAGGTTATATGTTGAAATTTGGAAGTAATGTGTTTATATGGTTTTTCATTCCTTTTCAACTTGTAAGCAACTTTTAGGCTCAAGATCTATTTCAAATTTATACACACTTTATTGTTATAGACATACTTCATGATATGATGAAGATTCAAAGGTATGAAATTCATCTAATAAATCCAAGGTCTTCCTAAAAGAAGATTGTATGAAAGATCATGAGGAATAATGTGAATAGGACTTTGCAATGTATCATTTCCAACTATAATAGGCAAAGTAATCACACCAACAAGTTGCTTTCTTACACTATCAAATCCTTGAATCAATAAGGAATCATGTTCGCTTGATTTATCCACACAAAGTCTATCTAAAAGGGTCACACTACACACATTATAGGTGGAATTTTTGTTAACAAGTGTTCTTTTTATTCCTATCCTATTAGAGATAGCTATTATCATGAATAAATCATTTTTATTTCTCATCTCCAAGGGAGGTAGTTCATGTTGATGAAAACTAATATCTATGCTAACTACATTAATTCATTGAACTGGAGTTGCTACATCACTTGCATTTATGATAGAGGGAACCACAGCTTGTTGCAAGGCCGTTTGAAACATAATATGATAATTAGATGAGTTTTGAATTATCTCCCATAGGGATATCTTTGTTGGAGTATTCATAATTTGTTCAACAAGATCATACTCCTTCCTACTATGCAAAGGAATATGAGGAGAACTAGGAAAGATGGGTTAAGGAAAAGGTAAGGATTATTGTGAAACATTACTCTTATGTGGTTCAAGGTTGAAAATGAGCTTGTTATTAGTTTGAGGTTTTCTTGAAGGTGGGTAAAGGATGAGTTGATGTTGAATCACATTAACTTCTCTTTTTTTCAGTTCATTGTAACAAGCATTTGTAGATGAACCTTATGAGATGAATTCCTCAAGGGCTTCATCGAACATGTCAAAGCCATCAAGTAATGGTATTATGTTTCAATCTTTCAATGGATATTATTATGCATGCAAGTGATTTGGGAATAAGGCTAATGAGTACATATTTAGAATGGGTGGAAGTAAGTTTGTTTAAAAAGATACCACATGCCACAAGTATAAAACCTAGGACACATAGCAATGTTTTATAGAATAAAGAATGTGAAACCATCTATCTCACAAAAGAAGGTTCATTTGGAAAAGAATTTGGATTTGGTGGAGATGAAAAAGGAAATATAAAAGATATGGAAGAAAAAAGAAGATAGAAAAGTAAAGAATGATTCTATGCTAACCTTTGGTGTAGATGTTTCCTATAGAAAATAAGTTAATAGCTTTAGCTTAGGTGATTTTTAATAAAAAATTGTTAAGCCCCTACCAAAGATGTGGTGCTAATGCTTTCAACACAAGTATATATGTAGTTTGATATGCTTGAACCATTGGATAAAATAAAGGCAAAAAATGTCTTAATGTGGAGATTCCCAGAGTGATTGAAGGTGACTACGTCAACACAGTTAGGGTTTGATAACTTTTTGACCTAACATTTCAATACAATCAAAGAACTTTAGGTTTTTGAAAAAGGGTGTTATATGTTATTTCACAAATGAAATTTTCATTTGCAATCAAGGATTTGAAGAGTGAAAAGTAGAGGAGGTGATTTGAAGAGAGTTAAATTGTTGTTTGAAACCCTATTTATAGAACTCAAGGTATTTATCATTTCCTACTAGAAACCTTGTTTTAGAAGTGGTTCATAATTTATAGTCTTCAAGTAATTGATGTCTTGGAATATAAAATACCTAAGTCCAAGAAAAATCCCTTTAAATGCATGGAAACTGATCCCAATGGTGCATTCTCAAAAGTTTCATATGTAGTAATCCATATTGAGGATGTGAGAATTTACATCCATGTAAAAGTGGAAGAGTATGATCACTAAAAATTGGGAGAATTTTTGGTTAATGAGCTCACTAGAGGTGTTTTTGAGTTTAAAATTTTGAAAGTTTGACAGAGAAAAATATGGATGCTTGGAACAATTTTTTGAGCTCTTGTTGTGAGAATGCATGGGTTAACTACACATTGAGTAGAATTTAGGATAAATTTATGTGGAACTTGGATATGTTTCATTTAGTAAAAAATAAAGATATCAAGATAGTTATATATTTATGTTCTAAAGGAATCATTCCAGTGATGAAGGCTATGAAAAATGAGATGGTGATGAAGCTCACTAGAGAAAAATTTGATAAGCATTCCCTCACAACAAAAGATATAGATTATCCAATAGTTGAATATTCATATATGATGATCAACTAAAAGGTATGAGACAACAAAAAATATAAATTAGTGTCAACAACAACTATTCATACTACTCACTAGATGGTGAAAGAAGTTTTAGACATAGATCTATGTGAGCTCCCATGTGAATAATTAATGAAGAATATTTAGAAGATAAATGAGTCTTGGTACCCATTTGAATATGGTACTGTTATCATTTTTTTTTTAACTTTCTTAAAGAATTACTTAGTACAAGGGTATGTGCAGGATCATGATGGGCCAAAAAGTAGCAATATGATGGGTATGTGGATGATAAATTTTCTTTTACCCAAAATTGATGAAACGAAAAAGGGTTTCTAAAGGAGATTCTAAAATTTCCAACAATATAAATTATGTTTTACTTTTAATTTAATAAGTAATTATTATTCATTTTCTATTCAAATTATGATTAAAGTACCAATTGATAGACTATTGAAAAACATCTATAGCTTTCAAATAGTATCACATTTTTTGAATCCAAAATATGTGTCACATTCTATACTTCACATACTATAGGATTAAGAAAAATAAAATTAATTTCATGAAGTTTTCAAGGTTAAGGTGGTCGATGTACGTGTTTTTATATTTTTAAATTTTTTAAAAATCATAATTAATTATTTACTTGGAAAAATTTATAAAAAATGCATCACATCGGGACATGAGTCCTCTACTTATATCTAAAATATTATAAAAAAATATTATCATTTTATTATGATTAGGTGCTTCGATAGACACCTATTTATTTTTTCCTTGAAATTTAAGTACTACAGCATTGAAATTTCAAATTTTCACCAAATAGTTTTAAAAAAATAAAAAAAAACCTAGTAGTTTAGAAACAACATTCAATTTTCTATAGATTCTATTCTTACATATTTTTGAAATAACATAGATAACTTATTCAAATTTTTACGTTAAGTTTTTAAACTCTGAATTTTCTAATTTTTTTCCCACTTAAGGGCCCATTTTTTCCATGATAATCCTGCACATACCCACCAAGAATGTTGTACAATTGGATAATATTACTATTACAATTAAAATTAGGGATCACTTAAGATGGTTTGGAAGCATAGAAAATCATGATAACATGCTATGGGTTTTCTTCAAGACATTCCAAGGGAAGATGGAAGAAAGAGAAATTATTCATAAAAGTGTTGAAAATTACAAGAAGGATATAACCTTTATTGTTACTAGAGATGAATGCATTATAGAAGTAGTGGAATCAAGAAAATTATAGATTTCAAAGATGGCTTATTAAGTGACAAAAGATAGAATCCCAAGTCTTGTAGATCTTATTTTGAGAAAACCAAGAGACCCTACTATAGATAGGTTTTGAACCTATGATGGGATATCTAGTGAAGTATATTTGAAGCACAAGGAAAAGGAAATAATCTAAAATTTAGATAAAATAAAGGAAAATTTTAAGAGATTGTTGGCTTTTCCAAGATGACTACATAGAAAATAAAAGCCACATCTATGCATCATTAGGAGACACCAAGCAATGGAAGGCCCATCAAAATTCTACTTCATCTCTAGCTATTCTAAAAGCAACAAGAACAAAGTCTGTAGTTGGTTCCAAGAGTAAAGCTACACCTAGCACTCATATAACACAATATAATCCTCTACAAAGGAAAATAAAGGAAAAAGATACAAGAGATAATTATTTAGTTTATGATGGTAAAGAAGAAGGACCTAAATTGGTATAGAAGAAGAGAATATCATAAGCCCCCAAAGAAGAGATGAGTACAAAGAAAGATAAAATATATATTATGGACATAGAAAGTGAGGAAGAAGTAGAGAAGTAGAAGATTTTTTTTTTTATTTAGAAGAGAAAAGAAATTTTGTATAGGAGAAAAGTATCCTAAGGGAATTATCAAGAAGGAAAATTCCCCTTTGGTAAGGGAGCACAACCCTTTGAAATTTGATGCTTTGTTTAATGTAATTGAAAATTTTGATATGTTGGAAGAAACTATGCATATATATCCAAATGAAAACAATGAGAATAAGGCCATAATTGAAGAGGCCATTGCAAATAAATGGTTACATTTAATATCAGTTTGAGAGAAATGGAAAGTCAACTTTTAGATGATTTAAATAGATTTTTGAGTGTAAGAAGACAAGAAGCATTTGAAAAAGATGAAAAGATCAATAATTTTACCTTGGATAATATTATATGTTCTCTCTCAAATAAGGTCAAGAAAAGATTAACTCGGGTTTACAAAAAGGAATTCATAACAAAGAAAAGAGTTTGCACCTTGATGAGAAGTTATCAGGAATGCATAGAGACATTAAGGGATGAAACAATACAAAAGATTAAATATATATGGCAAAGGATTTAGGTATGTCTCTAGATGATAAGACTAAAATGTAGCATTATGCATCTACTTTGGAAATCAATGAACCTATTGGTGAACTTGAGAATACTAAACAAGAACATGTGTTTGGACCTAAGGGTCATCAAGAAGCCATGATAACACATAATGTCCCTCTGGTAGAGGATAATTTTGTTGTAAAAGATAAGAATGATTGTTCCTCAAAGAAGGAATAAGCTCAAGGAAAATTAGAATTACCTCTATTGAATGCACAAAAAAATGTTGAATAGAATGAAGAAGAAAAATAGGGAATGTAGAGAATTCTATTCTATAGAAGAATGAAAATTTCCTCCTATAGATGGTGAGAAATTTAAATGGAAGAGAAAAAAGTAGAAGATTACTCTAATAGTAGAGAGCAAGTGAAGGAGAGAGAAAAAGTAAGATAGAAGCACTCAATTTTTTTTTTTTGAATCCCTCTAGAGCATTTCGAGGATTTCTTGAAGGGGCTTACTAGACATGCAAGTTTAGTTCCACTAGTGGCAGGCCAACAAACTTCCTATAATTTTAATATTATCCCACAAATTTGAATAACATTACATCCCACAATAGTGGTTTATAATTTTGGCCAAACTGACACTAAAAATTATTTTTTAAAACTAAATCTTCACATTCTGCACCTATAGTGGCTAAACCATGAAGAATTTTGAAGATAATGAAACTATATAGTCTGCCACATTTCATCCAGATATTCTAAAAATATTTTTTCTAAAATTTTTGGAATCAGATTGCACTTTGCCATATCTCCCACTTAAAATTCCTTGTTTTTCCAAAAAATAGCATTTTTAAAAAGTGATGCACAATCGTGATAACGATAAATTTTATTCCATGAAGGATAATATCTCCACTTTCAAATTTAGATTTATAACCTCGATATCTAGTGCTTCCACTCTGGTTGTGACAGTTTTATTTAACATTTTTCTTTAATAAAGTTTCAAAGTCAAACCAATTACAATTCAGACATAGCACTTAATCAGATAAATACAACTCTTTTGTATATATCAAATTTTATTTTTTTTTTTTTATGGATCAAAAGACTTCAATATCTAGTGCACTCATATTTTTCTTAATTTTTTTTTTTTTAATAAGTTTCTATTTTTCCATTACGTGTGTAGAACAAAGACCTTCATTTTCAATGAAAAACCTATGTTTAATAAAATGAAAAAATAAATACATAATAAAACCAAAACATATTAAAATTATATTCGTTGGATAGCTTGTTCCGAGGACTACCCGATTCCAGTTGGGTTTGTGAAGATTCCTCCATTTTCATCATCAACCCGAGTTCTGAAGTGCCAAAATTTAGGGTATTTTTGTGTCTCAGAGGAGGGATGAGGAATAAGGGGGGTTTCCTCGAACCAAGGTTCATTCGAACCCCCTTCTATAAGGTGTTTGGATGGATTTTTTGGTGGGAAAGTATTAGACCTAGGTTCTAGTGAACTCCTAATGGGTTCGATCAAACCAATAGGTTCTAGCAAACCCCTAATGGGTTTGATCAAACCAATAGGTTTGTATGAACCCCTAAAATCAAATTTTTTTCCATCCATTCATTTTTTGTGAGTTTTCCTTCCTCACTTCAATTGTAAACCACTATTGTGGCTTCACCCTATAGTATATAATATTGTCATTGATGGAAAAAAATTATTGATGGAAATCCATTGTAAAAATATAGAAGTGTTAATTTTTGTTGGATATGAGATGATTGGGTAATTACCTTAATTTAAAAGTAGTTCCAATGTTTAGAGAACTAGTCTTTTAGTATACATTATTCTGCCATGAAGAATCTAGTTATTTGGTTCAAATATAATTTTGGAACATATATTAGAGGAATATAAATCCAAGTTTTTACATCTTGAAGCCCTTTGTAGTTGAAGATGGAGGTAACAATGCATTTCTCTTGGATATGGAAAATTTATAGTGATAGAGTACATGATAGGAATGCTTTGCATTCCACCACAGATGAACATTTTGGTATGTGGATTTGTAGAAGTGTTTGAGGATGCATTTGTATTATGTTTTCTCCAAGTGGAAAGTATTTTTTTGTTCGTGTGTCAAGTTTTGAGTGAATAGATGGTCCATTCTATTGTTACTTCACTAGTGGTGCTAACCTAAGTATTTTTGGGTTATGCAGAGATGAATAGATTCTAGAGCATAATTATGGGAGTAATTATAGGTTGTGATGACCTATATTAATGTGTTATAGGATTTGGTTCCATTGTAAGGTGTGTATGATTGAGTTTTGAGCCAATAATATGGAGTGTTTCATGGTACATGTTTTGGGCTGACCTAATTGATGGTTTTGTTGGGTGTAGTATATATACAAGGTTAATTTCTTTTGTAAAATAGTAGAGATATGAGAAAATTAAGTGTGTGTGCAAGATAAAAAATTGAGAAGTGTGAGTTAGAGTTGAGTTGAGGAATGATGTGTGCTAAGTCACTATTATGAGATTTAGTGGAATTGTATCTTTGAAACATATGTCAGATACATTATTAGTAGTTCATATTTGGTAGTAAGCCAACCTCTCTTCTATATATTTCTATTTTGGGCACTGAGCCTTTCTTATTTTGGACAGTGAGTTCAATTATATGTAACTTTGCAATTGATTACAATATTTATATTGTGAGCTAATCGTCGCTGTGGTTTTTCCATTTTGGGGTTTTGCATATAAATTTGGTGTTCTTATGTTCTTTAATGTGATGTATGATTTATTCCTTTAAATTATGGAAAGTTTAATGTGTTTCACTAAATTAATGTTTAAGTTAATAAGAATAATAATTCACCCCCATTCTTAGTATTTTTTCTATTCAATATATTGTACTCAGGTGTTGTTGAAGAAAGCTTTGAAGGACATCAAGGTGTTGTAAGATGAGCCCATTCCAATCTTATGTGATATTACAAGTGTCATTAATATTTCATAGAATCTAGTGATACATGCTAGAAAAAATTACATATCTATCATATCACATCTTAAGAGAGGAAGTTATTGATCAAGAAGTAAGGTCAAAATATGTGCCTATAAAGGAAAAGATTGTGGTGATATATTCACTAAAATATTTCTCTCAGTTGATAGATTTTGAGTATCTCAAGGTGGCTAGGGATGTTACCCATCCTTCTAACTAGATACATAGTTAGTGCATCTATCCATGGGGAGAAAGTCAAGACACATTTTTATCACTAGATTGATGAAGGGGTATGTGTAGGATCATGATGGGCCAAAAGGTGGCAATATGATGGGTATGTGGAGGGTATGTGGCTGACGATTTTTTTAATCCAAAATTGATGAAAAAAAGGGTTTTTAAAGGAGATTCTTAGCTTTCCACAAATACGAATTATGCCTTACTTTGAATTTAATAAATAATTATTATTCATTTTATATTTGAATTATGACTAAAGTGTTGATTGATAGGATGATTGAAAAAAATCTATAGCTTTCAAATGGTATCACATTTTTTGAATTTGAAACATGCATCACATTCTATGCTTTGCATACTATAGGATTAAAAAAAAATTCATGAAGTTTTGACTAAGTTACGATGGCCAATGTTGGAAAGAGACACTATACAAGTCATCAAGTGTTGTCATTGATAGAAACCCTAGTCAATAATCCTATATACACTTTAGTATTTGCTTACACTGGAAGTTAGGTCGAAGAAATGTGTTAACTGTCAAAGCTAAAATAGGGCATCTGACAGAGTTGTGTACATTGGCTCATACATAATTTCCTATTATCATTTTGAGTTGTGGATCTCAGGGAAGGTCATTTGATGTATGTATTTTCTTATCTTTTAAACATAGCACCTCATATTGATTGGTGTGCAAGTTAGAAGATCCAGCTTGATGATTTTCAATCTAACAGTGCAGAAAGGTTGATAGGGTGATTGTAGTGTGTTGTGGATCTTCAAGGAATAAGTTTTGAAGGTGTTTCATGTTCAAGGATATTACTTAGGATCTTCACTATGTTGTGGCTAACTTTGATTAGTTCACACTGATAATTTTTATGGATTGAGCTGACAGTTTGTACATGTTTAATATTTTGTTAAAGATGACATGTAATTGATGTAATCTCTTGATGCAGATATATATATTCAATTAATTCTATCATTTTGGTGTGTGTTTCAATGTGATGTGAAATTTAGAGGGAATATAGATCGATTGTGTGCAGTTTCACTTACACAAAAAAATAAATTGTGATCCAACTTAAAGTAGATAGAGTTTCAAGAGCAACTTCAAACAAAGTGTGAAGAATGTGATTAATGAGCTTAACCAGAACTATAATCAGGTATTAGCAGCTACTAATTTCATAGTTCATCCACTCCAATTTTCCTTCTATGACAGTAAGATAGTGAGTCTTCTTTTGGATAGTAAGCCTTTTATACCTAAGTAGTGAGCTCTAGGCAGTGCACCTGAATGCATGTGGAGTCCCCATTTGTGAACAATTATTTTGAGTATAATCATATTGTGGATTGACCTCCACCGTGGTTTTTCCCCTGAAATGGTTTCCATGTACAAATCCTTGTATTATTGTGTTGTGGTTGATTGTCTTGTGTTCTTGCATCTTTCTTTTGGTTCAATGCTATAATTGGTTTAAAGAACTTGAGTTAATAAAGTTAAATTTTGCATAACACTGATTCACCCCCCCTCTTAGTGTTTCTTGATTCCAATAGTTAGACATATGAGTTTTTTATAGTTTTTAAAAGTTGTAATAAAAAATTCATAATTAATTATTTAATTGGGAAAAATTACAAAAAAAATGTATCGCATTGGGATATGATTCCTCTACTTATATCTAAAATCTTATAAAAAAATATTATCATTTTATTGTGGTTAGGGTGGTCAGACAGACACCTACTT
>VDFB02322006.1:39707-66481 GCA_007258455.2 Sequoia sempervirens | reverse complement strand
TTCTAGTCATTGATTATTTTCTAGATGAATTGAATGGAGTGATGTACTTTACAAAGTTAGATCTTAGATATGGTTATTGCCAAATGTGAATTAAGGAAGAAGATATTTGTAAGACAACATTTAGGACTCATGAGGGTCATTATGAGTTTTTTGTGATGTCATTTGGTTTTACTAATGCTCCATCTACTTTTCAAAGTTTGATGAATTCTATCTTTAAAAAGTTCTAAAGGAAGTTCGTATTAGTATTTTTTGATGATATATTGATTTATAGCAAGACATGGGAAGAACACTTGCAACATGTTGATCAAGTACTACAAGTTCTTGAGGGGCATCAACTCTATGCTAATTCATCCAAGTGTGATTTTAGGATTAATGAGGTGGAGTACTTGGGACACATAGTTTGACATGAAGGAGTAAAGGTGGATCCTAACAAAATTAAGGCAATCATGGAATGGCCTATTCCAAAAACCATTAAGAATTGAGGGGTTTCTTGGGATTGACTAGATACTATCACATATTTGTGAAGAATTATGGTCATATAGCAACAACCCTCACAACTTTATTGAAGAAGGATTCTTTTCATTGGAAATAATATGCTAATTCAACATTTCAAATGTTAAAGGAGGCTATGTGCACAACTCCAGTGCTTGCCACTCTTCGTTTCACAAATGATTTTACTATGGAATGTGATGCTTCTAGAAATAGTATAGGTGTAGTTCTCATGCAAGAGGGTTAGACCATTGCTTTTGAGAGCTTTCAATCAAAGTTGAAGAATCAACTCAAACCTATTTATGAGAAGGAAATGCTAGCTATTCTTAATGTAGTGAAACAATGGAGGCATTATCTAATGGGTAGACACTTCAAGGTTAAGATAGATCATGATAGCCTAAAATATTTTTTGGAACAAAGATTGTCTTTAGAAGAATGACAAAAATGGGTTACTAAGATGTTGGTATATGATTTTGAGATTGTTTTTAAGAAAGGGAAGGAAAATGTTGCTAGCAGATGCACTATCGAGGAAGGATGGAGCTTTATTGTGTGCCCTTTCAATGTTACAAGAATATTGGGTAGAAGAATCCAAAGAAGAGTGGAAAAATGATGTGGCTACTAGTAATCTCATTCAACAATTATAGAGTGACCCTAGTAGTTTAGATAAAAAAATTTGGAAGGGAGATACTTTGTGGTATAAAGAGAGATTGTATCTTTATAAGAATTCCTCTCTCAAACAAAATATTCTCATTGAACTACATGAGTCTCTGGGGGATGGTCATTCAATATTTTTGAAGACATATCATCTATTCAAGAAAGACTTCTTTTCGGATGGGCTAAAAGGGGATGTTCAATAATTTGTGGTAGAATGTTTGGTTTGTCAACAAAATAAAGGGGAGACAATTAAGATACCTAGTCTCTTGCAATCCTTAGTTATTCCTAGCTAGTGTTGGGAAGAGGTCTCCATGGAATTCATCACAAGGCTTCCAAGTGTGTGCAGTGTTTTTTCTAACCTAAAATAATGAAAAATGAACGAAATGCAAAGGAAGAAAAACAAAAAAGAACACCTCAAGATTGGCCTAGTTAAACTCTAAAAAAGAAAAGATGAAAAAACATGATTTACCTTGTCCAAGTCAATTGGTTGGTTGGCCCTATTGATCTAATTATTTGTGTGCTACTTCGAATGAAAAATCACAAGAAACTAGATGCAAAATGATGGTGAGATGATGGGGATTGAAATGATGCAAGTGGGCATGTGGGTGGATGCACAAAATGAGCTCAAAAGTTGCATCAATGGAGGATGGTGTGAGAGCTTGAGAAGTTGGTTGCTTCAATGCTTGAATGTGTGTAAGAAAATGACATCAAAATCCTCTAATTTTAGGGGAAAGGCCTCTAAGAAATTGAGGGTCAAGATTTAGCCATCATGGACAAGATGGAGGGCTATGGTGAGTTGAGGACTCACAAGCCCTCACATCTTGCTATGTGGAAATGAGATGTAAAGGAGGAAGGTGATGGGGAGGCACTTGAAAGTACCTTGGGATTGGGACAAGATCTCCTCATAAAGGAGGTCCTTTTCCCCATGTGGGAGATGTGACATATGAGGAATTTAAAATTCCTCAATAATCCAAATTGGGAAGAGAAGAACCTTGGAGGAATAAATGTGAATTTTTAACTCACATGTGGAAAAGGTTTCCTTGGCTAAATGGAGAAAGCATTTATGATGGTTGACTTGGAGGTATGTCATAAATGGCATGAGGATTAGGTTGACCTAACCATATGGTTAAGGTTGTGCAAATAGGTGATTAAGGATGCTAATGAAGGATTAAAGACAAGTTGCAAGTTATGGAGGATGTGACATTAATATTGATTAAAGGTGTGCACATCTTAATCATGGATCAAATAAAATAATCCAGATTAAAGGGAGATTATGGAGGATGGGAAAAGGAGAGAAAAAGAGGAATTTAAAATTGATTTAAATTCAAAAAGCCAAATGACTAAAATAAATTGATGTATTTAACTAATTTAGAGAGAAAGGGGTGAAAGGAAAATTATTTAATTATTAAATTAAATACCTTAGACACCTTAGGAAAATAGGGAATATTAATTAAATAAATCATTTAATTAATTTTGATGGGGGATATGAAATAGAAAAATAAAAGAGATGAATTTGACCATACGGGAGTGGTCAAATTCGGATGTCTACATTCTTCCCCTCTTTGAAATACTGCTAGAAAAATAGTGTTTCGGAGAAAAATAAAATGTAGATGACTTGATAGAGGAAATGACTAGAAAGGTGATGCCTCAGCATGGGAAAAAGCCGCATAAGCTACCTAGACAAAGAGAAATGAAGGGAGATTCCCATGCCCTTAATATTGATGGTGGATATGAAATAGACAAATAAAAAAGATGAATTTGACCATATAGGAGTGGTCAAATTCGAATGTCTACATTTTTCCCCTCTATGAAATACTATTAGAATAGCAATTTTTTGAAGAGAAATAAAATGCAGATGACTCGATAAAGAAAATGACTAGAAAGGTGATGCCTCAGCGTGGGAAAAATTTGCATAAGCTACCTAGACAAAGAGAAATGAAGGGAAATGAAGGGAGAAATTGAGAAGGCCAAATGACTAAATTAAAAAAATTGATGTATTTATTTAATTTAGAGAGGAAGGGGTAAAAATTGATTTAAATGATGCAAGTGGGTATGTGGGTGGATGCACAGAATGAGCTCAAAAGTTGCACCAATGGAGGATTGTGTGAGAGATTGAGATCTTGATTGCTTGAATGCTTGAATGTGTGTGTGAATGAAAATGAGGTCAAAATCCTCTAATTTTAGGGGAATGGCCTCTAAGAAATGGAGGGTTAGGATGTAGCGATCATGGACAAGATGGAGGGCTATGGTGAGTTGAGGACTCACAAGCCCTCAAATCTTGCCATGTGGCAATGAAGTGTAAAGGAGGAAGGTGATGTGGAGGTATTTGAAAGTACCTTTGGATTGGGACAAGATCTCCTCATAAAGTAGGTCCTTGTCCCCATGTGGGAGATGTGACACATGAGGAATTTAAAATTCCTCAATAATCCACATAGGGAAGAGAAAAGCCTTGGAGGAATAAAATGTGAATTTTTAATTGACATGGGGAAGAGGTTACCTTGTCCAAATGGAGAAAGCATTTATGATGGTTGACTTAGGGACATGCCATAAATGGCATGGGGATTAGGTTGACCTAATCATATGATTAAGGTTGTGCAAATAGGTGATTAAGGAGGTTAATGAAGGATTAAGGACAAGTTGCAAGGTATTGAGGATGTGACATTAATCATGATTAGGGGTGTGCACATCCTAATAACGGATTAATTAAACTAACCCAAATTATAAGGAGATTATGGAAGATGGGACAAGGAGAGAGAAAAAGAAAAATTTAAAAATTGATTTAAATTCAAAAGGCCAAATGACTAAATTGAATAAATTGATGTATTTATTTAATTTAGAGAGGAAGGGGTAAAAGGTAAAGTATTAAATTATTAAATTAAATACCTTAGGAACTTTCGGAAAAGGGGGAATATTAATTGAATAAATCATTTAATTAATATTGATGGGGGATATGAAATAGACGAATAAAGAGATGAATTTGACCATATGGGAGTGGTCAAATTTGGATGTCTACATTTTTCCCCTCTTCGAAATACTATTAGAATAATAGTGTTTCAAAAAAAAAAAAAAATGCAGATGACTTGATAGATAAAATGACTAGAAAGGTGATGCCCTAGCATGGGAGAAGTTGCGTAGGCTGTCCAGATGATGGAAAATGCCCCAGTGTCACAAGGGAATTATCTTGATGGAAGAATGGAGGAAAATGATAGGGTATTCCCCCTCGAGAGGGCGGTTGGGGAAGAAAAGGGGGCCCCAGATGACTTTAAAATATGAGGAAATGGAGGGTACCATGCGATAGATCTCAAAAAACTATGAAGGTTGGATTTTGTATAGAGGAAAATAGACACACAATGTGCAAATGGCGGCCTATAGAAGAATGAGGATTAGTCAATTAAAAAGAAAGTTAAATAATGGGTAAAAATACCCAAAACTTAGAAAAGGTTAAAAAGGAGGGAAAGGGGTAATATATAGTAATTTTAAAATTACTATTCCTCATTTGCACACTAGGTAGTTGAGTGAGATAAAGAAGAGGAAGAAGGTGATGAGGATGGTTGACGAATACAAGAATGGGGACAAGAGGTTCATGGAGGATGAGATCATCCACTGGGGCGATGAGGTGCAACGGTTCTACCACGAGTGTGTGGTGCCTCGCTAGGTTAGCTCCAAAACCCTTCTTTGTGAGTTTAGTGAAATTTTGAAAAAAATTAAGCATTTGAGCATTTAGGTTGTAGGAATTGGGTAGTTTAGAAAAATGGGTTGTCGGGAAAAATGCGATTTCACCCAAATTTTTAAGAAAAATTTCCTATTAGAGCATCAGGCACAGGGAGGCGAATTCAATTGTTTTAGGGGAAAATTTTCCCAAATAGTGGGAAAAGCACCCAAAAAGGGGGGGTTAGACGGGAAAATTCCCCCCTTTGGGAGACTATGGGTGGGTTCACTCGTCATATGGGTGAACTCGCCCATTTCTGGGATGATAGGCAGGTTCACTTGTCAAATGGGAAAACTTGCTCATCCTGGATGATGGGTGGGTTTTCCCGTCAGACGGGAAAAATCACCTGTCCAAGATGACGAGTGGGTCCACCTGTCAAATGGGTGACCTCACCTGTCCGAGAGGATGGGTGGGTCTTCTTGTCTAGACGATAGACATACGAAATGGGTGAATTCACCCACAAATTGCAAAAAATTCACCCAAAAAGGTATAGGAGGGTTAAAAGGGAAAAATGATAATTAGAAGGGCAAAGAAAGTGGCATAAATAGATGAATTCTCCCAACTTAGGCGAATTCGCCCAAAGGGCAGAAAATTTGAGAAAAAAACCTGGGACGGGGAAGAAAAGAAGGAGAAGGGAAGGAAAGTGAAGAGATTGAATAAAAGATGACTTACATGTTGTTTGATATGGATGTAGCGTTTTGACACCCTACAGACACAAGAGAGGCATTTGGTGGTTTTAGAGGTGATGATTGTGACAATGAATGAGGAGGATCACGTGACGTTAGTATGGGTAGGCCTATTGCATATGCTTGGATATCCCACCATCAAAGCTCACCGAGCACTATTGACTGCACTGATAGAGTGGTGGAATTCAAAGATGTCCACCTTCCATCTCCCAATGGGGCAGATGATAGTCACATTGGAGGATTTTATGGTTGTCGATAGCTGGCTACCTTGATAGTTGGATGAGGAAAGAGGGAGAGGAGTGAGACTAGACCCTATGGGTCCTTTTTAGGCAAGTAGACCTACCGATTTAGGGAGCAAAGTTGGATCTAGATGGGTGCTTAGGAGTGGGAGTGCCAACATTACCCTTATATCTCTTTAGGTTGATTAGCAGGATTCTAATGCCAGATAGGAGTGGGAGGTTTTGTAGCCTCAAGGTGATTGAGGTTGTTAGGCATATTGTGGAGAAGAGGGAGGGGGATTTCACATGGGGAACATGTGTACTAACAAAACTGTATAGAGACATGCATGTGGTATGTTACCGATGAGGACTCAACATTACACATGTGACTCTATTATAGATATGGGCCTAGGAGCACATCATCGTGGCCAGACTAGGAGTTTTGACAGGAGGGGAGCAAGATGATACACTACTAGTGGCATACTAATACAAGACTAAGTACAACTAGAAATTCTACTATAAGGACACCAGTGATCTAGAGGCATGGAGGAGGAGACTAGATGATTGACAAGAGGACTAGATAGTATGGAGGCCATACATAATGCAACAGTTTTCCAGATGGAGGGAGGATGAGGTGAGGTGCAAAGGATACTTCTTCATAGTATTCTATTTGGTAAGGAGGGACCTAGGTATTATAGAGCTCCATAGGGTAGACAGAGTGATGAGATAGTTCAAGGTTCAGGAGGACATTCCTCCAAGACCTCGAAGATTCAGACAGATCATTTGAGAGTGTTTATGGGGAAATTTGATCCTGATAGATTTTTCTAGACAATAGTGGATGGATATACAATAGGTACCTTATCCGGGTAGGAGAGGAGTGGCAGATGCAGGGATGACAGTGAGATATTTCACATGGTGGGAATGTCACTGACCACTATGAATTACAACAGTGCATCAGATCAAAGGGGAATTGGGTTATGGTTAAGAGGATGAGAGGAGGTTGGGAGGGCAGTAGAGAGTCAGAAGGAGAGGAGGACAACAAAGGCAAGTACAGGAGGAGGTTGAGGTAGAGAGGGAGAGAGAAGACCGATAGGGGGTGGGACAGGAGGAGGTGATGGAGGTAGATGCTCCAGATGTGGATCCACTAGCCATAGTGCCATACATACTACCACCACCAGAGGACGTCGCTGTACTATGGAGAGGAGCTCTAGAAAGGTTGTGGATCACATAACAGAGACTCAGGGAGTCAAAGATAGAGAGGAGCAGGTTGTTGGCTAAGGTGGATAGGGTGTGGGCAGAGGTGGATAGGGTGTGAGTAGAGGGGGACAAGGATTTTAGGACCCTCGCATACAAGGTAGGAGGGAGAGTATAGTACTTGGTTGTAGAGAGGGACATATTACAGGTGAAGGTGACTCGGTTGCGGGAAGAGGTGACTAGACTAGAGATAGGGGGACAAAGACATGATGGGGAGTTAGTAGGTCAGGTATCTATACCATCCCTACAGGAGGCAGTGAGAGATATGGTGGATTTGAGGAGGAAGGTGACAGAGCTATTGAGGGAGAGGGTCGAGCTAAGGAGGGAGTGAGATGCTCCAAGATAGATCAAAGGCTGCAGAGCAAACATTTGGGGAGGCAGGGTTGGTGCTAGAGATAGAGGAGGCTATGATGGGGCAGATACAGATCTTGTAGGGCGAGAGAGATTCAACAGAGGCACGGGTGTCAACTCTGTAGGGTGAGAGGCATACAATAGCAGGGAAGATGCAAACATTGCAGCAAGAGAGGGATGTAGTAGGGCCACAGGTACAAACTTTGTAGGGTGAGAGGGACATAGTGGTAGATTAGGTGACACAGATGTAGGTGAAGATTGACCAGTTGATGCTAGCACATGATTCCTGGGAGTAGGAGAGGAGACACATGACCGGGTTACAAGATAGATACAAGATGGAGTGAGATGCGGCTAGGATACAGGTACTAGAGAGGGATGAGTACATGTAGGAAGCAAGCTATTATATGATGGCCTACTTCATGGGAGTTTCATATCAAACACGGTGTGTGCCTCCCTATGTTAGAGTAGTTCCATTGATGCCAGGACCATCATAGTCACTAGGGACACATACATGGGGATATAGAAGCTACCGAGAGATGTCCTCACATAGGGGGCCAGCTCCAAACTCACCATTGAGGTCAGATGTAGGAAATTCAAGGTAGAGATGACAGGGGTGATAGGATCTTGATGTTTGATAGGTGGAGGATGGATGTACATTATAGAGAGACAAAGATCACATTTGATTTAGAGTCTTGTACTCACATTTTATTTGATTATTACTCATGTATATGATGGATATGCATTTTTATGATATTATGGAATTTATTATGGATCATGTGATGGACATTATATTTTGATATTTATATGATGTGCGACAACCCTTATTGTCACTATGTTGTGCTTATGTGATGGACAATTTATTTATACACATGTGTATGTATGTGATTCTATTATGGATGATTTTGATGATGATGTGATATATGCATGTGTTTATGATGATTTGTGTTCATGCATATGTGAATGACATGGATGATATGTATGATGCCTAATTTTCATGATATTATATGCTATGGCTATGGGCCTAATGATTTTTGATGCAAGTGGTGATATATGTAATGTATTCATGAGGTTAACTAATATAAAAGTGAAATGATAATAAAATGAATCTAAGATGCTTAGAATAACCAATTAAGATTAATCTAATCAATTTAAAATGAATATGAGGGGACAATACACATGGGATGACACACAATGTATGTAATGAATTGACAATGAAATAATCATAAGATGCTTAGAATAACCAATAAAGATTAATCTAAACAACTTAAAATAAAGATGAGGGGACAATGCACATGGGATGACACACAATGTATGTAATGAATTGACAATGAAATAATCATAAGATGATTAGAGTAACCAATAAATATTAATCTAAAACACTTAAAATAGAGATCATATGAAAATGCACATGGGATGAAATGCAATGCCTTGGAGCCACGAGGCTAGATGGGATGCAATTAAATTCCTTACAAACACTAATAGCTAAATGAAATGAAACATGGACATGAGTGTAAATAAGGGCTTGCATAGTGATGGAAGTGGATGCAGGTCAACTTTATTTGTGTATCATACTTTCTTTAGCTTATTGGAAAGTACTTACCCTATAATGATTGGAAAATTAAGGAAGGATGGTTGTGAAATTACACCTATGAAGAATCTTAAGTATCCTAAGAAGAAGAGGGGATGGAAGGAAAATGTTTGCACAACCAAAATCATAGGTCATAGGTTAGGGATAAATGCAATGCAACATAATGGAAAATGAAATGCATTCCTAGTGCTATTTTCCATTTTCAGAGCACTAATTTTTTCTATAGCATAAGACACCAGACGCTAGGGTATGTGTAACCAAAGCAGATTAGTGTCCAATGCATGAAACAAACACATCAAACAAGAAGGCTATCCCAACACTCCAAAGCCACTATGACTTTGATTGGGCTAGGGATTGGGATAACCACAGGCACAAAGGATGCTCCAATGTAACACAAGACTGCAGGGATCTTGGTGGGTACTATGCGCGACAACCAAGAAGACAACATCTAAAAAAAAGATCAATATATGCCCCTATGTTGACCAGTCAAAATGTACCATAATATGATGGATCATGGAAGCCTTAACAAGTGATGATAGGAAGCTCAAATGATAAACAAAATGCCAAAAGCACCAAAAGAAAGCAATCAATTTCAAATTTCCTTTGTCACAGGATCAAGATGTGGATGGGATTGATGTGGTCTGATGAGGAAGGATGCATCCTATTAAGATCAAATATGGAGACTAAACTAAGAGATTGAATGACGCAAGATACTCAAAACTAACTGAATTCAATGATACTAGTGGATCCCGTTTGATAAGAACCAACTAGATAAGGATATAACTTGATGACATGACACGAGACACAAGAGATAGGACACAAAATAGACACACCCTAAAGACCTAGGGGGTTCGGGGGCTGATCAAAGATTAACCTTGCCTACGTGAAAGGATAAATCCCTCATAGTTTGATAAAATACCATGGATAAAAGCGGAAAGAGGACAATGGAGACAAGTGATGGAAGAAAAAGACTGGATAGACCAAAAGGAGCCTTAGGGGTGGATCAAATGATTGACCTTGCCCATGTGAAATCACAGGGGCAACGTAGTTCGAAAAATAATTATGACAAAACAAAAAATAGGACAAACAAAGGATGGATGACAGACATGACAAGATGGATGAAAGCCCAAGGGGCTAATCCAAGGTAGTTTGCAGACTGTACTATCTCAAATACTACAAAAATAAAGAGGATATCCATTAGGGGAGAAAAGATCACAGCTAGATGAAGGTGTAAGCAGTCGGATTCATCACAAAAGACACGATGGGATGACACCCCAAGGGAGAACCGACATGATGGAGGATCCTAGATGGAAGCGAAAGACCAAAATGACATGAATTTATTTAATTCATACAAATCCAAAATTATTCTGTAGACTGAGATATTTCAGATTATCGTCACTCTTAAATTTTAATAACTTTTGTCATGTCATCAACAACAAATGAAAGATAGGATGAGACCTAGTGAGGACTGACATGATGGAGGAACCTAGATGAAGGTGAGAGACCAATTGACAACAAGGATAGATGACACAAGCTCAGATTAGGATACCAGCGTAGGATGATGGATAGCGGATGACTGTGGTTCAATGCTCAACCAAAATATACTATGGGGTGGATAAGGGGATGTGAATGAAAGGACTAGACCAAATAGATACTAGGATTGGATGTGAGAATAGGATGGATGGAAGCACAAGGTAATTAGGACACAAGGTAGATAATGATTAAGCCCTTTACAAATGGTTCCTATTACCAGGATTTCACCAAACGTACTCATTGAAGGTGCCACCAAGGGTGGTTTTCATCATAGGATGGATTATTTCTCTTTACTATTTTTGAATTTTTTGACTTTTTGATTTTTTTGTATTTTTTGGATTTTTGTAGGATACGATAACCCAACTGGCTTAGGTGTAAAACCTTTTCAGGTGCATGATGTTAATGGGCTCCTCTAGGGGCTCTCCTTCAGGTGTGGCAAGTCTATATGCCCTAGATCCATATTTTGTTGTGATGACATAGGGACCCAACCAATTTTCCTCAAATTTCCCTTTCTTATCTCGGTCTTGCTGGGTACATTGATTCTTCTTAAGAACTAAATCACCAACATTGAATTGGCGAGGATGGACCTTCTTGTTATAGCTTCTCTTAAGATGATTTTGATATGCTTGAAGATGATCATATGCATTGATCCATTTTTCGTCAAGGAGTTCCAACTAACTGAGTCTTGCAACCCAAGCATCTTCAACACTGATGAGGTTCTTCAAAGATATTCTCAGTGAAGGGATCTCAACCTCAATCGACAAGATGTGATCAGCGCCATAAATGAGAGAGTATG
This sequence comes from Sequoia sempervirens, assembly GCA_007258455.2. Classification (NCBI taxonomy): domain Eukaryota; kingdom Viridiplantae; phylum Streptophyta; class Pinopsida; order Cupressales; family Cupressaceae; genus Sequoia; species Sequoia sempervirens. The sequence goes on along the minus strand of VDFB02322006.1, from coordinate 55,203 downwards.
GAGGGGCATCGGTAGGAGTGCGGATGGAAGTGCGATAGGCCCAAAGGGCAGGATGGATATGAAGGTGCTAATCTCTACTAGTTTTTGTAACCACCTTTTCAAGGATCTTGATCAAAGTTTTGTTGGTAGCCTCTGCTTGACCATTACCTTGGGGGTAATAAGGTGTGGACCAATGATGTTGAATATGAAAGGTGTCACATAGGTGTTTCATGGAATGGTTTTTAAATGGATTTCCATTATCGGTGATGATAGTGGATGGGATTCCATATCTGTAGAGAATATGGAAAAGGATAAATTTGGATATTTGAGTACCCATAATTTGAGAGAGTGGCATTGCTTCCACCCATTTGGTGAAGTACTTAGTGCCAGTGATTATGAAGGTGTGACCATTAGAAGACAGAGGGTATATCTTACCGATTAAGTAAAAACCCCACTGACAAAAGGCCCATGGTGCTATGAGAGGCTACAGATCTTGAGCCAGAGCATCTATCAAATCTGCATGTTTTTGTCAAGGTAAGCACTTCTTCACGAACTCACAAGAGTCATGCTCCAACATAGACCAATAGTAACTAGTTCTAAGTATCCTCTTGGCTAAGTCCATTCCATTTAGATGGACCCCACACACACCACTATGTACCTTGGTTAATGTGGTGTGAGCTTCGGTCTTGTTTAGACACCTAAGAAGGGTTCCATCATACCCACAACGATAAAGAGTATCACCTACGATAGTGTAATGGGAAGTGTATCGGATGAAATATTTTTGTTGATTACATGTAAGGTCAGGGGGTAAGATTTTATCATGGAGATAGGTGTAGATGTCATGATACCATGGTGATTCAGGACCTACACTGCCACACACCATTTCTCTCTCAGGGATGTCATAAGCAAGTATTAAGAGTTGTTCGACTAGGAACTCACAGTCTGTTTGATCCTTTGGCATGTCAATTAGAGAACCAATTGTATCCATTTCATCAACTACTTTATTTTGGACTCTAGGGATTTGTTCAAACTGAATAGAGGTGAAATTCTTTTTGAAGTCATTCACCATGCACTTGTAAGGCAATAACTTGTCATCTCTTGTTAGAAACTCATCATTAACTTGTTTGATGATCAATTAGGAATCACCAAATACTTGCAAGTGAGTGGTGTTCCATTGGATAGTGATCCTGAGACTAGTGAGGAGAGCTTTGTATTCTGCTATAATGTTCATGCATGGGAAAGCTAACCTAAATGAGTTTGGTTTATAATCACCTTGTGGGGTGACAAAAAAAATACCTACTCCAACTCCATTGTGAGTGTATGACCCATCAAAGTAGAGTGTCCATGTAGCTGCTTCTATGACCCTAAGAACCTCTTCATTAGGAAATTCAGTTACCAAGGGATAAGCATCTACCAAAGGAGCATCTGCCAGCTGATCCACTATTACTTTCCCTTTAATTACCTTTTGGTCCACATATTTGATATCGAAATTGCTCAATATCATAACCAAATTATCCATGCGGCTAGTTAAAGTAGTTTTGGATAACAAATATTTGAGTGGGTCGACCTTAGATATCAGCTTCACAAGATGACGAAGCATATAGTGTCAAAGATTTTGTGAGCTAGAGACCACAACCAAGCAAGTCTTTTCCATTGGATAGTAATTGAGATCATAGCCTACTACAGTCTAATTAATGTAGTAAATTGATTGTTCTTTTGATGACTCATCATGTTGTGCCAATATTGCCCCCAGTGCAATTGAAGTATCAGAAATATACAAAAAAAGCGGTTTACCTGGAATTGGTGGCATAAGGATGGGTAGATGAGCTAAATACTCTTTGATTTTGTCAAAACCAAGCTAACACTATTGATCCCACTTGAAGGTGATATCTTTTTTCAGGAGATGATTGAATGATTGGAATTTGTCTGCTAAATGGGCTATAAACCGTTGGATGGATTGTATCTTTCCTTGAAGACTCTGTAACTATTTTAAATTGCACGATAGAGGCATGTCCATGATTGCCTTGAATTTCACTAGATCAACCTCTATGCCTCTTCTGGAGATGATGAAAACCAATAATTTTTCTGATGTGACCCGAAAGACACACTTCTTTGGGTTTAGCCATAGTTTATAGTGTTCTATGCGCTAAAAAATCTTCTTGAGGATCATCGGGTGCTCTTCCCTTGTTCTTAATTTCCCTAATATATCATCAACATAATCCTCCATTATGATGTGAATGAGGTCATGGAAGATGATTTTCATGGCACGTTGGTAGTTTTCCCCCACATTCTAGAGACCAAAGGGAATGAAATTGTAATAGAGTGCCCCAAGGTATAGTGTAGGCAATTTTGTGTTGATCCTCAGGTACTATTCTGATCTGGTTATATCCAGAGAAACCATCCATGAGGGATAGCATCTCATGTCCTGCAGTTAAATCCACCAATATGTCAAAGTTTGGTAAAGGGAAATCATATTTAGGACATGCTTTGTTAAGGTCTCAAAAATCTATGCAAATCCTAATATTCCCATTTGGTTTAGCAACTAGAACTATGTTGGAGATCCAATCAGAGTAGTCGATGGGTCTTATGAACCTATCTTCTAATATTTTTTCCAACTCTTTCTTGGCTAACAAAGCTACTTGACGATGCATTTTCCTGAGCTTCGACTTGATGGGTTTAGCATCTAGGTGGAAATCCAAATGATGTACGACTAGAGTAGGATCCAAACCTGGCATATTTGAATAGGCCCATGCAAAATTAATGATGCCCTCTTTGAGAATCTGAACAATGTGTTAGATCTCAAAAATGTAGATTGAAAATCCTAAGAGGATGCCAAGCTCTATGAATAGATTTGCAGCATTCTTGAACCAATGAACAAAATTAATTTATGTTTTGATAACTCCCTCCACTTCAGGCTTCGTTAACCTAGGCGGGTATACCTTTATAATGAAGTAGATTGGAAGAATGTAAGATTTGGTTGGATTGACTAATCTATCCATGGTGGAAAATGGTGTAGGATAAATGAAATCCTATTGACTAATCTATTTCTAATGTGAAAACTGGAAATTTATGATATGAAATTGAATAAGTAATCAATGAATGAGATGGACCAGTGCTCTATTGGGTATGGAGAGTCAATGTAAACCTATAACTTGTGGTAGATTCTGGTTTTAATTCTGATTGTTTGGCACTTTAATTTATCTGTACTTGCACACACGTGCAAAAATGTGACTAAAAGGCTCTTCTTACTAATCCAATTGACCCTACCAAGTTACTGTGATCTCTTAAAAGGATTTTTAATCCCTCTTTGAAGGAACCAATCAACATAACCACACAATATCAAAAAATATGTATTGACAAGTAAGTTAAACCTTATCTTGACTAACATGATAGCATCAATTTGGAGACAACATGATAATCATATCAACTACCTAACTCTTCTTGATTGATCCAATTATTACCCCAAAGTTATTGTAGTCAAATAAAAGGATTTAATTCTATAACATAAACCAATTAATATGAACACATAACAACAACAAATGTGTTTTGATGGAATTAAAGCATCAACTTGCATATACAATTCCAAATAATATAGAATTAGGAATATGGAGATAGTTAAGTAATTGCTTCAGATCAACAAACAATAGATATCAGTATTGCACCACGCAAAATTAGAGATCTTTCATTGATTTCAACCAAAATTTATACATGCATCAAGGTCCATTCAATATAACTTATATGACAAACATTTTGAAAATGCCTCTACTATATTTCCTATTTCTTCTCTACTCGCTTATATCTTCCTATCTCTATATGTCCAACATATATATCAATACTTTAAAGAGGACATGCCCCTTCATAAATTTCTTTTGAGTTTAAAAACAATTAACATAATTAATAAAGCTCTAGTTAGCCATAAATGGACTTTTGTCAAGTGATCCAAATAATCCTGTCTTGAATGGGTATCAACATTTTCTAACATGTTCCTAGTTGTTATCTCCATGATCACCATATTTTCCATCTACTCACATGCCTCATCCAACACTGAGTTCTTGCTTGTGTCCACTTCCAGTGTTTTATGTAACATCAACCTGCATTCTTCAATCCATTTGGTCTTGTCTTTAAACTTTCCATCACTTCTAAACAATGCCAGGACCCCTTCCTTTGCAACATCAACAAATCCCTTTGCATCTCATTGAAATTCCTCATAGTAACCCTTGTGCTTTCTCATGATCTCCTTGGTAGTAGTGACACCTCCATTGTTAGAAGTATCTCTCTTTTGTATTTCCTAAAAAATTTCCTAAATTCTGTCACTAATCCTTTTATGCTCCTTATTTTTAGCATAAATTTTGAATGATTTCCCCAGATCTTGGTCATCCAAACCATTAAATTGGCATTCCTTTAATTGAATACTGCAGAAAGTTTATCAAATTTGGTTTGAGCATATAAATCTAATTCTTCCCTTTTGTCCTTTTTCTGGGAGCTTTTTCCCTGAGTCAATAACCTTGTACCCTTGACTATGTCCTTTAGAAAATCATTCTCCTTAAGAATTTTCTCATTACTTATTTTGTACATATCCCTTTCTTTGATCAACATTTGAATTTGTGCTTTATTCAATTTGGCAACATTGATGCCAATGTCAATAGTTGCAACTGGGTCAACTTCTCCAACCTTTAATGTCATCACATGGCCAAATTCCTGTTATGTGTCAATTATCATTGATTTCCTGTGTGGAGGATACAAAGCCCAAATTATGAGATAATTTTTATTAGGATTTTACTTTGACCCTATGTACACTCTTGTAACTCCTTTCGGGCTTAACTTGTGTGTTGCACCATTATTGTGTAGAAAACCATCAAAGAAAAGAGCTGAATTCAAATCCAAACCAGGGAATATCATAACACCAGATTCTTACAACAACCCCCTTCCCTTTTCTGGAATCATATCTTTCATTTCAATCTCCACATTTGACTTCAAGGTCTTCAGTAGTTGTGCTTCATTGTTAGGAGTAATATATACAATATATTCCCTAATTTCTTTCCCCTTTTTCTTATACAAAAATGACTTGAATTCAGAAGACTTGATAAACTCATCATCATAAACAAAAGACCTATAGGATAATTTCCTTGCATCTACATTAGACACTTCCTCAACCTCTTGCTCTTTGTTTGGAGGTTGATATTCTTCTATTCTCAGTTTTGAAATCTTGTTCATTTGACCATGAGGTTCTTTTTCACCAGAGGGTTCTTCATCACCAAAAGACAACATCTCTGCCTCTTCAATTTCCCTCATCTGCTGCTCCATCTTCCTATTATATTCAGCAATGGATAGTTCAACCTCCCCCTCTTCCATATTTCTAATTATGTCATCATGTGGGTAAGGTATATGAGCATATCCACCCAAATTTACCTTCTTTCTAGCAAAATCAATGTAACCTTCAGGGTCAAACCCTTTTCTTGGTGTTGCTTTCTTCAAATTGAATTGAGATAATTTATTTGAAATCAAATCATATCCCTCATTAGATAAGACAATGAAATCTCCAAAACATAGTGTACTTGGCATAAATGATTGCTTCTCAAAAGAACTCAAATTCATAGCACTAGAGTAATCTAGTTGTCTAACAATTTCCAATTATGCAAGTCTATTTGGTATTGGTTTTTGGAGAAGGAAATGTGTGCCTTCAAAGCCATACACCCTGATCATTGTGGCATCAACATAACAATACGAATCACTCCAATTGTGACCAATAGTTTTTGATCCATTGAAACCTTTTGGCCTCAAAAATATCTTAATTTCATTAGTTAAAGATTGATTGCATGGATGATTGAAAAATCTATATAGTATTTTGACAAAATTTTCCTCAAAATGTACATAACAAGAACTCACAAATGTAATATTGCATATGGTAGTCCACAACTGCACTAGTAGTGGCTTACCTTCCTTGTCATATTGTGTTATTCTCAATTCTTTTGGCCACAACCCTAACTCCTTCCCATAATACAATTCCATATGCATGAAAAGAGAGTAGTGTTTGAAATACATTATAGGAGCACCTTTCTTGATGGTTGTTAATGTTGAATCAATTTCCTTGAAAAAATGTGAGGCATACTCAAAAGGCCTTGGATTGTGACATTGTAAATCTGCAAAAATTACCATCAGCCTTACACACATGAACTCAGGGACCTTGGTTCCCCTTACTTGCCCTACTGAGAAGTAGGAATATTTCATGTATGGCTCAAATAGATCAACATGGAAAAGAGTTCCATCCCCATCTTCAAGTGGTACTAAATTCCCATCATTTCTTGGTTTATGCAGTGGAAATCACCAACCTTTATAAGTAGTGTCCATCCTCCAGTAATCTTTCTCTAAATCCTCATGTATTATAGGCTCATCACAGGTGTTATCTAGGTTGAACACTTCACAAAGAGAATTTTTTTACAAATGTATAAAGGGATTTCCTTGTAGGTCACATATGGCTTTCAAATTAGGGTTATATTATTTTTCCAGCTGTTTTATAAGGTCAACATTGATGAATACATCAGGGACGACAAGCTTTCTTGGATTGAAATTCCATGGATTGCATATAGGTTCGAACCTATTTCTTTAACCATAATGGAAAATAAAAAGTTCATATCCCCTAATAGGGGTCCATACATCACCCACATGTGAACATTTATCTTCTAACCTCTCAATATCAGCCCTAAATTGTGTAGACCTTCTGGCCTTTGGTCCAAAACTAGGCAATTGGTCAATAAGGTCCTGGTTTAATTTCCTTTCCTTTGTTTTAGGTTCCTCACCAGTTTCAAATATCTATTTTTTACCTCTTGGCTGACTACTTTCACCTTGTTGTTTTCTACCTTTTTTCTTTTCAAAACTTGGCCTTTCCATCTTACAATATAATAAAATTGAATTAGAATTTCAACTACAAAGAGACTTTGTGAACTTACTTGTGAATCTTTGTCTGCACTAAAATTTTAGCTTCTGTCCAAACTTGCATCCTTCTCCCTATGAATTCTGAAATACCTTTTGATTATTCTTCTTTCAATCAAAAGATATGTACATAATGCACATTCATGGGGCCATTAATGTCTATCTCTATGAGTGAATACAACAGGGTTTTTTATTTTTGAAATGTTAGAATGACAAGATCATATTAGTGACAATCCTTTGGTTCTTGGACAATCTATGTATCATCTTGCCACCAACCTTTTTTTATTTGATGGACAAGACATAATCGAATGTCTTTTTGATGAGGAGCAACCTTTGATTTATTCTCCTTGGTTGGGAAGATCGAGTGATTCTTCCATCGATGCTACATGAATGACCCCTTTCTTGTTTTCCAACACGTACTACTTCAGGGAAATCATTGTGAAGTTACCCCAATTTGAAATTGTTTTGGATCATTACAAGCCTCTTTCCATCATCTTCCAGTGTTACTTCGAAGAATATTGATCCCTTTGTATTATCATCGGCATGAAAAAAACCATCGCCAAGAGAATGAAACATTGCTTTGATGTCATTTGGTCTCTCTGAAATATCTATGTATTGTTTCTTTCATTTGGATGGGTCAGCTAGAGTCTCCCAAAAAATTCCTTCATCAATGTAACATGTGAGGTCAGAGAGAATAGAAAAACTCACTCCGATTGTGCATGTCTCTCGATTAAGCTCCATATACTGCTTCACTTTTTTCGGATTGATCGGTAAGACTCCTCTCAAAATTTTCATTATTCATGTAACTAATATGGTTGGTGAGATCTGTGTGATTCATTCTGATTGCACAAGTCTTCCTGATAGTTGTTCTTTTTTTCTATAGGAAAAAGAAAATTTGTGTCTCACTAATACTATTTTTATCAGTGTGAGTTAAGAGCTTGACCTAACCTAGCAACTTCACTTTGACTACTTTGTTCTTGCAGATGACTTTCATTTGTAAGATGAAAAGCATTATCTTACCGATTATGCATTCTCCATGACCTCTCATTGGTGTAACTCGGTTCACTTCCTACCGATATGAAGAATATTCTCAAGCTGAGAAGTTGTGATCTGTTGGTCAGAATGACCTAACCTAATCTTGCCAATATAGATCAGTAGTTTGAAACTCTTGCTCAATGATTTTTAAAGGAATGTTCATGTATCAAAGGAAAAATTGTTGGGATTATTAGTGAACATGGATGGATCTTGTCACACCAATATTAACAATTTGTACTACTTATGAAATTATGATGTGGGAACTTCCTAGGAAACATGAGTAAAGGCTAGAAAAATATAAGATTTTTATAGTCCCAACAGTGGCTCCGTTTGAGGATGTATACCCCTTGTGGGTATAGCAAGAATCCATGTCTCTAGGAGAGCAGACCAAGTGTCTTATGAGGAATGGAAATGGAGAAAACTCAAGAATGGTGTAAGATGGGAATGATATGAAGTCCTATACTACTCTGCATGGAAAAAGAATTATTTTAAGAAGGTTGTTCAAGAATTTTCCATGCACTAGAAATCCTTGACCCTCCCCTAGACCATTGTGCATCTAAGATCTAATAAAAAAAATGCTTTAGGAATTGTCCATGCACTGGTGATTCCTGCTCTTCTCCTGACATGTTCTGAAGATAATATGAGTTTTCACCAGTTGTTCCAATAATAACAAATGGTCCTAACCACAAAGCCTCAAATTTACCATGCTTTCCTTTGTCCTGACTCCTTACATTCCACATGAGAACCATGTCATTTATCTCAAATTTCCTACTTTTTTCCTTCTTATCATACAAATATTTCACCTCCAATTTCTTCTTCATGTTGTGTTGTTGAGCCTAGTTCCTAGGCTCTTCAAGTTTCATTAATTTTTCTATTCTTTCTTCCATAGGCTTAGGAATGTCTAGATCTTCTTACAAGATAAACTTACAAACTGGCAGTAAATTATGCAAAGGAAGTCTAGCTTGAGTCCCATATACAAACTAAAAAGGTGATTTCCCAATGGCCTTATTTACAGTAATTCTATCTACCCACAAAGCCAGTCTCAACTTGGAATCCTAGGCCTTTTTATTATTATCCAACATTATCTTTATGATGTTCAAGATGATTTTGTTATTGGATTCAACTTTCCCATTCGCCTATGGATGGTATGGTGAAGAATAGGATATTACTATTCCATAAGATTGACAGAACCCCTTGAATTCATTTGATCTGAAGCACATCCCACTATTAGTTATGATCCTTGTGGGTACATCAAACCTGGTGATGATATTCTCTAATAGGAAATGTGTTACCACTTTGCTAGCCACTTGTTTAGTTGGCACAACCTCCACCCATTTAGTAAAATAGTTTGTGGCTACTAATATCCATCTATGACTTCCACTAGAATTTTCTCCAATCTCTACTATGAAATCAATTCCCCATTGGTGGAATGGAGCCTCAACCTGCAAAGGCCTCAAAGGTAATGCCCCTTGATATTTTACCTTCCTAGAAACGTTTTGGCATGCTTCACATTTTCTGGTGTAATTATAAGCATCATTGAAAACTCTAGGGAAATAGTATCCCACCCTTAACACATTATGTGTAGTGGTTTTTGCTGAAAAATGTCCTCCACACACCCCTTCATGCATTTCCTTGAGGACATGTCTGGCCTGATCTTCATCCAAGAATAATAGTAGAACACCATCCCTATTCTTCCAATAAAGATCCTATTTCATGAATACATATCTTGAAGGATGCAACTTAAGTTTCCTCTTCTTGTTATCACCAAGTCCTTCAAGGTATTTCATGTACTTGAGATAATACACAATGTTTGTATACCATGGTGTGTGTTCAATACTAGAAACCATATTTTCTTCATCATTCAGGTTGCATACTTGAGCAGCTTCTATATTTGTTTCCGCCATCAATTTGGCTAGTCCCTGCCCTCTCACTAGCTTGGTAATTTGAAAATCAATGTTAAATTCTTAGATTCTATTTATCCATCTGCATCTACAACCTGAAACTTCTGATTGCACAAATATATCTTTCACCGCAACATTCGACACATAGGCTATCACTTTTTCCCCTACCAAATATGGTCTAAATGATTTGATAGTTTTTACTAATGCATAGGCATGTTTCTCTACAATATCATATTTTAACTCTACATTCTGAAGGGATTTACTAAAGAAAGAAATGGGTTGTTCATTTCCTTCATCATTCTTCTATAACATGACTGTTGCAACTGTGTGAAATGAGGCAAATGAAAAGATTTGAAAGGGCTTACTAAAATTAGGGGACTTCAATACTGGGGCTTCTTTTATTGCTCTCTTTTTAGATATGAATGCATCTAAATCTTTAGCTATCTAGTCAAATTTTGCACCTTTCTTTAGCATTCTTGATATTGGTTTGACTATTTCTGCAAAATTTGATATGAACCTTCTTACAAAATTGATTTTCCCAAAAAAGGACTAAATAGCTTTAACTATTTTAGGAATGGGGATTTTATCAATAGCTTCCACCCTTTTTGGATCAATCCTCATGCCTTCTTTGGACACTATATTCCCCAGTAACTTTAATTTTGTTACTGCAAAATGACACTTTTTAGGATTTAAGGAAATACCATATTCAATGGCTTTGATAAAAATATTTTCCAAATGCTCAACATGGTCTTCAACCTTTTTTGAATATGTAGTTAAGTCATCTTGGTACACCACCATTATCACATTGATCAAATCAACAAATACAACATCCATAGCTCTTTGGAAAGTTGCACTGACATTTGTGATTTCGAATGGTATCCTAACATAGACGTATGTTCCCCATGGTGTAGTAAAGGCTACTTTGTATTGATCTAACTCCTTGACTTTCACCTGGTTATAGCCTAAAAATCTATCAATCATAGATAGCAGCTCACATCTAGTGACTCTTTGCAACATGGCCTCCATATTTGGGAGTGGGAAGTTATCTTTAACAAAAGACACATTCATATTTCTGAAGTCTACACAGAGCCTTATATCTCCATTTTTCTTCCTGATAGGTACCAAATTAGAAACCCAAGATGAATGCCTAATAGGTTTAATGATACTTCCTTCCATAAGCTTCATAAGTTCTTCATGCATTTTAGGTTCCAAAGTAGGATTTATAGGCCTTTGTTTTCTTCTAAAAGATTTGGCATCTGGTTTCAATGGGATCTCATGTTGGAACAAATCTTATCTATATTCTTTAAGATCATCATAAGACCAAGAAAAACCATGTTTGTACTTTTCTAATAATGCAATCAACATCCTCCTAATTGTTGATCTTATCTTCTTCCCAATGTACTCTCTTTTAGGGGCAAGTTTAGTTCCAAGATTAATCTCTTCAACATCCTCCCTTTTGACTGGTGTTTGCTTCATGAGGGCTCAGTCATTTCCATCAAACACTTTGTCCAATGCTACTAGTCCCTTAGGAATCTAATTCATTTTAATTTGAATGACCTCCTTTTCAAACACAATTTTGTTCCCATCCACTTCTTCCACGAATGCATTAAAATCAATCTCTTGTGCTTCATATTGAAAACTTTCCAACTATAAATATTATTAGGGACTGAAGGTCTTGTCTTGAGTTCAACCTGTGAAATTCCTGCCAAGGTGACATCATCTCTTTTCAAAGCTACATTTTCCAAGAAGTCTTCCATTAGGTTCTTGGACCTATCTACCCATTTAATTGAAAAAGCATCAAATAGTTCAATTTTATCCCATACAACATTTTTGTATTGCTTTAGCCTTTTGTTTTTTGCAACATATTTTGATCTTGTGAGATGATCAATTCAGAATCCCTAAGAATAGTCAATAGCTTGATTTTGTGCTTGACAACCATGTTCACTCCAATCAACAAGGCCTCATACTTTTCTATGTTATTTGTACAATCAAATGTCAAAAAAATAGAATATTTGAATGTAATACTTTCAGCTGAGATGAAAACAACTCTTTCTCCATTACCTTCTTTGCTACATGCTCCATCAAAATACATTTTCCCCACACCATGCTCATTTTTGGAGACATCTTTATCAATTGGATCACTATTCAACAATTCAAGTTGTGAAGGTTCTATTTTGAAATTTCCCAAGTCTACATCACAAAAGAAATTTATTTGATTTTGATCAACATATTCCAAAATTTGGTTCACTCTTGGTTCTCTAAATAGATTTACCTCTTCACCATTTATTGGTATTGTGGCATAGGAAAAATCAAATTGCACATTTCCTCCTATTGCAAGTCCATTGTCTTGATAGGAGCATCCCAAACTAAGGGGCATGTCTATTACAGTTATATCAATCTTGTATACTGCTTGTGGATAAGCCTCCAACTTCACTTCTACATCCTTCATGATTTCCACTACTGGGACATGCCTACTATCCATAGCATAACACTTTCCACCACTAGTGTTTACCCAAATGCCAAGCTACTTCATGACACCTACTGGAATGATATTAATAGTTTCCCTTGAATCAATCATACAATTTCTCACCATCTTGTTGTTTATGAGAAATGTGGTAAAAAATGGGTCAACTTGTGGAGGATTCATCAGTGTTTCATGAAGAAAAACTTCAGGGACCTTTACCTCTCCTTGCTTGCTATTATTATTCTTGACAATTTTTTTTTTTCCACATTTGTGCTTTTGTTTGCTCCATTGGATATCAATTGCATAGAACTATCTCTATATTCTTTTATTTTCATCATTTCTAGGAGTGGCACAAACATCTTTACCTGAGATAATGCTTGTGTAAAATCAAATGAAGAAGAATTTTCTTCTTTGGCAATTTTCTTTTGTTCCAATGGTTCTTCTTTACATTCTTCCTTCTCTCCTTTGTTTGTCTCATCTTGATTTTGTTTATTTTTGTAAAATTCCTAGATTCCTTTATCTCCACCTTCTTGGGGTTTTCTTGTGTTGTCTCCTTATCTTTCACAAACAATCCCCTTGGAGTGCCATCATTTGCATTTGTTGTTCTACTTATCAGCCTATAATTTCTTTTTGCTTGTTCTACTACAACAATGGTTAACCTTTTGATATCTTCCTCGGTTGGCCTCCTCAATCTATACTTATTTGGTATAGATGGTGTATTAGGTGGTTGTGACTCATCATTGCTTTAATCCTCTTGATCAGAGAAAACTTGTTGTTCGGCCATGTGAATATTGTATCTCTAATTATTTACATCATACTCATAACCTTCATCCTCCGAGGATGAATACTCCTGTTCAATTGGATGTAGGATATGTGAAGTCAAATATATTGTAGCATCTTCTCCTTCATTATCATACATAATTTCTTCTTCTTGTATTGACTGTGCTACAACACAATGATCCTGAGAGTGGGGTAAATTACAAACTTGACACTAGGGGCTATTATTGACCATTTAGGCTCCTTTGTTCTTTAAAGGGTTAGGAGTTTCCTTATACTTAGGCTTATCAGTTATAGGTTTTCCATCCTTCTAGTTTGTGTTGTATGGCATGCCATGCAAATTTGGCCTTTCATTTTTGTATGAATTCTCCTGTTTATTCTAGAAGTTGTTAAATTTTGGTGGAATTCTAAGGTTATCCCTTTTTCGAATCATCCCTATAGTTTTTCTATTATTTTTCAATTCTCAATGTTGTCTTTTGTGCTTCAACTAAACTTCTAGGGCACTTGTTTCTAAGTTCATAGCCTATTTTTGGATCAAAGGATTTCAAATAAATACCCAAGGCTGTAGGATCAGTGATTTTGTATCCTTGTGGTATTTTGTTGTGCAATTTTGAGAACCTTTGGTTGAAGTCATAAATTGACTCATTTTGATACTTCTGAATACTGAGTAGTTCATGAAGGGAAAAATCGGCAGCACATTGATTCCCATATTGCTCAAGAAACTAATTGTGAAAATATGTTATAGAATCAATTGAAGCATCAAGCAAACTATTGAACCAATCCCTTGATTCTTCAATTAATGACATCATGAATAATCTCATGTTTATACCTCGTACTCCAAAGAAATATCATGTATGAAAGCATTAAAATTCCTGATATGTTCCTCAACTGATATCACATTGTTCCCTATAAATTTGGGAACCATGTTTCTCCAATTACTGTCCATTAGATATGGGTATAATTGATGTCCTGTCAGATCAAATTGCCTACATGTGTTTATGGGATTCTGTGGATGCAGATTCATTGATGGTGGATTGGGATGGTACTGATATCCATAGAGAGGATGTTTGTAGACATTCTGTGGGATATGTTGTTGAGGATGTACATTCTAATGTTGCCGAATATAGTGTTGTCTTGGTGGGGTGTAAGTATGTGGGATGTTGATAGTATTTTGAGATGGTTCATTTTGTGGGGGTACATTAAATTGCACATTCTGCTTTTGTTTTCTAGTTGTGTTGTGAGGTACTTTTGAAGTACTTGGAGTGCCTGTGTTCTAAGGTGGCCCCTACATATTGATGTTACCCCCTTTTTTATGAGGAGGAATGTATTTTGGTGGCTTTGTTGCTTGGATATTTAGTTGAGATATTTATTGAGCTAGATATTGACTCCATTTTATCAACTATTCTTTCTTCTTCAGGTCCTCCTCCTGCCATCTCACATATTCTTCTACTTCTTGGGTAGTCATCTCCCCAAAATTTGGAACATGGGAATAATGATCTATGAATCCCTGTTGGAATTCATCTCCTTGCTATAATGACATCTTATAATCATACTCCTTTTGTATTCACTCTTGTTCTGCATCCATTCAGGCCTTGAATTCCTCTACTTTCTTAGGGTCCTCATTCCATCTAAAAATAGGATGACTAGTATTTTAGTGTTCAAAAGGAGTATGAGGGTCTCTATTCAAGTAATCATCATGGGGTTCTAATCCATGCAATGGAGAAAATTTTTATTCCTTGTAAGGAATTGATCTGTCAAGTTCTCCCTATCTTCATTAGTTATATATGTTGCTTTACCTCTTCTTTTACTTGCATCAGCATTTGAAGGGGAGGACCCATGTTTATTTTTCCACCTACCATTTTTATTCTTTGGGCTATCCTGATGTAAAGATCTCCTACCATTCATCTCGTAGGATGCCTTAATACTATGACTTCTACGATTTGTCTTTATTGATATGTAGTTATACTTCCCAGTCATGCACCTTTTATTTTAGAGTTGCCACTCATTTTTTAAGAAAAGAAAGAAAGTTTATATTTTATTGTTCCCAACAGAGTCTTATGTAAAGTATTGACTTTATGATGAAGGCATGGATTCATATTTGACTCCCTAGTGGAGTCACCAATCTGTTCGATCTCAAAAATGTAGATTGCAAATCTTAAGAGGATGCCAAGATCTATGATAAGATTTGCAATGTTCTTGAACCAACAAATGAAATTAACTTATGTTTTGATAACTCCTTGCACTTCAAGCTCTACTAAAGTAGGTGGGTATACCTTTATAATGAAGAAGATTGGAAGAATGTATAATTTGGTTAGACTGAATAATCTATCCATGATGGCAAATGGTGTAGGATAGATGAAAGCCTACTAACTAATCTATTTCTAATGTGACAATTGGTAATTTATTTATG
>VDFB02322006.1:0-37661 GCA_007258455.2 Sequoia sempervirens | reverse complement strand
ATATCTTTCATTTCATTCTCCACATCTGACTTCAAGGTCTTTAGTAGTTGTGCCTCATTGTTAGGAGTAATATCTGCAATAGACTCCCTGATTGCTTTCCCCTTTTTCTTATAGAAAAATGAATTGAATTCAGAAGACTTGATAAACTCATCAGCAGAAAACAAAGACCTATAGGCTAATTTCCTTGCATCTACATCAGACACTTCCTCAACCTCTTGCTCTCTATTTGGAGGTTGATAATCTTCTATTCTCAATTTTGAAATCTTGTTCACTTGACCATGAGGTTCTTTTTCACTAGAGCATTCTTCATCACTAGAAGACAACATCTCTTCCTCTTCAATTTCCCTCATCTGCTGCTCCATCTTCCTATTATATTCATCAATGGCTAGTTATGCTTCTCCTCTTCAATATTTCTAATTATGTCATGATGTGGATAAGGTATATGAGCATATCCACCCAAATTTACCTTCTTTCTAGAAAAATCAATGTAACCTTCAAGGTCAAACCCTTTTCTTGGTGTTGATTTCTTCAAATTGAACTGAGATAATTTATTTAAAATAAAATAATACCCCTCCTTAGACAAGACACTGAAATCTCCAAAAAATAGTGTACTTGGCATAAATGATTGCTTCTCAAAAGAACTGAAATTCATTACACTAGAGAAATCTAGCTCTCTAAAAATTTCCAAGTATGCAATTCTATCTAGTACTATTTTTGGGAGAAGGATAGGTGTGCCTTCAAAGCAATACACCCTGATCATTTTGGCATCAACATAACAGTACCAATCACCCCAATTGTGAGCAATAGTTGCTGATCCATTGATATCTTTTAGCTCAGAAATATCTTAATTTCATTAGTTAAAGAATGATTACAAGGATGATTGAAAAATCTATATAGTATTTTGACAAAATGTTCCTCAAAATGCACATAACAAGAACTCACAAATCTACTATCCCATATGGTAGTCCACAATTGCACTGGCAGTGGATGACCTTCCTTGTCATATTGTATTATTCTCAATTCTTCTGGCCACAACCCTAACTCTTGCCCATAATACAATGCCATATGCATGAAAAAAGAGTAGTGTTTGAAATACATTATATGAGCACCGTTCTTGATGGTTGTTAATGTTGAATAAATTTCCTTGCAAACATATGAGGCATAATCCAAAGGCCTTGGATTGTGACATTGTACATCTACAACAATTACCATTGGCCTTATAGACATGAACTTAGGGACCTCTGTTCCCATTACTTGCCCTACTGAGAAGTAGGTATATTTCATGTATGGATCAAACAGATCAACATGGAAAGGAGGTGCATACCCAGCTTCAAGTTGTACTAAACTCCCATCATTTTTGGGTCTATACAGTGGCAATCTCTAGCCTTTATAAGTAGTGTCCATCCTCTAGTACTCTTTCTCTACATCCTCACATATTATGGGCTCATCACAGGTGTTATCTAGGTTGAACACTTCACAAAGAGCATTTTTTTACAAATGTATAAAGGGATTTCCTTGTAGATCACATATGGCTTTCACATCAGGGTTATATTGTTTTTCCAAGAGTTTTATAAGGTCAACTTTATGAATACATCAGGGATGCCAAGCTTTCCTAGATTGAAATTCCATGGATTGCATATAGGTTTGAACCTATTTCTTCGACCATAATGGAAAATAAAAAGTTCATATCCCCTAATAGGGGTCCATACATTACCCACATGTGCACATTTATCTTCTAACCTCTCAACATCAACCCTTAACTATGTGGACCTTCTGGCCTTTGGTCCAAAACCAGGAAATTGGTCAATGAGGTCCTGGTTTAATTTTGTCTCCTTTGTTTTAGGTTCCTCACTAGTTTCAATTCTCTATTTTTTACCTTTTGGCTAATTACTTTAACCTTGTTGTTTTCTACACTTTGTCTTCTCAAAACTTGGCCTTTCCATCTTTCAATATAACATAATTGAATTAGAATTTCAACTACAAAGAGACTTTGTGAACTTTGAATCTTTGTCCGCACTAAAATTTTGGCTTCTTTCCAAACTTCTATCCTTCTCGTTATGAATTCTAAAAATCCATTTCAATTATTCTTCTTTCAATCAAAATATATGTACATAATGCACATTCGTGCGGCCATTAATGTTTATCTCTATGAGTGAATGTAGCAAGTTTTTTGAATTTTGAAATGTTAGAATGGCAAGATCGTATTGGTGAGACTCCTTTGGTTCTTGGTTGATCTGTGTCATCTTGGCATCACCCCTATTTTATTTTATTTCCAAGACATAATTGAATGTCTTTTCGATGAGGAGCAACCTTTGATTTATTCTCCTTGATTGGGTAGACCAAGTGATTCTTCCATGAATGCTACATGAATGACCCCTTTCTTGTTTGCCAACACATACTAATTCGAAGAGATCATTGTGAAGTTACCCTGATTTAAAATTAGTTTGGATTATTAGAAGCCCTTTTCCATCATTGGCCAGTGTTACTCCAAAGAATATTGATCCCTTTGTATTATTATCGGCATGAAAAAAACCATCGCCAAGAGAATGAAACGTTGCTCCGATGTCATTTGGTCTCTCTGAAATATCTATCTACCACTTCTTTCATTTGGATGGGTCGGCCAAACTCTCCCAAAAACGTCCTTCATCAATGTAAAATGTGAGGTCAGAGAGAACAAAAAACTCATTCTAATTGTGCATTTCTCTCATCAGCTCCATATACCACTTCACTTTGTTTAGATTTATCGACAAGACTCCTCCCAAAATTTTCATTATCAACGTAACCAATATGGTCAGTGAGATCTATGTGATTCATTATGATTGCACAAGTCTTCCCAATAGTTGTTCTTTTGTCCCATCGGCGAAATAAAATTTGTGTCTCTTCGATACAATTTTTATCAATGTGAGTTAAGAGCTTGGCCTGACCTGGAAACTTCACTCTGAATACTTTGTTCTTGCTAATTACTTTCATTGGTAAGATGACAAGCATTGTCTTACTGATTATGCATTCTCCATGACCTCTCATTGGTGTAACTCGGTTCACTTCCTATCGATATGAAGAAGATGCTCAAGCTGAGAAGTTGTGATTTGTTGATTAGAATGACTTGACCTGATCTTGCCGATATAGACCAGTAATTTGAAACTCTTGCTCAATGATGTCTAGAGGAATGCTCATGTATCAAAGGCTAAATTGGTGGGATTATTGGTGAACATGGATGGATCTTGTCACACCAATATTAAAAATTTGTACTACTTATGAAATTATGATGTGGGATCTTCCTGGGAAACATGAGTAAAGGCTAGAAAAATATAAGATTTTTGTTTTCCCAACACAATGATGGAATGTTATTCCTCTGATAGTGACTTGGCTACATAGGTGATTTTTGGATCTTCTTTGGTTTCCAATTTTACCTCTTGTGTTTCCTCAATTAGAATACATGATCATTTAGAAAGTTGAGTTCGCACAAGGGGAAGATGGATGTCCTCATATTCTAGTGGCTCGTCGAGGTTTTCACTATTAGATACACCCTTTATTTTTACTTTTTCTAAGTCAAGAAGTGCCTCATAGAGGTTTTCATTAGGTGACCCTTTTTTATTTTGTTTCCTTTTATTTTTTCAGTTAGGGCATTCATCCTCCCCCAATCCCATAAGATTTACATAAGCCTCAATTGATGGAAAGTTATCAATAGGTGTGCTACCATGTAGGTCCGAATCAATAAGCTTGGGATGGTGAAGGGAAAGGATAATGAAGCAAATGGATAAGAAATCAAACATGGAGGAAAGGTCCATGTGATCCATTTCATCATATGCATGTATGATGGATTCTTCTTCTGATATGTCTTTGAGGAGACCGTTGTTCATACTAACATTGTTAGAGCCACCAGTCAATGGAATAAGACCCTTTTATTTTGTGTCATGGCCTAAACCTGAGTATATTGATCATACTGGAGGATCAATAGGTTGTTTTCTTCCTTTCTCTTCTATTCCAAGGTTTCCCCCTTAATAATTATACTTGTCTGCTAGCTTTGCAGAGTAAGGATATTGGAAATATTCCTTTAAAGGGGGAGAGGGTTCAAGTTCCTCGCAATATGCCATTCGGTTATGTCAAATTTTGGTGTGTCTTGCCTTAATCCAGAGGAGTGAAAAGTGTTGGATCCCACTGTAGACACCTAAATTTGGACACTTACATTAGTCCAAATTTGTCCCTTTTCATATAAATATCCTCTTATTTGTAGTAATTAAGTAATATTGCTATTATTTAATTAATACCCTTAAGTCCTCTAAATCCCTAAGGTATCTAGTTAAATAATTAAATACCTTACCATTTATTCCTCTTTTCCTCAAAATAATTAAATAAATAATACATTTATTTAATTCCTCACATGTCACATCCTCCATCACTTTTTCTTAATCCTAGTCCACTTCCTAATCTCTTCATTAGGGATGCGCATATGTCTAATCATTGATTAAGATGTGTCACATTCTCCAACTTTTGCAAGTTGGCTCCTAATCTTCATTAGCCACTAACTATCTTCTAATCATTGATTAGTTAGTCCAATCAACATCTTAGTCAACTCTTTCGTCTCCCAAGGAATATTAAATTCTTTTATTATCCCCATGTGAATTTAAAATTCACTTTTATTCCTCCAAGGACTCTCCTCTTCCCCATATGATCAATGAAAAGTCACATCACTCACATGGGTCAAATTCCTACTTTTTGGGAACCTTGTCTTATCCACAAGATACTCTCAATCATGTGAATTTAAAATTCACATTTATTATCCCAACAACTTATTTCATTCCCATGGTCCTCTCACTTGTCACCATCACCCTCATTCCAAGGTACTTGCCAGTACCTCCACCTCCCTTGTACTCTCTCCACCTCATTTGTCCTTGTGACACTTCATCCTCCACATGGCAAGATGTGAGGGCTTGTGAGTCCTCAACTCACCACAACCCTTTATCTTTCCCATGTTGGAAAAATCTCAACCGTTCAATTCTCTAGAGGATTCTCCCCTAAATATAGAGGATTTCTCTTTCATTCACTCATTATGCATTATCACATTCAGAAACACTCAAGCAACTTCATATCTCAAGCTCAAGCTCTCATCTTGCATCAATTCTAGACATCTATCCAACTACCTACATTCATCATTTGAATCTCCATTCAATCCTCATTGTTTTGCATCCACTTTTAGCACTCTTTCCATCAAGGAGCACACATTATCAACAATCCAAGGGCCAACCAAAGATCAATTTGAACAAAGGTAAAATATGATATTTTTCATGTTTTCTTTTGTTTGAGTTCAAATAGGATAATCTTGAGGTGTTAAGTGTTGTTTGTTTTCTTTTGCATTCTATTTTGTGTCATTTAGATAGGATAGCAACTCTTGATCACATTTTTGGCATGCCTGGTGGGACCCACAAATGGGTCCCTTGCTTTTACATTTTTTGTTGTTTCACATTTTATAGGTTCATCTTACAGAGAGGCTGCTTCGACCAAAACAAGGTGACCCCACCCACAGTTGGGTGAACCTGACCTGCAGAGGGGCGAACCTGCCCCAACTTGGGTGAACCTGCCCTCAATAGGGGCGATTCTGATCGCCCATATGTGACTCATACATCATTTGACTTCGGTTTTCCAGTTGGACGAGCCTACCTTACAAAGGGGCGAGCATGCCCAGACAAAGCTATTTTTGAGGTAAAACAGTGCTTCAAACTTCATTTCCAGCTTCCGTTTTTCATCATTTTGAGGTACTAACCCCCTATCATCGTCTATTGGTGAGTGTGTGCATGTTTTTCCTAACATTTGTGTAGCTTGTCTCATGCTTTTTGAAGAATGGAGATCGAACTACTAACACTTTTCTTGCAGAACAATTGTTTCGACATTATTAGTGTGCTTTGTTTATCATTTTTGCTTATTAATTTAGGCACATATATCTAATTATGGGGGGAGTCATCTTACTGATTGTCATGTTTGCAAGTTCCTTTTATCACCCAAGGGGCACTATCTTGTTCACACTTTCCCCTTGCACTTCATGTGATCCTGGGGAGTAGCTAAGAACGGTTAGTGTTCTCTTCTTAGTAGGACCTACTTGGAGATTTCATCACCCTAATGGATGATCCCAACTATGAGTACCACTGGGGTATACAAAAGGGGGAGAGTGAAATTTGTACCTCAATCCAATCACATCACGTCTAGCAGAGCATCGAAGCTAGGGTGATACCTAGATAGATGTGAAGAGTTGGTCCAAGCCTTCAGTATCTCATTGGGATTCCCAACTCACACTTGTTATAGGATGGTGTTCATAGTTTGTGCCTCATGCACCGAACATATATCGAGGACTCCCTAGTTTCCTTGTTTAGCCTAGTTAAAGGATTGTGTTGGCCATACCCTTCATATTAGTCTTAGGATCGTCCTGCTTGAACTATCTTTTTTGTGTTAAACTAGTGCATATCTGTTTAGTCAAGTCATCCTTTGCCTATTGGTTGTTGTTTGTAGTGTTTTTAGTCCCTTTCCCATAGTCATTTTCATCCAAGTCAAGTCTAAGTTTCGTGGTAGGGGCGAGCTTTCCCTTAATAGGGGAAAACTTGTCCTCTATCTCAATCATTTCCCAACCTATTTTTGTTAAAATCATCCATCTTTTCTCTGAATAGGAAAACCTGCCCCAGAGAGGGGTGAACCTAACCTCAGCAAGGGTGACCCTTCCCTCAACAAGGGTGACTCTTCCCTTTGTCAGTCAACCAGTCATCAAAATAACCAGTTTCCTAGGTTGGGCGAACCTACCCTATACTTGGAGAACCTGCCCCATCCTTGGATGAACGAACCCTATACTTGGACGAACCTGCCTCTACTTGGGTGAACGTTCCCTAACTTGGGTGAACCTTCCTTGCAAACAACCATTTTCACCTTTCGTTCAGTCATTCCAAGCACTCGTTTTCCCGTTCTGAACACCTATTCCTCAGTTCAACCATCCATCTCATTTTGAGCATCCGACTCCTCATTTTGAGCATTTGTTCCTTGTTTTGAGCGTTCATCCCCTTGAGATGAGCGTTCATCTCCTGGATCCGAGCACCCGTTTACCTATTCCGAACATTCATTTCCCTACTATCTTTCATTGAATAGATGACATTGACATCAACTTGGGTGAACCTACCCTGTAGTTGGGTGAACCTTCCCTTAACATGGGTGAACCTACCCCAACTTGGGTGAACCTACCCTAACTTGGGTGAACCTGCTCTCCAAATAGCCAATTTCATCTTCTGTTCAATCATTCTGAGCACCCACTTCCTCATTTTGAGCATCTTTTGCCTGATTTCGAGCACCTTTCTTTTCATTACGAGGATCCTTTCATCCATTCTGAGAGTTGGTATCCCATTCTGTACATCCTTTTGCTCAGTCTGAATATCCATTCATCCTTTCTGATCAATTATTTACTCATTTTTAGCATTCATTCATCCATTTTGATCAATCATTTGGTCATTTCAAGCACTCATTCATCCATTCCAAACCTCCATCTCCTCGTTTTAAGAGTCATTCATCCATTCTAAGCACTCGTTCATCCCATCTGAGCACTTGTTCATCCATTCTATACCTCCATCTCCTCATTCCAAGCATTTGTTTCCTCATTCTGAGGAATCATTTTGAGCTTTCGTTCATCCATTTCGAACATTTATTCTCTCATTCTGAGTTATTGTTCATTCATTTTGATCATTCATTTACTCACTTCAAGTAATCATTCATCCATTCTAAGCTTCTGTCTCCTCATTTCGAGAGTCAGTCTCCCCTTCCATGCAATCGTTTCCTCATTCTAAATACTCGTTCATCCATTCCGAGCTTTTGTCTCCTTGTTCCGAGAGCCATTCATCTCTTTCGAGCTATCATTCCTCCATCCATTCCAATCATCTATTCACTCATTTTGAGTATTTGTTGATCCGTTCTGAGCATTCCTCCATCCATTCCAATCATCTATTCACTCATTTTGAGTATTTGTTGATATGTTCTGAGCATTCATCTCCTCGTGTTGAGAGTCAGTATCCCATTCAGAGCATTTGTTTCCTCGTTCCAGGCGCTCATTCACCCATTCTGAGCCTCTATCTCCTTATTCTGAGAGTCATTCATCCATTCTGAGCACTCATCCATCCATTCTGAGCTTCTGTCTTCTTGTTCTGAGAGTTAATATCCCATTCTAAGCAATCATTTTCTTGTTTCGACCATCCATTCATCTGTTCTGAGCTTCCATCTCCTTGTTCCGACCATCTGTTCATCTATTTTGAGCCTCCATCTCCTCATTTCGAGCATTTTTTTCCTTGTTCTAAGCATCTTTTCATTCATTTCAAGCTTTCATCTCCTTGTTCCGAAAGTCCTCCTTTTATGAGCATCCATTTCCTTGTTATGAGCCTCCATCTCCTCATTTTGAGCATTTGTTTCCTCATTTCAAGCATCCATTCATCCATTATGATCAGTTGTTTACTCGTTCCAAGTATCCATTTCCTCATTTCAAGCAAGCACTCATCCATTTAGTGCATCCATTTTCTCAATTGCTTTGTCTGTCTCCCCATTTTGAGAGTTTGTCCTCTCATTCTAATCATTCTTTCCCTGTTCTAAGGGTTTGAAAGTAGATAGGTGAGCCTGCCCTTCAATAGGAAAACCTTCCCTTCCATGGGTGAACCTGACCTTCCATAGGTGAACTTTCCCAGTGGATAGGTGAACCTTCCTAGTAGATAGGCAAACTTGACCCATAGATAGGCAACCTTGTGCTCCAGATAGGAAAATTTTCCCAAAAGAAGACCTTCATCTGTCTTCCCGTCATCATCATTTTTGTTCATCAACACTTTTCAAAATTCATCATTTCATTGACCGAATCACATAGGTGCATCTTATAACATCATTAGAGTCAATATCCATCATCGATTCATCAATCACAATCACTTAGACTTCATTTCAAGGATTTTGATTTTTATGCAAAAACTTTTGGAGGCCATAACTTTTGACTCGGGTGTCTATTTGGGCTGAAATTTTATGGGTGGTTTCCTTATGAGGTGGCATGTGGATTCCCAACTAACCCTCAATTGGTTGGCCCCTATTTTGACACATTTTTGGGGCTTCAAACTTTCATCTTGACCCTCAAAATAACAATTTAGTGTTTTTTTTCGAGTCTTTGAAAAATCATTTTCGTTAATAACTCGGAATGCATGTCTCGGATTTAGGATGTTAGTTGGAAATTAATCTTACCTTAGTTTTAGGAAGTTTTTGGAAAAAAATTGGACTCTCAAAGATATTCCTGTGCAAGTACCTAAAATGGAAAAATTTGATCATTTTTGAAAACTACCAAATCTGGAAAATTATGATTGTCAGCACCATATGTCCTCTAGTTAAAACCCATGAACCTAGTGTAGAATAAATCCCATCACATCCTCCAATCATCATAATCTGAGCTTTAATCTAATCTCAATCTGAACTTAACTTAAACCCTCATTTGAGCTTTAGTCCACCTACACCCAAGAGCTTCAAATCTTAAGATTCATTCTTGCATCTTCTTCCAATCCATCCTATTTATCCTTTTATCACCTTTTCTTTCCTTCTAATTTTCCATTCCCATATTTCAATCCCTATCCATCTAATCTAACATCATGAATCCTTATCCTTCACCAATGCAACCAATAATAGTAGTCAAGGGGAATCCTAATTATGTTGATGACAATAATGAGAGTCTTGTGGATCAAGAAGAATATGACCTAGATCCCCTTGATACTATCAATTCTATTAAGCTTTCCCCAACCACTTTCCAAAATCCAATAACCACTCCAAGCTATCCCATCACATCTTCACCCACACCTACTAGCAATCCTTATGCTACCTTTGACAAGGGATATCTAGTATCTTCCCCCACCCACATATTCATCATACCCTTCATCCACATGATTTGCTTATCCAACATCCACATCCTCTTATCCCAATCTATCATCCCAATCTAATCTACCATCCCAATACTCCTATTACAATCCCCCATCCATGTCCCCCTATCCTAATCCTTCTTACAAGTCTGCCTATCATAATCCTACATCCACACCTTCTTATTCTAATCCAACATCTGCATCTTCCTATCCTTATCCTACATCCACACCTTATTCTAATCCAACATCCACATCTTCCTATCCTAAGCCACCATCCACGTCCTCCTATCTTTATCCACCACCTCATTCTTCCCATCCTAATTTGCTATCCCAATATCTTTATAATAATCCACCACTCATATCCTCTTATCCTAATACACCACCCATATCCTCTTGTCCTAATCCACCATCCATGTCCTATCAAAATTCACCATCCCAATATCCCTACCTTAACCCTCCATCCAATCCTAATCCTCCACCTAACCTTAGTCTTCCATCCAATCCCATTCCTCCATCTAATCTTAGTCCACCAATCCATAATCCTAGTTCTCCACCCATCCAAAATAATTCATCCACTCCTACCGTGCCATCTAAGTGTAGAGTATGCACAATTCTCACTCCAAAATTTACGCAAGGACTCATGAAAAAGAATACATCCCCAACTCCACATCATGAAGTTGTGGAACCGTTCCATCCCAATCCCTCATCCATGGTCATTAGTGATGAGAACCTCCTCCATCCAACACCTATCATTTTTGTTACCACCCCTAGCACCACTCAAACTATTGAAACCATTGCACCCACCGAATCCATTGAACACCCATCTCCTACTCTGAGAGTTGTTGAATCCATTGAAGATAACCAAAACCCATCAACATCTTCTACTCCTAGATCGACCTAATCCAACGAAGACACTCGAATCCAATCCACTCCTCCCACTCGTAGTATCACTGACATTCATTCCCATGAAATTCATGAATCTTCCATCCTTCCATCTCCCCCATTTGATGAGTCCCTCCAACACTCCATCATCATGCCACCCACACAAGATGAGTCATACCAATAGCTTAATCCAAAGCATACCAACATATCCCTTCCTCCTAATCAAGATCCTACCATCCCATCTAGTCCACCTCAAGATCATAGTCTCCCATCCATTCCATCCTAGGATCCCCTTGTCACTCAAAATTCCATCGCTCCATCTCATGAGCCCTTATCACCCACTACCAAAAATCCACATCTTATCATTTCACCTAATCCCTCTCCTGATCCCTTACCACTCACTCCTCCAGATTAAGATGTTGTTACCCCATTATCTCCATTCCATGATCCTCCATTGTCACCTAAACCTACTATCTCACATCACTTGTGTATCCCCTTGGTACTCTCACATTCCTCCATGGTGGTCTCCTTACAAAATAAAAACAAAGCATATATACTACCCATCATCCTCTGCCTCATAGTGGACTCACATCATTCTTCTAGAATGACACAAATATTATCATGGATTGAATGCTCAAGAACATGAACTATCAAGGAAAAGGTTTAGGCCTTCATGAGCAAGGTATTTTAGAGCCCATCCAAGCCAAAGAATACTCCTATAAGTGAGGCATTAAATGTATTTCTTGCAAATCACAATCCAAAAATTTTGGTACAACCTCCACATACCCTCAACAATCCTCTTCTAAGTGAATAAGAGGCTCCTCTGATCACTCCACCAAATCATTTACTGCCATTCCCCCTCCTTCATCATATCACCTCCAAACAACCATACATATTCCTCCTTCATATGATCCATTCATTTTGGGTCCTTACATCCCTCCATCCACCATCTCTCATCCTTCACCTACTCCATCCATTTTGGGTCCTTATGTCCCTCCACCCACCATCACACATCCTCTAGCAACTAGGTCCATTTTGGGCCCTTATATCCCAAAATCACCTCCTCCATCTCGTCCTATTTATCCTTCTATCCATCCATCACCTATCCATATAATCCAACATAAACATCCCACTCTAATATTCCCTAATTAGGATCAACAAAGGCACGTACCTATGCATCCTCCATCCACATATCATCCCAAAAAGCCAACCTCCATCACTCCACATCATCCATCTCTTCACACCCATCCCATTGCTATTAAAAACACTTTGGATACCACAGTTAAAATGTATAAATCTAAACATCCACATGAATCTAAAGCTCCTCATGTCCCCTTCAAAAGACATGTTGAAGAGAAGAAAAATAAAATCACAAATCCACATCAAACCCACAGGCCACAAAGGCCCACCAAAGCAAAGAACAAAACCATGTGGATCCCCAAGAAAAAAGATGCAATGCCTTCAAATGAAAAATCTATAACAACGTCCAAAGTTTCCAATCCCAAAGCTACTCATTCTCCTCCACCATCTCCTAAATTTGTTTTGGGTCCTTATGTCCCAAAATTCACTATCCCATCTCCCCCATTATCCCCACATTCTCCATCCATTAATCTGTTGGAAATAGGATGCCATTTAATTGCAAATCCTAAACATTAATTATTTCATGTATCTCCTTGTTTCTTGGAATGTGTTCAACAACACTAAGATTATTGTGAGATTAATATTTGATGAAATAATCATGAATATTGACATTTGTAATTAATTCTAAATGTAAGAAGCATGTGAGGGCGTCCATATTGAGTTCCTAAATAATAGGGACACATGGGACACTCACATGGTAAGGTGAAACTCACCTTGAGTTCAGTTAACTATACGGAGTAACAATTAACACTTTTGAATGCATGTAAAGATCCTAGGAGATAGGATTTGATGTTTGCATTCTTGAAGTTCAGTTAAGTTTAGTTCAGTTCAGTTCACTTCATTCAGTTCAGTTCAGTTCAGTTATCTTCAGTTGCATGCAAGTGCATGTTGCATGCATGTTAGTTATTTTGAGTTGCATGTAGTTAGCTTCAGTTAACTTGTAATGCATGGCTAAATAACATTGAGTTGTATGACAGATAACAGGGACTACCTCCAGTTAACAAGGGATGACCATTCTTTGGGAATGGTGTTGAGTAAATGTTTCAGTTAACAATAAAGCACTTGAAGCTAACTTGGGCGCCCAAGATGCTTTATTGGAATTAACTCCAATGCATGATAAGATATTTCTGATGGCTCAGTTAAGTAGCTTTAATTGTGGGCGCCATCTTTGAGGAATAGCTTTGGAATTATCACCGAAGTGAAGGAGAAGTTGTAGCTTCAGTTTGGGACACCCAAATGCATGATGCACATGCTGTAAGCTTTAGTCTTCACTGAAGAACTCTACTTGAAGGAATATGGCGTACCTTTTCAAGGGCTTGAGATTATGCATTGTAATTATCACCATTTGATTATTACAAGGTTGCATATTGTCTATATATCTCATTCAAGTTGAATAGAGTTGGGGAGTTGTTATTGCAGGTGTGAAGAAGATTGTGAAAGATAGAAGAAGCATTCTCAAGCAAGAATTGGAGCTATTGTAATTCAGAGTTTGAATAATAGAATAATTCTTGGTGGAGTTTTTTCCCGAAAGGGTTTCTCCACGGTATATCTTGTGTGAAACTTCTATTATCCTGTCTAGTTCTTCTATATAATTCTCTCTACATTCTACAACAGTAAAATGGATTAATCAAGATAATCATCCACAAAGAATATATGTAACAAAGAAAAGACTTACTTAGAACAACAATTTTGAAGTTTTACAGAGTATTAAGCTAAGAAAACACCTCATTTTTCAACATTTGGTATCAGAGCTGAGGTTGGGTAGAGTATTGGGACGCCTTTCTCTTAAAAGATTGGAGGTTTTTTAGCTTAGTGGGAGCTCTTATTATTTTTGTTATTTGCTGATTTTGGAATTAAGTTTTGTTACAATGAATTCAAGGTTAGAGATTGAAAGGTTCAATGGTTCTAACTATGAAATGTGGAAATTAAAAATGGAAGATCTTCTTGAAGAAAGAGATCAGTGGTTAGCGGTTAATAATGAGACAAAGACACCTACAACTATTTCAGATGAAGATTGGGCTAAGTTAGATAAAAAGGCAAGAGGAACAATAAGGTTATGTCTTGCTGATGCTGTTCTTTTGAATGTTTCAATGGAAACTAGTGCATATAAATTATGGAAAAGAATAGGGGATATTTATCAAACTAAGAGTCTCACCAATAAGTTGTATCTGAAAAGGAAATTATATTCTTTGAAAATGAAAGATGGTGATTCAGTTGCACAACATTTGAATGCTTTCAATTTAATTCTCAGTCAGTTAGCATCTGTAGATGTAAAGCTAAAGGATGAGGATAAGTGCATTTTATTACTTTGTTCATTACCAAATTCTTGGGAAAATCTAATTGTTGCAATTAGTGGTAATGGTGTAGATCCAAAGATGGACAACATTATTCCTACTCTCCTATCAGAGGAGATGAGGAGGAAATCTAAGGAGGAAATCCAAGATGCCTTGTTTGTAAAAGGTAGGTCTAAGAAAAAGGAGCCTAAGGGAAACAAGGAAGGGAAGGGTAAGTCAGAAGGACGAAGTAAGGTAAAGTGTTGGAACTGTGGGAAACCAGGACATGTGAAGAAGGATTGTAAGAACAAGAAAGAGAGTTCTGATTCTTCTACAGAGGAGTCCTCAGATAATAGTAATGATGCATTGGTTATTTCAGCTAATATTGTTTGTGATAACTCTTTGCTTCATGTTTCAGAGTAATCTTCGAAGAGAGGATGGTAGTCACGATGCCATGTGTGACTCGGTATCACGGTTCAGTGGGAGTTGTTGGCAGTGACTTGGATGCATCATTGGTAAGGTTATCTCCATGTGGTTGGAGATATGGTTTCTTGGTTTAGAGTATATTTGTTATGGATGTCATGGTTTACTCTTGATACTAGTTTAGAGTTTGGCATATTTACATGGTTCTCTTGAGACTAAGATGTATAAGTATGTTATGATGCATGTGATCTCCTAAGAGGAGATGGTTAGATCATGGATGTCATGTTTATGATTCTTGATTCATGATTGGAGTTTTGACAATGATCTTGTGTAGTTCTCTTAAGTTTTGGGTACATTAATCATTTGCTTGTCTACTTCATGAAAGTGTTGTGTTGCATTTGGAGTTTGGCATGGATTGGTTGGTTACAGGTCCTCATGGATACTTGGAGAAATAGGTGAGGCTGGAATTCTCTTGTGGTAAGAGACATTTGTTGGAATGGTTACTTGTGAGAAAAGTTTTTCAACAGAAAAGACCGAGGAGTCTACACCTTGGTTGAATGTGAATTCAACACACTCGGTGGTTTAGCATGCCTCTAAAGAGGTGGTTTGGTTACAGAGGCTTGGGAAAGGTAATGGTTTGGTTGATAATGGGAAGGTATTAATTGAGAAAAGTTAACACTTTAATTAATGTTCCAGATTATCTTATGAAACCATACATATAAGTTCTCTTGGTTTTAATCATTTGCTTGGAAGCTTCATGATTATGCAGGTTGCATTTGAAGTTAGCATGGATTGATTAGTTGGTGCAAGAAGGTCATTGGCTTTGAGACTTGTACTTGTTTTATTATTCCTTGTTTAGAATAATTGCAATGTATAATGTCAAGTGGGAGAATGTTGGAAATAGGATGCCATTTAATTGCAAATCCTAAACATTAATTATTTCATGTATCTCCTTGTTTCTTGGAATGTGTTCAACAACACTAAGATTATTGTGAGATTAATATTTGATGAAATAATCATGAATATTGACATTTGTAATTAATTCTAAATGTAAGAAGCATGTGAGGGCGTCCATATTGAGTTCCTAAATAATAGGGACACATGGGACACTCACATGGTAAGGTGAAACTCACCTTGAGTTCAGTTAACTATACGGAGTAACAATTAACACTTTTGAATGCATGTAAAGATCCTAGGAGATAGGATTTGATGTTTGCATTCTTGAAGTTCAGTTAAGTTTAGTTCAGTTCAGTTCAGTTCACTTCAGTTCAGTTCAGTTCAGTTTAGTTTAGTTCAGTTTAGTTCAGTTCAGTTCAGTTCAGTTCAGTTCAGTTCGGTTCAGTTCAGTTCAGTTATCTTTAGTTGCATGCAAGTGCATGTTGCATGCATGTTAGTTATTTTGAGTTGCATGTAGTTAGCTTCAGCTAACTTGTAATGCATGGCTAAATAACATTGAGTTGTATGATAGATAACAGGGACTACCTCCAGTTAACAAGGGATGACCATTCTTTGGGAATGGTGTTGAGTAAATGTTTCAGTTAACAATAAAGCACTTGAAGCTAACTTGGGCGCCCAAGATGCTTTATTGGAATTAACTCCAATGCATGATAAGATATTTTTGATGGCTCAGTTAAGTAGCTTTAATTGTGGGCGCCATCTTTGAGGAATAGCTTTGGAATTATCACCGAAGTGAAGGAGAAGTTGTAGCTTCAGTTTGGGACACCCAAATGCATGATGCACATGTTGTAAGCTTTAGTCTTCACTGAAGAACTCTACTTGAAGGAATATGGCGTACCTTTTCAAGGGCTTGAGATTATGCATTGTAATTATCACCATTTGATTATTACAAGGTTGCATATTGTCTATATATCTCATTCAAGTTGAATAGAGTTGGGAGTTGTTATTGCAGGTGTGAAGAAGATTGTGAAAGACAGAAGAAGCATTCTCAAGCAAGAATTGGAGCTATTGTAATTCAGAGTTTGAATAATAGAATAATTCTTGGTGGAGTTTTTTCCCGAAAGGGTTTCTCCACGGTATATCTTGTGTGAAACTTCTACTATCCTGTCTAGTTCTTCTATATAATTCTCTCTACATTCTACAACAGTAAAATGGATTAATCAAGATAATCATCCACAAAGAATATATGTAACAAAGAAAAGACTTACTTAGAACAGCAATTTTGAAGTTTTACAGAGTATTAAGCTAAGAAAATGCTTCATTTTTCAACATAATCCTCCTATCATTTCACATCCAGTGCCCTATGTGCCAATGTTGGTCCTGAACTCATCAACCCATCACACACCTATCCCATCATTCCATCCATACACTTTCCAACATCCCATCCATTATCCCACATATCTCCCCTATAAAATCCCTTTAATCCATTCTCTTGCATAATCCATTTATCCTAATAAGGTTGTACCAACATCAAATAGTCACTTCGAACATGGGCTCTTATTACCTCATACAAAATTCGATGCTTAAGTCCTCCATCCATCTCCTTATCACATATCTTCTAAATCCACTTATCCACATCCCTCTCCTTATCCATCTCCCTCCGTATACTATCCAAAAATCCAAAAGTAAAAAAGTAAAAAAAAAAAAAATACCAAAATAATAAAATGAAAAAAAATATTTCCAATGGTGAAAACTTGCCAAATAAGCACCTTGGATAAGTACCATGATGAAAACCTAGAAAATAGGCGTCATGTGTAAATCCCCCAATCTAGCTTACTTATGCACTTGGGGGCAACTGCATCCCCTTCACCCATCCCCTCTATCCAACCTATCTAACATGCCATTCTTGTTATATCCCATTCATCCCAATCCCTCCATCCTCCTTATGATCTTGATATAGATAAGGGAAACCACATATATACATGCTTTGGATACCTCTTGGCATGCATTCCCCTCACCCATACACTATCCTAATCCTTATTCACATCCATCCATCTTCCTTTTCCACCCATCATGCTACCATCCATCTCCCTCCCTCATCCACCCATTATACCCTCCTCCATTTATCTCCTTTATCTTCCCATCCACCCATCTTCCATCCTTCCTGCCTCATCATGCATGACATATCTAGAGTGGAGAACCTCCTTCTTTGTGACATAAGTCCTTGGAGACATAATTCATCTCAACAATCCATTTCATCTCCCCATCCTTATCTTCCTATCCATCTAAATGATCCCTTTCATCTCCCCATCCTAATCTTCCTATCCATCATAACATCCTTTCCATCTCCCCATCCTTATCTCCTTACAAATCCAAACAATGATTTTCATCTCCCCATCCTTATCTTCCTATCCACCCATCCTTATCTCCCTATTCATTTATCTCTATCCTCATCCCATATCATAATCCCTTGTCATTGGTATCTAGATATAGGCTTCTCCCCATGCAATCCAATGCCATCTATCTCATCGTCATCACTCCTACTTCTTTCACACATCTATCCAATCTCCTATCACTTGTCATCACTCATCTCTCCATCATATCATCCTTCCAATTCATTTTCATGATTTGGATAACTATCACATCCTTGAGCTTTGTGTGATCGCTATCATCCTATCCAATCACATAGGTCTATCTTGTCTCATCGTATCGGTCCCATCATTTTATCCTCTTATCCTAGTCATCTCATCATCCCTTATCCATTTTCTATCTTTGGCCTTTTGTCAAAGTACATTTCCCCTACTCTTTCATGTACGCAAGGTCGATCTTTTGATCCACCCTTAGGGATTCACTTTGCATTTTTCTATCTAGTCCTATCATCCATCGAGGTCTCCATTTTCCTCTTTCTACTTTTGTCCATCCTGTCATCCATTGACATCTCCATTATCCTCTTTCTACTTTTGTCCATGGTTAGCCATTAGCCTTTTATCAACCTATGAGGAATCTGCACTTTCACATAGGAAAGGCTAATATTTGATTGGCCCTTGAGCCCCTAGGTCTTTAGGGTGTTTCAGTCTCATGTCATGTCTCTCATGTGTCGTGTCATCAAGCTATGCCCTTATCTAGCTAGTTCTTAACAAATGAGATTCACTAGTATCATGAAATTTAATCGGTTATGAATATCTTGCATCATATCGATATTTTATTTTAGTATTCATCTTCGGTCTCAATAGGATGTATCTTTCCTAACAGACCTCATCAACCCCATCCACCCCCTTGATCCTATGGCAAAGGACATTTGAAATTGATTGTGATATTTTGATGCTTTTGGCTTTTTTTTATCATTTGAGCTCTCTATCATACCTTGTCATGGTCGCCTTGATCCCCCATATCATGGTGTTCTTTGACTTGTAAACATAGGGGAATATCTTGATTTTTTTTCTCTATTGTTGTCTTCCTGGTTGTTCTGCATTGTACCCACCTAGATCCTTGCGGTCTTGTGTTATGTTGGGGAATCCTCTTGTGCTTGTAGTTATTCCAATGTCTGTCCCAACCAAGGTCTTCGTGAATTTGGGGTGTTGGAATAGCCTTCTTGTCTGTTGTGTTTGTTTCATGCATTAGACACTAATCTGCCTTGGTTACACACCATGGTACCTAGTGTCTTATGCTGTAGCAAAAATAAGTGCTCCGAAAATGGAAAATCGCATTAGGATTGCATTTCATTTTCCATTCCATTGCATTACATGTATCCTCTATCTCTTCTCATCCATCTTTTCATCAATCCTCATCCTTTCATCCTCTTCTCAATCTTCTTAGAATACTATAGATTGGTTATTCTAAGCATCCTCATCATAGCATCATCTCTTCAACCTTCTTAGAATAATATAGATTAGTTATTCTAATCATCTTTTCCTCCATCATTTTTATTCTTTTCAATCATCTCAAATCTCAATTCAATCCCCATCTAGTCAATCTAGCACAAATCATCTAAACACATCCTTGGTCTTGTTCGTAGCCTTGCTACAAGCCTTGATCCAATCATCATCATCATCATCATCATTGGGATGTATCCTTCCCTATATCCTTTGGTGTTGTTTTTGGATGTATCATTCCCTCATCAACAACACTTTCATCATCATTAGGATGTATCATTCCCTATCCTTTTGTGTTGTTTTGGGATATATCAATCCCTTATTGACAACATCCATCATCAACCCATTTTGGCTTGTAGCTTGACTGGGGCAACATCAAATTTTTCCTTGAATCCATTTGTGCTTCTCAATCTCATATCGCTTATCCTCCTCTCTCTATCCATCACTTTTCATCATCTTCCCCATTTCCCCTTCAATCGTCTCATCCATTTTGAGAGCACACCCGTGTTGTCTTGAACCTGCATGTCCTCTCGAGAGGGCATCCTCAATCCCTAATATTCATCTTCACTCCCATCATATTTCTTCTTAGTCACTACTTTGAATGATTGGGACATATTTTCCAATCTAACCATCTTCTTCTTGGTCTTATCTTTTAATCTTCTTTGAAATGATGATACTTCGTAGTATCATCTAAAAGAGGAGCAAAATGTAGACACCTAAATTTGGACACTTACATTAGTCCAAATTTGACCCTTTTCATCTAAATATCCTCTTATTTGCATTAATTAAGTAATATTGCTATTATTTAATTAATACCCTTAAGTCCTTTAAATCCCTAAGGTATCTAGTTAAATAATTAAATACCTTACCCTTTATTCCTCTTTTCCTCAAAAGAATTAAATAAATAATACATCTTCCATCACTTTTTCTTAATCCTAATCAACCTCTCAATCCCATCATTAGGGATGTGCACATGTCTAATCCTTGATTAGGATGTGTCACATCCTCCAACTTTTGCAAGTTGGCTCCTAATCTTCATTATCCACTAACTGTCTTCTAATCATTGATCGGTTAGTCCAATCAGCATCTTAGTCAACTCTCTCATCTCCCAAGGAATATTAAATTCCTTTTATTATCCCCATGTGAATTTAAAATTCACTTTTATTCCTTCAAGGACTCTCCACTTCCCCATGTGATCATTGAAAAGTCACATCACTCACATGGGTCAAAGTCCTACTTTTTGGGAACCTTGTCTTACCACAAGATACTCCCAATCATGTGAATTTAAAATTCACATTTATTATCCCAACAACTTCTCTCATTCCCATGGTCCTCTCACTTTTCACCATCACCCTCATCCTAAGGTACTTGAAAGTACCTCCACCCCACTTGTACTCTCTCCACCTCATTTGTCCTTGTGACACTTCATCCTCCACATGGCAAGATGTGAGGGCTTATGAGTCCTCAACTCACCACAACCCTTTATCTTGCCCATGTTGGAAAAATCTCAACCGTTCAATTCTCTAGAGGATTCTCCCCTAAATATAGAGGATTTCTCTTTCATTCACTCATTATGCATTATCACATTCAGAAACACTCAAGCAACTTCATATCTCAAGCTCAAGCTCTCATCTTGCATCAATTCTAGACATCTATCCAACTACCCACATTCATCATTTGAATCTCCATTCAATCCTCATTGTTTTGCATCCACTTTTAGCACTCTTTCCATCAAGGAGCACACATTATCAACAATCCAAGGGCCAACCAAAGATCAACTTGAACAAAGGTAAAATCTATTGTTTTTCATCTTTTGTTTTGTTTGAGTTCAACTAGGCTAATCTTGAGTTGTTAAGTGTTGTTTGTTGTCTTTTGCATTCAGTTTTGTGTCATTTAGAAAGGCTAACAACTCTTGATCACACCCACATTCTTAGAGCTCAAAGTAATTTTCTTCTCTTCTTTCTGCGACAAGGATTGAAAAGGTTGGCCATATGTATGTGGTGAGGGTGGCATAGTTGCCACATTCAAAGTTGTATGCATTTCATATTCACCACACCCATTGTGAATGATTTGGACTTTGGTAATGGTTGAATCAGATGTGGATGATGGAGTGGATGACATGGTGGCTAGTGTGTGGGAAGATGGATGAGATGATGATGTCTAAGGAGGTCCTATTTCTATTCTTGGACAATAATGAGAATGGGGAAAGGAAGCTTCTAGTGCATGTAAATATTCAAATAGTTGTGGACTCGCATGTATTGTAACTTCCATCATGTTAAACAAAAAATTAAAAGACTGGTGGTATAGGGATGGAACCTTGGATGGCATGGATCCATGGTAAACCAAGGAGAAGGTTGTGAGGGAGGTCTAGATCAAGGGCATGATAGGTGGTGTATTGTAGAATGAGCCCAACCTGAATTGGAAGACAAATTGTTACTTCAAAATCACACTCTACATTATCATACACCTTGATAGTGATGATTTGATTATTTAAGTTAGCGTGAGTGTATCCCACCTATTTTATAAACTTTAATGTGCAAAGATTCAGGGCAGCGCCATTATCTACCAAGACAATTTTTACTTTATGACAGGCCACGAGGACTTCAATATGGAGAGGATGATTATGGTTGGAAGCAATATAAGGCATGTCATTCTGACTAAAGCCTAGCTGATAAGTGGACGAAAGATGTTCTACCAATGCCTAGAATTGAGTAGGATTGATTTCATTGGGGATGTGGGTATCTTGTAAGGCCCTTGTTAAAAAAATTTAGTGCACAAGAGAAGACTTGAGCAAATTCAGAATGGATATCTAGGCAGGGGTCTTTCCTAGATTATCAAGGATGTTATATTGGGAACTTATAGGAGGTGGTTGGGTGGATGTTGTAGAGGCTTTGGGAATAGTGATGTGATTGTGGTGGGTTTTAACAACACACTATGGGTTTTTTCCTTTTATGTGTATCATAGACACAGATGGTTCTACTTGTTCAATGTGCATGACGATACCATCATAATTAAATGACACATTCTTGTAACTGATGTTGTTTGTACTGTTACCCTAATTATTATTATTACTAGACTTGGGGTTGGAATTTGATGTGCTAGATCCATGGTTATGCTTAGGGAAAAAATTTTGGTATATCTGAAGTTAAGCATTGGATGAGGAAGCCTGGTTGAAATCCACATGTATATCACCCCAATCTATAAGATCTTGGATGTAGGTTTTTAAGCCTTGACATTTATTTAATGTATGCCCTTTAATTTTATGGAACTCACAATACTCGTTTTCTTTATACCATGTTGATTTGGGCTTTGACTCATCTAGAGGCTCGATCATGGGATAAGTGATCAGGTAATTAGCCTGAAGGAGCCTATTGAACACATCACTTAGGGGCTCTCCTAGTTGAGTGAATTGACGATCATGGGATAAGTTCAGGTAATTAGCCTGAAGGAGCCTATTGAACACATCACTTAGGGGCTCTCCTAGTTGAGTGAATTGACATTTTTTATTCCCTTGATTATTTTGATTGGACTATTGAGGAGGAAAAGATGCCCCTTGTGGCACTGATATGGCATTAGGAATTGATGGTTGGGGAGGGCTATAGTATGGATTTTGGGAAGCATTGGCTACTTGGACATGTTTGATGTCAATGACACCATCATTGACGACATTCTTATTTTTGTTCTAGTAATGCATTTTATCCCCAAATGATTTTTCTTTATCAAAGTTAAAATTTTTGGCTAACCCTTTGGTAATAAGTGCTCTCTCAAGAATGGGACCCTTCTCCACTATATCGACAAAGGTCGTGACATAGTGAAGCTTAAAATTATGTGCCATATCTAGATGAGAGTTTTCAGTGAAAAGGGTGACCATGTCTTTTCTATAAGCGGGGATTTAGTCCGACCAACTAAAGCTCACCACCTTTGAAGATAGCTTGCAAAAGTTTCTCCCTCACATTGCTTCTCTTTTAGGAGATCCAAAGTATTGACATCTTTCTCCAAATTAAAGGAGAATTGGGAGATAAACTTTTCTGAAAGATCTGCAAAAGACTTGATAGATCCCTTCTCGAGACCCATAAACCACTCAAGAGTTATCCCTTGTAAACTCCTTGGAAATAATCACATGAGGTAATTGTCATTGTGTAAGACTTCTTGACAATGGGCATAAAACTCCTGAAGATGAGCCTTGGGGTCTTTTATTCCTTTGTATTTATCAAATTTTGGCATTTTAAAATGCTTTGGGAAAGGAACCAATGAAATTGAGGGATCAACTGGATAGGAACAAATTTCTTCAAACATAAATGATTATTTTCTAGTCCTGGCTTGCAAGTCCTTTAACATAGCTTTAAATTCTTCCCAATCTTAATTTCTAGGCGCTAGGGGAGTTGGATTGGATGGATTGGACTCATTGTAGGGTGGATATTGTTGGTATGATGATGGGGTAGAAGCAATTTGATCATATGTTGGTGGAGGTGTTAATGAAGGTGTTTGCTGAGACTGGTTGATGTAGGTGGATTGTGGTTGTGAATTGATGTAAGGTGGATAGGAGGAGGATGATGGGTTTTGACAATAGGAAGTGGAGGCTACTTGTTGATAAGGTGGCTGCTACTTATAATATGAGGTGGAAGGGGCACCCTGCTAGTACTGTAGAGGAGCTTGGTAGTATGATGATGTAGAAGCACCTTGTTGATATGATGGTGGTTGTTGATAATAGGAAGTGGATGGAGCACCTTGTTGATAGGGCAGTTGTTGCTAGGTGTAATATGGATTGGAATGGTAATTATACACAACGTTTGGCTATTGTGTGGTATATGGGGGTGGTTGTGCATTAGACATTTGATAGTAGGGGTTTGAGTGTGATTTTTGAGGGTTTGTGTAAGGTGGTTGTTGAGAATGTGGAGAGTTCTAAGGAACTGGATTAGGGTTTGGATTTGACGGGGTTGTATAGACAACATATGTGCTCAATGGATGATAAAGGTATTGCGTGAGGGGATTGTGTTGCACTTGTATGGGAATTGAAGTATGCTGAGATGGTTGTTGTTGCTATGGTGGTTGTTGGTAAAGAGGGTGATATGAGATAACAACGGTAGTAGTATGCTATTGAGGGATCGACACTGAGGTACCTTGCGGCGATTGTTGAGGCTATGTTGTAGCTTGCATCACCTGATGTGGGGGTTGCGTAGGAACAACAATATGTTGCTATAGGACCAGAACATTTTGCTACAAAACTAGAATATTTTGTTGCAGAGGTTGTTGATGAGGCGGTTGAGATGGGATAGCAGTGGTAGTAGTATGTTTTGGTTGCACTTATGAGGGGACAACAGTGTGCTTCGGCAGTGCTTGTGATGTAGTGAATTGTTGGGGGTTAACAGGAGGCTGTTGAGATGTGAAAGGTGGAGGTGGTAAATTAGCTGTGGGTGTAGATCCCGGAGATCACATCAATGTGAGGAAAGGATTTCCCCAAGTGTTGATGAGAGGTTGAATTGGTTGATTATGTGGAAGTGGTGTTGTAGATTGTACAGGGGTCAAACCTTGTTGGATAGGCATGGGAGGTGGTGGTGGTGGAAAATTCGGTGACATACCATAAGCAAGGGGGTTGTTTGGATCATGTTGTGCTCCTAAGGCTAGAATGCAAGGGTGGCTTGTGACTTGATGCATCACGACATTTTTGAACCCAAGTTGATACCAATTTTCTATGGGTGGACCCTCGAGAATATATGAATTTCTTGGAACGTTATGTGAATTCTGAGGATCTTGTGGTGCTAGAAGAGATTGGGTGTTGGCATACTACGACATGTCAAAGTCAGGTGGTGATTTGACTCCCTTTATGAGTAATGCAACAAGGATTTTGTCCCCACACTCATTGAGCAGGCAATCTGTCATTTGAACATTGGAGGGATTACTAAGGTATTCGTCAATTGTGACTTCGGGCTGATTGACCATGTTCTCATCTCTAGGTGGCAAAGTGTTCTGGACATCGGTATTGGACTGCGATAAGGCACCATTGTTGGGATCCTAGGGGATGTTAGGCTGGGAACCTTGACCTTGTTGTTCAACCATTTATTTCTTTGCTTGCGATTAGGTTTGAATGGGCATGAAAGTGAAAAACTACCAGATGAAGCTACACCCTAGGATGTAGTGCAAGGTTGACCTAAGTGATGATTGGAGGATTGATTAATTAGATGATTGGATGAGGGATAATATTGGGTTGGATTGGATTGACTGATGAGATGAAATGATTGTTCAGATTAGGTGATTGATTAGATATGATGATGAAACAAATTCTAAACTAAGTTTAGAAATCACCCTAGGTGATTTAAGGTGTTGATTGATTAGATTGGAGGACCAATGGATGATTATGGCACAAAATGCACCTCAAGATGGAAGCAGATTGATTGGGCTAAAAATGATTATTGACTTAGGATGGATAAAAATCCTCAGCAGATATAGATGAAGACGATCACATTCAGACACCTAAGCCAATTTGGATAACAACCTCTAAAATGAAGTTTAAGGGATTTATATTGAGAAAACGATGATGGATATGCAACCTAGAAATGTTCTAAGACATGTCTATATGATTCGGATGATGAACGGGTGACTTTTGGGAAATACAAACGGACCTACAAAGAGGATTACGGGTGAACGAAAGATGATAATTTTTTTTTGATTGCGACAAAGGGTTTGGGAAACAAAAAGCTTTTAGTGGTCCCAAGGATTCACTCTGGAATTTGTATGGGAAATAGATATGCCCCTATATATAGAAACTTCACTTGTTTATCACATAAATTTTCCTATCCTTAGACAGTAAATTTTCCTATGTGCCAAGCAACTTTTCTCGTTTAGGGCAGAAAATTTTCCCAAAGCAGGGATGACTTAAGAAAAAGGAAAATCTGCTAAGAAAATTCACCTATCCAAGTGATAAAATTCACCCAAGCTTTGATCAAGGCAAGAAACAGGCGATTTTGACAGTTAGTTTCACCTAAACGACTAGCAAGTTTTCCTAAACAATAGTCAAACTCACCTAAATAGGTTACATAATCGCCTAAACAACAAAAAATTCACTTGAAATAGTGACGGATTCACCTAAACTAGTGATATATTCACCCAAACAGGGAGTAGATTCGCTTGAAACACTTACAGATTCGCTCAAAATCTGATAGGTTTTCCCAAAATAGTGACATATTCACCTAAATAAATAGTAGATTCACCCAAAACTATGACAAATCCACCTAAACTAAATGTAAATGGGCAGACTTGAATTGCAAACTCGCTGATGAGCTCAAAATATGCTCATAATTTGAATATTATGATGTATTTTTAATACCCTTACTCTTATTGCTGATGGTTGTTTTAACTCTTTGATTAAAGGTTTTTTATCTAAAATTGGGTAGTATCCTGTAGCTACACATTCTTATATTCCTGCAGCTTAACATATTTATATGCTTGTATTAATTTCCTTGTTTCACCTCTCGAATGACTGATATAATGCATGTGGTTTTTGGATAATGAAATGGATTTAATATGTGATTAATGAATGTGTATCGTGTTATTTTCCACATGTGCTTTCTTTCATTTCTATCACCATGTGCATCGCAAGTTGTTGAAGGAAGCATGAAAGAGTCAAAGCACAACAAATCTCGGCCCTGTAGTAAAGTCCATTTCCAGCACGACATCGAGGAAGTTGTTCTAGCAAAGACTCTCTGACCGGGTTGTTGGGAGGAAATCTAAATTATCATTAATCTAGGAAGAGTGGAATACTAAATTCTCTTTGAATCGTGTTGAACAGATATGCCTTCATTTATGAGAAGTCTGTTCCTCAGTTTCAGGATGCATTTATGTCCACGTCTTTCTCTGTTAGAGTTAGGTAGTTAGTTGCTTTTCTAATATAAATAAGTGTTTCTCCTGCGTGAGTGAGCAACAGTGTGTTAAAGTTAGTATTATAAAGAGAAACAATGTTTCGTGTTAGTTTTCTTACAACCAGAACAATCAATGTATATGATTCCAAGTTTATGAATAAAAGCTGATGAAGTTTTGAGTTCAATTCTTGCATAAACTAATTGATGCTTGCTAAGGGGGCCAACTTAGTGAGTATATGTAGTTAGTTATTTATCTTCTGTTGATTATAAGTTATATTTCATTCTTGAAGGTTTTAGCGCAAACTTAGTCTTATATTGTTCCTACAGCATCGGGAATCCATCCCTGTGTTTGTTCCTGTAGCATAAGGCTAGTTCATAGTTTGTTTCTTAGTAACAGTTGTCATGATTTTTGCTTTGATTAAGTTTTGCTTAAGTTAAGAAGACTTTACATTACATTCCTATAGCATAAGTAGAATTCCTTCCAAGCATTTATTTTTGGTAAAT
Source organism: Sequoia sempervirens (assembly GCA_007258455.2). Lineage (NCBI taxonomy): Eukaryota > Viridiplantae > Streptophyta > Pinopsida > Cupressales > Cupressaceae > Sequoia > Sequoia sempervirens. The sequence goes on along the minus strand of VDFB02322006.1, from coordinate 9,918 downwards.
TGTGACTAAAACTGGTTCTTAGTGCACATATAGTGCCGCTCCATTTCAAGTATACATTCCTTGGTTTGAAAATGTAAATGAATGACCATAAGAAGATGTTAGTCACCTGTTGGAATGTCCAATTCCAAGTTTAGGATTTTCCATGACTTTTATATCCTTTTGTGGAATCGACCATTTTTGGTGCCGTTGCCGGGGATGGTGTCTAGCTAAGAACCTATCATAGTCTTTGTTAGCAATAGTTTAGTGTGTTTATTCAAGCATTTTCAAATTCCTTCAATTTACAGTTAATTATATTGCATGCATAGAAGAAGAGATGCTCTGGGAAGATTCCTCCCTAACCTTCCATTCATTGATAACAATTTGAACCAGCTTATAATATATTTGAAGAAGGAGGAGACCAAGATATCAATCCATTTGCTGAAAACCTACTTGCTGAATTGCCATTTGCCCCAGCTGATGAAGAACCTCAAGAAAATCTATTTTCTTTGATACTCCATAAAGAAAATATGGCACGTAATCCACCTAATCAACCTCCTGCTTTTGAATTCCCCATCATTGCTCAGCAAGATAATGATAACCTTAAAAATATTCCTTCTTCATTACTTCCCAAGTTCTATGGACTAGTTACAGAGGACCCAAATACTTTCTTATTTGAGCTTGACATCCTCTGTCACAGCTATGATTACACTTCAGATACTCACAGGCTGAAGTTGTTTCCTGCTACTTTGAAGGAGGGAGCTCTTAGATGGTTTATGAGTTTTTGAAAGGGTGTTGTTGATAGTTGGGCAACTATGCAAACAAAATTTCTTGAGAAATACAAGGAATATTGTAAGAGTGGTAGTAAGGGTGATGATATATTCATAATTCAACAAAAGGAGGATGAAAGCTTGGAGGACTATATCTCAAGATTCTTGTTTTCCCTGAAAAAGAATTCAGACCATACTCTCAATGAAGAATCTGATAAACTACTTTTTCTAAGGGGAATCAATGACACCTGTATAGATGCTCTGGATCTGATGGGAGGAGGAGATATAACCCAAGTTCCTTGGGATGATATCAAGAAAATATGTCGCAACTACTCTTGAGCAATTGTTAAGAAGGGTAGAGGTCATCAAGCCATAGTGGGAAAGTCTTCTACTAATGGAGTTTCACGGATGGAGATCACACATTTGTTGTCTGATTTCAAGCAGGATATCATAAACAACATGGCTACACAGTTGGATATTATGGAAGCTCGGAAGAAACATGAGGAAACTGAAGCAATATTGGCTGAGTTCTATCCACATTGCAGACAAAAAAAATGTGACTGTAGATGTAAGATGGTGGCTAACCTGGAGGCTAAGCAATTACCTACTGATTTTAAGATAGTAGAGGATGATGATGACCAAGTATTCTTCATTGCACAAAGGCGACCATGGGTTCAAAGACAAGGTATGTCTTAAGACCCTTTGACTTTTGGTAATCCTTATTCTAATTACAATAACTAATGGCAACCTACATATGGCCCATCACCACCTTGGAATACTTCTCAACCACACTAGCCTAACTATCAGAGTCCTCAATGGCAATATCCTCAAGGAGGTGGGCAGCAGCCACAAGGACAATGGACTCCACCCCAAGGTAATTGGCAGTAGAATCCTCAATAGAGAGGTTCTCAGCAATGGTAGAACCAATCCCCTGGATCCCTACAGCTTCAGCAGCCACAATCTTCGGCCCTCATGCCACCTCCTGCAGCAAATACTGGACCTAAAAAAAATGCCTATGCCTGCTCAACCATTGCCAAATCCTAATAACAAGTAGCAACAACAACAACAGCCTATGTATTTTGCAGAAGCCAATCAGTATCCAACTTATGCCCTGAATATTAATGATATCCATCTCAGGTCTGGAACCACTCTCCCTACTCCACAACCACCTGTAATTACAGAGATTCCAAACTCTACCTCTAAACAACCTACTGATCCAGCAGAACATATACCTGTATCAGATACTGTCTCTAAGGAGCTTATCTTGCAGCATCAAGCCAAACCACCTTTTCCTCAGAGATTGCAAATTACTACATCCAAGTCTATGGAAGAGCCTACCTTTGATATTTTGGATCAACTAAAAAATGTACACATTCAAATTCTCTTTTTTCAAGCCATTAAAGATGTCCCAATTTATGGAAAAACCATTAAGGAGGCATGTTTAAAGAAACTAGGAAGAAAGAAAAAGGATCCTTAAACTATCCATGTTCTAGGACAATTGGAAGATATTATGTTAGGAAAGGTAGTCATTCCAAAATATACTGACCTTAGGAGTCCTGTGGTAAAAATAAATATTAATGGCCAGATAGTAAAAAATGTTTTGATTGACCTTGGTGCAACCATCAATGTAATGACCAAGCATACTATGGAGTATTTGAATATCCTAACTATTTGGTCTACACCTACCATCTTGCAGCTTGCTGATAGTTCCACAATAACACCTGATGGAGTGGTAGAAGATGTCATTGTCATCCTTGAGTCTTGGGAATAACCAAAAAATTTCACCATATTGTCCACTAAGGCAACTTTAGGAGGATATCCTATCATCCTAGGTAGACCATGGTTAGCCATAGCTGATGCTTTTATAGGATGTCGTTCAGGAGACATGAAAATTTCTGATGGTCAGTCAAGAAAGAAATTGGCTTTATACCCACCTGCCCAACCTCAGCCAGACTTGTCTCAACCAATTTGGCCAAATTTAGGAGAGGAAACTAAAGAAGTCAACTCATTGGATCAACTAATGATGCTGCAAACTAATCCATTTTCCCAGCTTCAGAGTGAGGATGGCCCGCTTTTACACATTTTGCAGTCCAACTTTGATTTGAGTAGCCTATCTGTTCCAGATAGTTGTCTTCAACAGTGTTTCCTACAGTAACTAAATCCTGAGAGCTTGCCACCTAAATTTCCTATAGTTTATCACAATTTGCTTCAACATGAAATACAGACACCACCTTTATCAACAGCCTCCATGAATTCTTACCAAGCAAGTAGAAGTGTCTCTAGGCCACTGTCTGAACATCAATAATAAGCTGCCTCAATCTCAACAAACTGCCCTAGTCACAATGCTCCAAGATCAACACAGAGCTTTTGCATGGGACTATGGGGATATGAAGGGAATAGATCCTCAACTTTGTACTCATAGGATCTACATTAAAGAAGATTGTTCACCTGTTAGGCAGCCTCAAAAAAGGATAAACCCAACACTCAGGGAAATAGTTAAAAAAGAGCTCTAAAAATTGCTTGATGCTGGTTTTATCTACCCCATTTCAGATATTCAATGGGTATCTCCATTAGTGATTGTTCCTAAAAAAGGTGGAAAATGGAGAGTTTGTGTAAACTACAGGGAGTTGAATAGAGCAACTAAAAATGATCACTTTCCACTGCCATTTGTTGACCAAGTGCTAGACTCATTGTCTGGTAAAAAGTATTTCTCCTTTTTGAATGGATATAGTGGGTATAATCAAATTAGAATCGCTCCTGAGGATCAAAACAAAACAAATTTTACCAGTCCATGGGGCACTTTTGCCTACTTTGTCTTACCTTTTGGCTTGTGTAATGCACCTGCAATATTTCAAAGGTCATTGATCAGTATTTTTGTTGACATTTCTCATGATTCTATGAAGATCTACATGGATGACTTCACCACTTATGGAGTTACTTATGAAGAAGCATTAGCAAATTTGGAGAAAGTGTTGAAAAGATGTAAGGAGCAAAATTTGTCTTTGAATAGTGAGAAGTGCTTTATAATGATACAAGAGAGAATTGTTTTAGGCCATCATATCTCTCAAGAAGATATTCAAGTTGATCCTGCAAAAATAGAAGTCATTCTAACTTTGTAAAAACTTATGAAACAAAAGGATGTTAGAAGCTTCCTAGGACATGCTGGATATTATCGAAGATTTATCAAAGATTTTAGCAAAATAGCTAGTCCATTATATGCCTTATTGACTAAGGATTCTGAATTTAACTGGACTGAGGCCTGTGACAAATCTTTCCTGCAACTTAAGAACTTACTTACTCAAGCACCTATTCTTCACAGACCAAAGTGGAGTCTTCCCTTTCATATACACACAGATGCTTCTGATTATGCCATAGGGGCAGTTTTAGGACAGAAAGAGAATTCCATAGAACACGCCATATATTTCATTAGTAGAAACCTTCAAGGCCCTAAATTAAACTATACTGTCACAAAGAAAGAATTGCTAGCAGTTGTGTATGCCCTAAACAAGTTTCGACATTATGTCACTAGTTACCAAATATTTATCCATACAGATCATACAACAACAAGGTACCTCATGAATAAGCCTGCCATATTTGGAAGATTAGCAAGATGGCTCCTATTGTTGCAGGAATTTGATATCATAGTTATTGATAAGCTAGGTCAAGCTAATGTGGTGGCTAATTTCTTGTCAAGACTTCAAATATCTACGCCTACCACCCCTAAGGTAATTGATGATAACTTTCCCAATGAACATTTGTTTTCTATTGCTGCTCAAACTCCATGGTATGCAGATATTGCAAATTATTTAGTAGCCAACAAGATCCCAACCCACTTCTCACCAAAAGAAAGGCAATTGTTGGTAGAGAAAAGTTTTAAATTTTCATGGATTGCAGACTGTTTATTTTACACAGGACCTGACCAAGTCATGAGAAGGTGTGTTAGGGAAGATGAGACCTATGATATTTTGCATGCCTGTCATGATGAGCCATGTGGTGGGCACTTTGCAGCCAAGAGAACATCTATGAAAGTGCTTGCTATAGGATACTATTGGCCCACACTACACAAAGATGTTGCAACCTACACCAGAAAATGTGACAAATGTCAACGCATGGGAAGACCAACAAGGTCTAATGAAATTCCTCTGTATCCTCAAGTGGTAGTCAGTCCCTTTGACAAGTGGGGTATGGATTTTTTTGGGCCTATTGATCCTCCATCCAATGGAAAATCATACATTTTGGTTTGCACTAATTATGTAGCCAAGTGGGTGAAAGTGAAATCAATGACACATGCCCGTGACAATAAAGTTGTTGAGTTCCTATATGAGTAGATTTTTACTCAATTTGGAGTCCCAAGGGAACTTTTTACTGATCAAGGAACTTAGTTTACATCAAACTTAATCACTGCATTGATGAATGATTACAAGATCAAACACAGAAAGTCTAGCCCCTATCACCCTCAAGCCAATGGTCAGGCAGAGGTTACCAATAGAGAAATTGAGGCAATCCTTACTAAGACAGTACAATTACACAAGAGGGATTGGAGTAGTCACCTTCCTGAAGTAGTCTGGGCCAATAGGACAACATGAAAAACAACTACAGGTTCACTCCTTTTGAGTTACTCTATGGAAAAATTTCCATGTTGCCAATAGAGTTTGAGTATAAGACCTTAAGGACTACTCTCCAGCTTAACATTGATATTTCAAATGCCCAAAAGGAATGCCTCCTATAGCTAAATGCATTGGATGAGATAAGGAAAGTTGCCCGCAACATACTGAAGCTATCCAACAGCAAAGAAAAAAATGGCATGACCACCATATCAGAATTAAGCAATTCTCTGCTGGTGATTGGGCGCTACTCTATGACTCCAAGTACAAGGAAAATCAAGGTAAACTCACCACAAGATGGCTTGGTCCTTATGAAATAGAAAATGTGTTTGATAATGGTTTAGTTCAGTTACCTACAATAGATCCTGTCGATTTAAGCTACTAGTTAATGGACACCATCTTAGGTTGTATTATAAGCCAGCGTCCAAAGAAAAATTTATGAAGTAGTTTGTTTCAGATGCGGCCACTGATCTTCCTGTAGAAAAAGGCTTTGGCCTTTCTGCTACAACATCTCTTTAAAATTCTATGTTGCATGCGCATAATAAAGGTTTCCTTTTTAAGGAAGCCACTTTCTTCGTTTTTCATCCATCACCACCATTCATTTCCTCTTCTTCCACATCACCCATCCATGTCATCCATTCTGTCGTACCACCCTCATTTATGGTTTTAATTCCAGCCATCATTTCATGTTGAGCTATGATCTTTCCCAGCATGTACGAGGACTTAGTACAAGGTACGCGATATCTTTTATTGTCACATCATTTATTTATTTCATTTATTCATTAATTGCTATGTATATATCAGTCATCATTGTCTGTTCTTCGCCTATCATTTCGCACATGTGTGGACACATGCCAAATTTTTAGTAGGGGGTGGGGAGAATCCATTTCAACTTTTTCTTATGCCACTGTCACAACTGTTAAGACATTTTTATTTTCTTGTACTTACCAAATACGACTGCGTGCTTTCATCCTAAACAACAATTAACTACTTGATTTGAGTAGTTTTTAACAATCATTTCATGCAATTATCCTTTGGTTCATTCTTGGAAAAGTAAAGAAAAGTGACGGTAGAGCAGAAAGAAGCAGGGAAAAATAAGTTTTTCAAATTTTTAGAAGAAGTTTGAGTTTCAGGAATCTCAACAGGGATAATTTGTGAATATGGGTGGCCAGTTAGTAAGACATGAGCATGTAGCTCATGAACCCTTGACGCAAAATCCTCAAGTGGTTCAGGCATTCAACAATTGCTGTTGGCTGAATTATTTTACGAGGATAGATTCCTATAATGAGGAAGCTGCAGGTGAGTTTTTGAGAACTCTTTCAGAGGGAGAAGCTACAGTGTGGGGTTTGACAATAGCCGTTACAAAAGAGAGGATTGTAGAAGTAACTGGGCTTCCAGCGGTTGGAGAAAAAATTTCTTCAGGGAGAGATGTTGTCTCTGCTAGGGCATAATTCACAATACCAATAGATGGACCCTTGGAGGTTTCCAAACAAGGATGCAAACAGGTGTCACTGCCTCCTCCATACTCAGAATATGCCACCTTGATAATCAGGTACTTGACTTGTGAGGGACGTTTTTCCTATTTGCATTCCTATCATTTTAAACTATTGAGTCATATGAGGCACGATTTAGCTGTCAATGTTCCAATTTTTTTGTTAAACCTTTTGAAACATTGTGCCCATGAAACCCAGAGGGGTAAGGACAACTCTATCGCCCATCATGCCCTCATTAAATTCTTGATCGAGCATTCCCTGAGGGATGTATCACCCCTTTCTTGGCAAGAATTTGTTGCCCAGAAGGGTCTGCAACCTCCAAAGCCTCCTAGAGCACTCCCTGCACAACATAAGAAAAATAAACAGAGAGTAGAATCTACAAGTAGGGAAGCAGAGCAAGAATCATCTGCTCCTGTAGCACTTAGTCCTGTAGCCTCCACACTAGATCCCTCTACCCAAGTACAAACCAGGTCTACTGGTAGAAAATAAAAAGGGAAAATGAAGGTAGGAGAGTCATCTAGGGCAGAAAAAACCCCAGAATCTGACTCTCATGTTCAAAAGTGAAAACGTTCTACTCCACTCTTTCCTGCAGCATCTTCCCCTATAGTAGTTTCTCCTGCAGCAATGCCTGTTGCCACTGTAGTTTCACTATCATCTTCTCCTGCTGAGTCTGAATCCTCTAGGCAGGTTAGAAAGAGGAAAGCCATGAAAGTGTCTCCTACAGCTATTACTTTAGAAACATGGCCAAAAAGAGTTTCATCAAGGAAACAGTGTAAAGTTACCTCAACCTCCGTTCAACTTGAAATTATAGTAATTCCTGAGGAATCTAAAGAATTCAGTCATGATTTTTCTCAGAATGTATTTGAGAATGTTCCACAAAGTCCATCTGTTATTTCTGGGGAAGTGCAAACTAAGACAGTGGAAGTTTAGGAAGCACAACATGGTAGTGGTAAAGAAAGGGGGATGCCAAGTCTTGATGACTTGGCTGAAGTAGTTAGGCAAGTTTCAGAAGAAACACAATCTCCTCTTGAGCAGCAACAAGAGTCCATCCTACAACAATAGGAAGAACAACTTGAACAATATGAAGTGTCCAATCAAACCCCATTACCCCCTGAAACTTGTCGAGCATTGGTTGTTTATAAAAGGACATTGTTGATTGAATATTTGGAATATTTTAGGACTACATGGAGGCCTATTACATTTCAAATTTTGAGTTTTTGCCATTTAGCTAGAATTGAAATTCAACAAAGTCTTTGGGAAGAAGAAAAGAAGAAATTGAAAAGGGAAATTGAAAGACAAAAATAGGAAATTCAAGAAATGAAAGAGAAAATGGATGAAATGGTGAAGATAACTGGTAAAATTATGGAATGTAGACCACCACCTAGGGTATATGCTATGTGCCTTAAAGAGAAATTTCTTTGGTTCCAATTGATGAGAATTTCAAGAAATTTAGACCCTGTCATTCACACAACTAAGGAATTTTATGATGCATATCAAGTAGCACCTAGTTGGCTGAAAAATTCTTTATGTGAGCTTTATTTGCATGGTTTTCTAATTCCCTCTGAAACATAGTGGAATCTGCTTCTCTACATTGGTGACATTCATCTGAGGTCACTCATGTCTTGGGTGGCCAATGAAACTAACTATGGAAGACAATTAGAGGCTTATGAAGAGGCTGAAAGGAATGAACCTATTCCACTGTGACCTGAAAGCTCAGCTCCCCACACAATTCTGAGAACTTGGCTTACTGTTGTGTATGGATTCAATGATCAGATAGAAAGAATGAAAATATTTGATATCAGGAAGCAGGTGTATGATGAGTTCAAAGACCAAACATATCTATTTTGGAAGCTTTCATCTTCCAGAATTGAAACAAGATGGGAAAAACTGACTGTTGGTCTGAGGAAATCTGAGCCTCATAGCCCTCTGAACTTTAAGGCAGCCATTAGAAGGACAAAGAAGTATATGCATCTTGGTCTCCAGAGAAGGTTTGAGTTATGGTTACCATTAACATTTTGACCTCCAGTTTTGATGTGGCCACTTTACCCTTATTGGGCTATAGATGTTAATGAGCATGCAGAAACCCACAGGTATGAGAGATGAAAAAGTTTTAGAGGTTTCTACTACAAATTCAGAACTTCATTACAGGGCCATACTACTCCTACTAATTTTAGAAAAACAATTAGAAAGCTTAATGCTGGAGGACCATCATTAGGATAAGTAGGGAGAAAATGATGAGCTCGAAATATGCTCATAATTTGAATATTATGATGTATTTTTAATACCCTTACTCTTATTGATGATGGTTGTTTTAACTCTTTGATTAAAGGTTTTTTATCTAAAATCGGGTAGTATCCTGTAGCAACACATTCCTATATTCCTGCAGCTTAACATCTCTATGTGTCTGTATTAATTGCCCTGTTTGACCTCCCGAATGACTAATATAATGCATGTGGTTTTTGGATAATGAAATGGATTTAATATGTGATTAATGAATGTGTATCGTGTTATTTTCCATGCGTGCTTTCTTTCGTTTCTATCGCCATGTGCACCGCAGGTTGTTGAAGGAAGCATGAATGAGTCAAAGTGCAATAGATCTTGGCCTTATAGTAAAGTCCATTTCCAACACAACATTAAGGAAGTTGTTCCAGAAAAGACTCTTTGATCGGGTCATTGGGAGGAAATCTAAATGAGCATTAATCTAGGAAGAGTGGAATACTAAATTCTCTCTGAATTGTGTTGAACAGACATGCCTTAATTTATGAGAAGTTTGTTCCTCGGTTTCAGGATGCATTTGTGTCCACGTCTTTCTCTATTAGAGTTAGGTAGTTAGTTGCTTTTCTAATATAAATAAGTGTTCCTCCTACGTGAGTGAGCAACAAAGTGTGTTAAAGTTAGTATTATAATGAGAAACAGTGTTTCGTGGTAGTTTTCTTACAACCAGAACAATCAATGTATATGATTCCAAGTTTATGAATAAAAGATGATGAAGTTTTTAGTTCAATTCTTGCATAAATTGATTGATGCTTGCTAAGGGGTCCCACTTAGTGAGTATTTGTAGTTAGTTATTTATCT
>VDFB02322005.1:0-40717 GCA_007258455.2 Sequoia sempervirens | reverse complement strand
GACCATATGAGATGTTCTAGCATTTGAATTCCTCTCTCTTTTAAATTTTTATTAAATATATCAAAACAATATTGTACAAACTCAGATGAATGTAATCGATTATCACTTACATAAAAATGGTACTCTTTCAAAAAAAATCTATTATCTTATGTACTATCTTCAGCATGTCTATAAACAATGTGAACAAATATAGCTACTTGCACTGAATTATAATATTGTGATTGAATTTCTTCTTGTGGAGCAAGAGTATAATTTTCAGCAAAATCAACCATTGACAATATAGTTCCAATTGGAAATGTGTTTTTACATAAACGAAATTGATTATCAAGCCAATGAGCATTCTGAGAGTGTTGAACATATTTAGGTACAAACTTATCTTTAAATTCAGTAATAAAAGCATGCACACTAACTTTTTTCACAATTAGCTCAACACGTCTTCCAATTTTACCATCTTTTAAAGAATACTCAATATTTTTAATTTTTTTACATCCACTAATTGTTTTCCAAATTCATCTAAACTACTTTCATGCATACATTCTCCTAATAATGAAAAGTTACCACATCTATCGCATTCTCCAAAAATGCATCCTTTTAAAAAAAATGAGTTTCCATTTAAAGAGGGATTACAAAACAAACCTGCTATAAAATCTTTGATTCTTTCAGGTGGCATAGTAATACCACAAATGTCCTACATAATTTGGTTAGCATGCAAAGTGCATCGTATATATCAAAATATATCATAATAATAATGAAATTGTACATGAGTCTTACAACAACAAGAGATTCGTTGCTTATTAATTCTAACATACCAAGGTTTACACTTTTCGAATGATCTTTGACTTATGTTAATATTCAATGGTAAGATTGAAGCATCTAATTTTTTTTTATATAATTCAATTTGAGTCATATCTAAGAGATGCTTTGGATGAGGTTCACGAATTTTGGAACCCACCCTTAATTTTAAGACATCTCTAATGTTAGGTGATACTCTTGTATTATCATACCAAAAATTTTCGATTAAAGATTTAATTTCATTAGTTAATTTCATGTCTGATCTTGGGAGTCTACCAATAAAACTCCAACATTGATTAATAGGATCTTTTTCAATACTTTCTCTTCTTTTAGCAGCTCTTATCAAAGTTCTAGGATTTAAGTTTATACATTTACTAATCTTACTTAACATTCTTTTATTTGAAGCTGTTTTATCAACTAGAGCAGTTGTTATTGCACGGCGAGCCACATTCTTATCTTTTGATCAACTTTTCTTACCAATAACATCAATAGCATTAGCAACACTAGATATGACTTGTTCTACTGAATCATCTTTCTTTTTTGGTTTTACAAAAACACCTAATTTTTTCATCACTTTTCTCATTTTAAACATTCTCATCAATTGCACCATGAGTTGACATTGGAATCCTAATTTCTTTCTATAAAAAAACATTTTATATATTTTATTTCCATAATTTCTAATTTGTCTTGAAGAAACTTTACCACGAAGGTTATTTAGCACATTTGTTTCAATTGTTAAAAAAACATTTTCACCTTCATCCATAGATGGAGTTTCATTTTCATTCACACAAGGGGTTTCATTTTCATTTTCAAATGTAAAAGGGATTTCATTCTCATTTTCATCAATATTAGGGATTTCATTCTCATTTACATTCTCATAAGATATAATTTCATCATTTTCTTGTTTCTGTATTGTTTCAACCCTAGTATTATTGATCTCATCAATTGTGTATCCAGCTTCTTCTAAACAAGCAATATCAATATTATAAAAACTTGGGTTTGAAGACATACCTGGATAGATTGTTTGAATAGGTACATTTTCCATATCATTGGGAGGTGGATTTGAAGACACACCTGAAGTTGTTTGCATATCATTCAAAGTTGAAGTTGAAGGCACGGTTGGGTTTGTCTCCATAGTTGCATTTTCTTCCATATTCACCATCTCCACATTTGCATCATCTACATTGATTTCATCATTCATGGATTCCTCTTCGACATTCTTGGAACTAGATGCTTCCAAATCTTTCATTTGATGAATCCTTTCTCTCCTTTCCCTTTGTCTTTTTTCCTCCTTGTCTTTATTTGCTTGAATTTCTTCAGGTGTCATTACCTTCCTACATCTTTTTCTGTCTTTTATTATCACCCATGGTTACCAAACCCTCTTTGATGACAAAAACAATAATTCAAGAAACCTATTTTAAAATTGCCACCTCCTTCAAATATTCAAATAAAATTATGTACTATGAAGATTATTTTTTCTATAAACTCTGAAGTACAAAATCATCATGAGTACATCCAAAAATTCACTTTTTCTAAATCTTCTTGTAAAAATTTCTTGCACTTGATTCCACTTCAGAAAATTTAACTTGCACTTTTACTCTTCCAACAATTTGAATAGAATATGCCTTGCACAAGACAAATTTGCAATAAAAAACGCAGAAAATGACACTTTCGGACCGTGCTACAAAAAAAGAATGTTGCAGGAAAATCGTGTTTTACCAGTATTTTTCAAATTAGGAAAAATAGCTATTATAGAAACGCATACGTATTATGAAACACATACGCGTTATATTTTAAAAATGCGTACGCGTTTCATAACGCGTACATGTTACGGTCTGGCAACGGCCAAAACGTAACGCGTATGCGATATGAAATGCGTACGCGTTTCATTTAAATAACGCGTACGCGTTTCTATAATGCATACGCGTTATTTAAAAGTTGATCTCCCACACCAAATCTAGCCCCGGTTTTAGGCTTGGGAAAGGCTTGGCAATCCGAGCCTTAGCTTTTGACCTGCAACTAAAAAACTAAGGCAAATTGAAGAAGAATGTCCAACTTTGACAACATAGATGATGGACTTTTTTTCTGAATTAGTCTATAAAATTAAAACCCATTAGAGAACACAATGTCTACTTTCTAGATATATAATTTTTGTTAAAATTGGATTACGTTTGCTATTTTTTAATTAATTTCTAAGCAAACTAGGCCTTAAACTTGAAAGATCAGGTTTTTTTGGTTTTTTAATAACTTTGTATTGGTTGAGTTTCTTGTAAAAAAAATTATATGGTCCCAAACTTCAGACAATTCTCTACACAATGAAAAAAAAAAGAGTCAAAAAATGTTTTGTTTAGGTCCAATTATGTTGTCCGTACACGTTGATTTGAAAAAACATCAATTAAGGCCAATAAAAAATTAATTAAAAAAAAAATATTCAACCAAAAATTACAAAAAAAAATCCAGCCCAAACTTCATGTTGTTAGCTCTCTTTTCCTAAAAGGAATTAGCAAAATAATTTTATTTGGGTCAAAAAGTGTTGTCCGTACACCTGCTTGGTATGGTTAAAAAACAGGGACTTTTAAAAAGTGGTTTTTATAGATCTTTATCAAAATTTAATTTCTATAAACTGGGTATTTTAATAATTTACATATTTGGAAACTAGATTCAAAATTCTAAATTTCATAGTACTGACTTTTTTTAAGATTCATTGTGGAAGTGCCTCAAATTTTCAGTCCAAGTGTGACAAATTCTGAAAAACAGCAAAAACATTTCCACTTTTTGAGTTTTTTGTGTACCCAACTTTTTGCATCAACCCCATTATAGAGCCCCTTTAGCTCATCAATTGATAAGTAGGAGGTATTTTCCACACCGAGTCAAATTATGATATTGCTATCAGGATTCAACCATGTAGTTTCGAGTCAAACTCATTGACCCATGTTTCATGAGTAGTGGTTCACAAGAACTCATCTCTCATGATAATGAATGGTCCACTTAGCACTCATTGCATCCAAGTGATGCTCACAGAGGTAAAGCACTAGGCCTTCCCGAGAGGACACCCATCCCAGTACTACTCTAGCTTAAGCGTGCTTAACCACAGAGTTCTCTCCAAGGTTAAACCCACTTAGCTTGCAACCCCATTTGCAAAACCTTCTACAAGTGTTGTGTCTTATGAACCATTCATTATAGAGCCCCTTTAGCTCATCAATTGATAAGTATGAGGTATTTTCCACAACAGTCAAATTATGATATTGCTATCAGGATTCAACCGTGTAGTTTTGAGTCAAACTCATTGACCCATGTTTCATGAGTAGCGGTTCACAAGAACCCATCTCTCATGAAAATTAATGGTCCACTTAGCACTCATTGCATCTAGGTGATGGGTGATCCCACAATATTGGTTTACAATTTTTGGCCAAACTGGACACTGAACTGATTTTTCTAACTAAATCTTCACTTTTGGGCACCTTTAGTGGCTAAACTATGAGGAATTTGAAGATGATGCAAACTAGTGATTTGTGGCATTTTTTTTATAGATTCTAAATATATTTTTTCAAAAAATTTGGAATCAAATTGCACTTCTTTTCCATCTCTTTCGAAAACTAGTTTTTTTCAATAAACACAATTTTTAAGGAGTGACGCTCACTGTATAACACATAAAATTTTTTCCATGAAGGATAAAATTCTATTTTTTTCGAATTTAGATTTGTAACTACGATATCTAGTGCTTCCAATTGGTTTCATAGTGTTTTATTGAATATTTTTCCTTAATCAAGTTTTGAAGTCAAACCGATTACAATTCAGACATAGGCAGACCGTATAACACATAACTTTTTTGTATGTATCAAAATTCAATTTTTTTTTGTTGAATCAAGGATTTCAATATCTAGTGCACTCATATTTTTTTTAAAAAGATTAATAATCTTCTATTTTTCCACGTGTAGAACATAGAGCTTGATTTTTCGGTGAAAAAACTACATTCACAAGAAATAAGAAATAAATATAATAATAAAATTAAATTTATTTAAAATTATACTTTTTGGGAATTTTATAATAAGGACTACATACTTACAAAAAATAAATTTTAAATGAATTCATTTGATCCCCCAAAAGGTAAATCAAAAGTGGTTTTTTATCAACATTTTGATAGGTGTAAAGGAGACTCCGTTATAGGTATGGTTTAAAACTAGCAGGGTTCTATCCAAGGGGGTTTGATCTAAGGTAGTTTGATCAAATCCTCTTCAATTGAAATGCTTTAAATGGAACTTTTTAAGGCTTAAATCATTATATTTTCTAAAAAAATGTGATTTTAGCAAAAATCAATATCTCCCAAAAATTGTAAACCAGCTTTGTGGGATCACCCTGATGCTCATAGAGGTGAAGCTCAGCGCAATTAGGATTAGGGTTCTAAAATAAAGAATGGTATCAACATTAAGGTTAGGGTTAGGGTTAGAGTGCAATTAGGATTTGGATTATGGTTTGGGTTCAATTAGGGTTATGTTTCAAGTTCAATTAGGGTTGAATTTCAATAGGGTTAGGGTTAGGGTTCTAAGATAAATCTTGGGGTTAGGGTTTGAGTTCAATTAGGGTTAGGTTTTGTAGTTCCAAGCTAAGATTAGGGTTAGGGATAGAGTTAGGGTATGGTTTAGGGTTGGGGATTAGTTAGTGTTAGGGTTAGTGTTTAATTAGGGTTAAGATTCAAGTAGGGTTAGGGTTCAATTGGTGTTCAATTAGGGTAAGGGTTCTAGAATTACAATTATGATAAGCGTTAAGATCCAAATAGGATTTAATTAGGGTTATGGTTACATATTCAATTATGGTTAGGGTTCTATTAGGGTGAGGGTTTAATTAGGGTTACATTTAAAATTAAGGTTGTCATTTGAATTAGGATTATGAATAGGGTTAAAATTATGGTTATAGTTAGAATTATAATTAAGGTTATAGTT
This sequence comes from Sequoia sempervirens, assembly GCA_007258455.2. NCBI lineage: Eukaryota > Viridiplantae > Streptophyta > Pinopsida > Cupressales > Cupressaceae > Sequoia > Sequoia sempervirens. Next base: position 34,985 of record VDFB02322005.1, on the reverse strand, counting down.
AGGTTTAGTTTTAGAAGTAGGATAAGGGATAAGATTATAATTAGGGTTGGGGTTGGAATTAAACCCTAGCCCTAACCTTAATTCTAAAAATAACACTAATTATAATTATACCCATAACCCTAACTCTAACTCTTACTCTAACCCTAACCCTAACACTCACAATAATTCTAACTCAAGAACTAACTCTAATTCTATCGCTAACCCTAACAATAACCATAATTCTAAAACTAACATTAATTCTAATTGTAACCCTAACCCTAAAACTAACACTAATCTTAATTGCAACCCTAACCTTAGCCCTAACCCTAATTCTAACTCTAGTTATAAATCTAACCCTGATCTTAATCCTAACCCTAACAATCATAATAATTCTAACTTGAACCTTAACTCTATTTTTATCGCTAACCCTAAAACTAATCCTAATTCTAAATTTAACATTAATTCTAATTATGACCCTAACCCTAATACTAGCATTATTTCTAACCTGCCATAATTCTATAACTAACACTAATTCTAATTGCAACCCTAACCATAACCCTAGTCCTATTTCTTAAACTAACACTAATTCTAAGTGTAACTTGAACCCTAACCCTAACCCTAACCCTAACCCTAATTCTTAAACTAACACTAATTCTAAATGTACCTCAAGCCCTAACCCCAACCCTAAAACTAATACTAATTCTAACTCTAACTATAACCCTAAATCTAACTCTAACCCTAACACTATTTTCTAACTTTAAAGCTATCTCTAATGCTAACCCTGGCCCTAACCCTAATCCTAATTATATCTCTAGATGTAACCTTGACCCTAACTCTAATTATATCACTATCCCTAACCCTAAGTCTAATCTTAACCCTAACCCTAATCTTAAACCTAGATCTATCCACAACTCTAACCCAAACCCTAACACTCATTCTATCTATAACACTAACCTTAACCCTAATCCTAACCCTAACCTTAACCTTAACTTTAATCCTAACTCTAATTTTAACCCTAATGCTAATGGTAACCCTAATTCTATTTGTAATCATAATCCTCACCCTAATCCTAATCCTAAACCTAACCTTAGCCATAATCCTAACAATAACCTTAACCTTAACCCTAACCCTAGCCTTAATTATAACAATAACATCAACTCTAACCATAATTGTAACCATAACCCTAATCCTAATCCTAACCTTAAACCTAACACTAACCCTAACCCTACTCCTAACCCTAAAACTAACCCTAATTTTAACTCTAATTGTAATTCTAACCTTAACCCTAACTATAATCCTAACCCTAAACCTAACTATAAGTCTAACTTTAACCCAAACCTTAATCCTAAACCTAACCCTAACCATAACCATAATTGTAACCTAACCCTAATTTTATCTCTAACCCTAACCCTAACCCTAATCCAAACCCTAAACCTAACTTTAACCCTAAATCCAATTCCAACTCTAATGGTAATGGTAATCCTAATTATATCTCTAATCATAATTCTCATCCTAATCAACCTCAAACCTAACCCTAATCTTAACCATAACCATAACCTTACGATAATCCTAACACAACTTATAACCATAACATTAACTCTAACCTTAATTATATCTCTAACTATAACCCTAACCCTAATCCTAACCTTAAACCAAAATTTAACCATAATCCTAACCTAGCCCTAATTTTATCTCTAACTGTAACCCTAACCTTAACCCTAACTATAAACTTGACCCTAAACCTAACTGTAACTATAACCATAGCCCTAACCCTAACCCTAATTCTATCAATAACTATAACCATAGCCCTAATCCTCACCCTATCCCTAATATAACCCTTACCCTAATTCTAATCCTAATCCTAACCCTAGTTGTAACCCTACCCCTAACCCTATTCCCAATCCTAACCCAAACCCTAATTTTAACCCTAACCCTAACCCTAATCGTATCCCTAACTTTAACTCTAACCCTAACCTAAACCTTAACCCTAATCCTAATCTTAACCTTAACCTTAACCTTAACCCCGACCCTAACCCTAACCTTAACCCTAACCCTAACCCCAACCCTAATCCTAATTCTATCTCTAGACCTAACCCTAACCCCAATCCTAATACAAACACTAATCCCAACCCTAATCTTAATCCTAATCCTAACCCTAATTCTATCTCCAACCCTAACCCTAACTCTAACCTTAATTAATTTAATCTTTCATACTACGTTGTGAATGCTACTAGCATATATATATATATATATATATATATATATATATATATATATATAAAATACATCAAAAGATATCCTTCTAGAGGCACTTATTTTTTAATCAAATTCTCACATAAAGTGTAATAAGCGCCTCAAGAAGATATCCTTCTCGAAGCACTTATTTTTTAATCAAATTCTCACATAAAGTATAATAAGCACCTCGAGAAGATATCCTTCTCGAAGCACTTATTTTTTAATCAAATTCTCACATAAAGTATAATAAACGCCTCGAGAAAATGACATATTTTATATATATATATATATTAATTCTAATTTATTTCAAAAATCATGATGTACTTCCTTCGATTCTATTACGCTCACCCTCTCATCCTCTACCTTGACATTTGTTAGAGATTGAGTAGTCTATTTGAAAATATGCCACTCAAACTACCCAAAGTTTAAAGTTTAACTTAACCACTTAAGCCTTGTACACGTTGTTGTCTTCTTCCTTTTGTTTGACATCTATATTGTTTGTCTTTGATTTTCTCTCGAACCTCCCTCCATCTTTTCTATTCAATCTTTCAAATTCAATGGCAAGATCTTGCACCTAAAAACTTCAGTGATCAAATGAGTACGGTCGATGTGGATTAGATCATATCCCCCACCGCCCTGGGTATGTAATTGATATTTATTTCTTGACAACAAGGAGGACGGACAAAACCTGAATTTCCTCTTGGCCTTTACCATGAGTTAGCAAGTCCGCCGGTTAAGTTTCCAAGAAATACGAGAACGTGAAAAAATCTCCGTATTTTGTCCCCACATGGCCGATATGGACATCCATTCATTCGATTTAAATGTGTGGTGTGGACAGCAACAAATAATGAGTTCAACCCCAAAATGATTTTATGAAGCTCAGCACACTTGGGAGAGCTAGCACTGAGAATTAAGAGGAAGAGGAGCAGAGAAGAGCAAAAGAGCTATCAATACAGAAAAAAGGTAAGGACCTAATGCTCTGCTATTTCCTAAAGCCACGGCTTTCCACTCCTCAATTTGAGGGCTTTCGTTGCTTTGCCTGAAGCGAAGAGTAATGCTCAAAAGCTGTTGAAATCGTGATCTCAGGATTTGGTTCGCCACCCAATTTGGATTTCTACAATACCCACATCTTAAGTTTCTAGATCTAATTCTCTATTTTGGTCTTGCACAAATCTTTATATTTACTCACATAACATAGATTCAGTTACCCAAGTCTTGTATGCTTTCCGGTGTAGAATTAGTTATAGGGTTTCGCTATTTCTGGGTCATCATTAATTTACCCAGACACTGTAGATATAATCTGAATCACGGTCTTGGTTGTTGGTTTGGGACTGATTTTGCAATTTGAAATCTGCATATTTATATCTGTAGGGCAAAGATCTAATTGTTGTTGGGATTTATTGGTTCAAATTGGTGTTTGAATTGAGGAATCTTTGAGTGCTAACCATGTTTAAACAAGCATCTAACCGGTACCAGAGATCCAAGGGGTTCAAGGTGAAGCATGCTTTTCAGATAGCCTTATTGGCTGCTGTAAGCGTCTGGCTACTCTATCAGGTTAAGCATTCTCATGATAAACGGCATGCATATGATGAAAAACAGACAGGAGCACATATTGAAGGTAATGCGGATAAGGCAGATGGATGGAATGCTAATGGATTGGGGCGTAAGGGGAAATTGGAGGCTTTTGACGAGGGTTCCACTTCCACCAATGTAAGTGCAGAAAAGAATGAAGAAAATGTCGAGGAAGAAGAGGAAATTAAGGACCTGCATACTAGATCTGAGGAGAATGAGCATCAAGATCAGGGTGTTGGAGATGATGAAATAGATCGGCATGAAGAGGAGAGGATTGAAGAACAAGAGAGTCAGGAGGAGAACGAGAATATAACAGAGAAGACTGAGAATGATGAAGGGGAGAAGGTTGTAGATGCAGAGGAAGAGGAACATAGTGGAGATGTTGGCGAAAAGTTTGTCCAGATCATCAAACAAGAAACTGATGATACTGAAGAAACCTCAGAGACTAAAGATGATCATAATGAGAATAAGGAAGAAACCTCAGAGATTGAAGATGAGAAGCATGACCAGGAGGAAGACAAGGTTGCTAAAGAGCAGAGTGAAAATGAACACCAGGAGGGTGAAGAGGATGAGAATGCTCAAAAACAGAGTGAAAATGAACACCGGGAGGCAGAAGAGGATAATAAATCTGAAAAACAGAGTGAAAATGAACACCGTGCGGGGGAAGAGGACAGGAATGTTGAAGAGCAGAGTGAAAATGAACACCATGAGGGAGAGGAGGTCAAGAATGTTGAGAGAAAGAATGAAAATGAACACCATGAGGGAGAGGAGGTCAAGAATGCTGAGAAAAAGAATGAAAATGAACACCATGAGGGGGAGGAGGTCAAGAATGCTGAAAAAAAGAATGAAAATGAACACCGCGAGGGGGAGGAGGATAAGAATACTGACAATGTGGAAAAGAAATCGACAGAGTCTCAATTAGTTCCCAATATTGTTCTCAAAAAAAATGAGACAGTTCCAGCAAGTCCTCCCAAGGGAGATGACCGTGAGAAAAAATCAGTAGATCCAGTTAAAACAGAGGAATCTGGTGCAGCTAACAATGAAACTGTTGCAGTGGATGGTATTAAGGATGTTGCTTTTGCAGATTCAAATGCACAGAAAGAAGCAGAGAAACTAGAAGAAAAAAATCAAGAAGCCAATATAAATTCCACTGTTTCTTACTCTGATTCAAATGCGGAGACAGAACATGAAAGATTAGAAGAAAATAGAAAGGCTGTTAAGGAGAGTGAAGCTGAAGATCATGAGATGGAGCAAAGTTTGACAGGCAATCATGAAACTGTGGCCGAAACCCACAAGGAACTTGATGAACTTGCAACTTCAGAATCAAAGAATGAAACAGAAAATACCAATCAGACAAAATTGGAAGACGTTAAGCTTGATTCTTCACAGGATGAAGGAACAGCAGAGGATGTGGCGGCACTGTCTAATGAGAAAAAGTCAAATGATGCTGAAGGATTTCAGAACTCAGAAAAGTCTGAACAAAATTTGGTGAGTGATGAAGCTGCAGTCAAGTCAGATGATGCTTCAGAAGACGCTATTTCTTTAGCTTCTTCAGAGAGGAATTCAACTACAGAATCTGAGCATCCTGATGGTGGAGATGCTATTTCACAGGATATTCCAGGTGAGAATGAAGCAGGTGATCGTACAGACCTTGAGACCTTACCCGAGAGTGAAACTGTAGGACAGAACTCGGAGGAAATTTCAGCACAATGATCATGTTGAAGAGTTGATCTACCAGAAAAATGAGGAAAGGCTGATCTTAGATCTATCTAATGTTTCTATGATTCCTGATTTTGTGACAAATCAAAGGTTGTTGAAGCTGGTTTTGGGCTATAATGAATGCTTTGCTCAATTATATTGTGCTTCACAGCTGGTATCTAAACATGAAGATAACAATTCATTATTTGTTATAAGCAATCACTGCATTTTATAGAGGTTAGCACATTTCCCTTTTATTGTTTGTTGTTGATCTCTGCCACATATGTGGTATCTGTATTTCTTGCCCTGACTAAGCATTCTATTCCCGGTTGTCAACCATTTTAGTATGGCTTTATGCTTATCATGTTCCTGTTTCATCATTTTCATTTCATGCAAGAAAAAAAGTATTCATTCTTTCTGTACCGATGGACAAAAAGCCAGCTGTACTGGATCACAAATCAAATCTATTTTATAGAAATCTTGGAGCATGGGACCTGTTTCTTTGTTACATATTGGTGTCCTACTCCCCATTAAATCTCCCATATTTCTTCATTGGATTCTGAGCATCATTTTATAGCTGAGTTTGTTTTGTTCTTTGTTTTTTTCTAATCTAGATATGCTTGCTGTTCATTCTCATTATAATGCACCTTTTATGGAAGCTTACTGTAGCATCTGGGTTTCCTGGCAGATGTGGTGTCATAAAGGTGTTATGGAATATGATAAAGTATATTTAGAAGTGAATAGATAGATTGAGTGATGATATTATTTAATACTTTTTATACATAGTGGACTCTGATCAAATAAAAAAGGCTAATATATATGTAGTTACATGAGGCAGTACTATGGTAAATTGATAGTTTCTGTATAATGCAATCAATCATGTATTACATCCATTTCTTGAAGCAGCCAAATGTTGTGTGTTATATACAATCAAGTACAATTTCAGGAAAGAAGGGTACTATAAAACTGATTCTTGCCTCTTTTTGGGCTATTGGATGATGCTAAATTGCAGCAGACAAAGAAATAAAGAATATTCAAGAGCATGTTATTTCCGAGACTAGATATTCATACAGGATTGCTAGGCTTGTCTTCATAAAATTGGTTTATTGTTTCCACCATTGATCTGTATGCTTCCACTTCAACGAATGTGATAAAATTCCACCTGACTGTGAATAAAGAAAGAACAAACTCTGTCAATCTCCTTATTTATGCTTCTCCGATATTACAACATGAGTTTAATAGGGAATTTAAGCTAGTTATTGTTCTGATGGATGACAAATATTGTGGAAGTGTTACTTTTTAACAATGTCTTAAATATGAGAAGGAAAGCAATTATCATCTTTGCCTAAATCTTAATTTGAAGCACCATTGCAAAATGTATATTCTTCTTCTCCTCTGCAATGATCTTCCTTACAATGAATGCCAATGATTGCAAATATTTTTCTTGAATTCATTTGTTGAAAGATAAGTGGATTAAAAAATGTGCAACTGTGAGATATGCAAGCCTGCTATATTCTAGTCTGTGAAAACATTTTCATAAGGGTGTGGTAGTCGTTAAAACACCGAAGGCTGTGCAAGTCTTTTGTTGAACTGTGAAAGAATTTTCCTAAGGGTGTGGTAAGTCATTCAAACACTGAAGGCTGTGCAAGCCTTTTGTTGACTACGATTTCGTTCCCAACAAGTGCCATTACAATATTTTCTCTAATTTAATTATAGATACAAGTCCGTTCAAAGGATTGTGGTGGAATGGTAATGGGGTATGCTCCTAAGAGCTTGATCCAGCTTCATCTCCCTTGATTGTAACATGTCATCCCTCGCATATGCCTGGTGGACATGTGATGAGGTGATGGTACGCTGAACACAGGATACAGTTGGAGCCCATAACCCCACCCAAGATTTATCTATCTCCTTTGAAGTGATCCTATTTTCCAATTTTCCGAGAGTGGGATGGGGGATGAATTTTCAAGATGATTGAGACCGGTAGGGTTTTTTTTTCGTCCGGGGACACTAATTAAAAAAGCAAGAAAAAATTAAAAATATGGAAAATACTCGTATGATATTCACCATATTATTATATAACCATATAATGAAACACTAGAGTTGAATTTTTGAGTTCCCGGTAGCATATGAATTTAACAACATTTTCATTGTCTTCTCATTTGAGCTTTCATTATCATTGTTACATACAGCAAAATGGAAAGGCTAAAAGGCTACAACTACAAAATGACAAAATGTAGACCCCAAGATATTTTCAATGTCTTCTCATTTGAGCTTTCATTATCATTGTTACATACAGCGAAATGGAAAGGCTAGAAGGCCACAACTACAAAATGACAAAATGTAGACCACAAGATATGTTGCTGGTATACTCCACCTCGTCAAATGCAACCTCAACTATTCCCTCCTATGACCCCTCCTTATCAATCTACATGGCATCTTTGGGATCGATAACTCGCTGAGCAGTTAAGAGTTTGTTGATGTTCAAAACCCTATTGATTTTGAAGTTACAAGGTACTATCCATGGTCACCAAGTTCTTTGCTTGGTGAGAGGTAAGCTTATTCCACTTGACTAATCAAATGAGCTCTATGTGGGTCAATTTTTCTTTGCAACAAAAAAAAAATTAATAACCTACAAAATGAATTGTATAGAAATCATTTTCAATTTTGTTGCATCATTGTCATGCCATGTCCATCATTCAATAGGGTTGGTTTGAATTAATATAGTTTTTTATTTGTCTTTATTTTTAGTTTGTTAAATGTTGGACCTTTGAAGATTGGCAAAGGCTAGCCATTGTATTGAATGTAAAGTTGCATATTCATTGCTATATATTTATGGAATGGCCTTCATGAGCCTTTTTTTCACTCCATAATTTCATTAGAAAGAGGCATAGGTTGTGGTGCATATTATTTGATATTTAGAGACTAGGCTACCATATGAAGTGAAATGCTCATATTTTTCCACTATTTTGTAATAATGGGCATGATTTGCTCTCATATAATACTAAATCAAGGGGATCCTTGTTATGAATTGCTCGTTTTGACTGTTCAAGTATTTTGTCAAATATTTTGTAAATTTTTCCAAGACTCAGAGAGTTTGTATCAACATATGTAATGACTTGCACATTAGAAGGATGAAAGGACAAACTTATTGACAAACAAAAATTTCAGAAAAAAAGAAAGTCAAATGACAAATTGTAATACCTAAAATCTTTACTTATTGCAAACAATTTTTAGTTGTTGGGCAACAAGTGAATGCTAAAATAAAAATAAAATACAAATTACAAATATTTATAAATTAATAATAAAATAAAAAATCTCTTATTTCATAATGGACTACCAATCATCATCAAGAATCTTTTGCATCACTCTTTATTTTTTAGGTGAGGTTCTTGCACTACAAGCATTTTTTAAAACAAAATAAAGTAGCTAGTATAGGATGATGAAATTTTTACTCTTAAATATTTTGAAAAGAGCAAGTGAAATGGGGTGGTTGTAAATGAGCATTTGTACATCTTTTTTTTACCACCATTTTCTTCAAAAATCTAATGACACACAATAGGTGAGATGAAGGATCAAACACATTGGTAAACAAAAAATTCAAAAAGATTAAGAGCGAGATGACAGTGTGATGCCTAAAATATTCAATTATTATAGAACAATTTTTAGTTGTTGGCAACAAATGCATGCTACTAAAAAAAATGAAAATAATTTACAAATTGCAAATATTTATAAATTAATAATAAATAAGAAATCTTGTACTTCATAATGGACTACCAATCATCATTAAGGATCTTTTGCATTACTCTTTTTCTTTTAGTGAGTTCTTTTTTGGCTATCCACCACACTCTATGCTAACCATTATTAATTGTAGAGGCTCCAACACTTCAAATATCTTTTTTAATAAAACTAACACTTGCACCAGAAAGGGTGCAAGGGTTATGCCGATAGAAAAATATAACACCATGTTTCCTCTGTGATGAATCTCGATTTGTAGGAGAGAAAAACAAGACATTAGAAACAATATTCAAAAGGGCTAGTTGTTTCAGAGGACTTGGTGCTGGAGGCATTTTCTCGTATGAAAAATGATTGGAACTCTGCTATGTTTTTCTTTTCTTGGGCCAACAAATAGCTAGGGTATAAACATGGTACTAAAGCTTATAATGTAATGCTGAATATTCTAGGCAAGCATAAGTGTTTTGTGATAATGTGGAAGCTAGTGTTTGAGATGCACAAACATAACCCCTCTTTGGTCACATATGAAACTTTCAGTATAGTGATAAGAAGATATGCAACTACCCACATGGTAGAAAGAGCAATCGAAACATTCTACAAGCAGACAAAATTTGGCTTGAAACTCAATACACCGGCATTTCAAGTTCTTTTGGATGTTCTCTGCAAAGCTAGACATGTCCAAGAAGCAGAGGCTTTGTTTAATCTAAAGCAGAAGGAATATAAACCTAATATGAAGAGCAAGAACATAATTCTCAATGGATGGTGTGGTTTCCCAAATTTGAGGGAGTCAAAGAGGTTTTGGAATGAGATGAACAAGAAGCGATGTAAGCCCAATTTGATAACATACTCTACTTATATAAATGCTTTGGAAATGACTCAATATTAGGGGTAGCATGGACTGTCAAACAAGATGATATCATTGTTCACACCATACATTTCAGAATGTAATAACCTGAGAAGAACAACTCGCCTTAGCTTAAAAACAATACTCAAGTTGGTGATTCCTCACCCAAATGGCCTATGACTGGCAATAGGATAGTGATAAGGCACGAGTCTTGATTGAGTCAGTTGTGCTCACAGGTTGGAGGCGATGTAGTCCAGGTCGATATCAACCAAGTTTGGCACCCAAAGGTTGTTGGGTTCGGTGAAGCCCAAATATTCTAATTTAAACGACAGTTTCTCTCACATTCGAAATGAATGTCTTTTTGTAACTGACTTCATTTTGGCATATATTCACTAATTTAGAAGTTGACCATTTTGATGGATTTTTTCCACTTTGGAGATGAGACTGAATTATAAAGTTGTTGTTGTTGCTTCAATAAGTAAAGCATTGAGAATTAATAAAAGAGTAATCCCTGTTGAAAGTGGACGTAGCCATTATTGGGCGAACCACTATAAATATTGTGTTCTTCTGTGTTATTTAAATCTTTAAATTTTTGTTCTTATTTTTGCCCAGCCTCCAAAAGCATCCACACTCCATGTATTATTCAGCAATGAAAACCCATTACAATACATCTTAAGAGATTCCATGAACACTTCTGAAGCACAAGCTATCCATGCATTCCATGTGACCAAGCATGAATCCACACATCTCATGTCATGCTTCAAACCCTCACACATGCACAAGCTCTATCTGCTAACCTGCAACAAACTCTCCAACCTTAGACAACCACCCTTGTGGTTGCTTTTATAGAAGCAAGCTCCCACAAAACCACCAAGTGGTATTACATAAACCATGTCCCCAAAACCATGAACTTACAAAATCATGTGACCCCTCATTTAATATTGGGTACTTTATTATATTTTATTATTCCCCAATATTAAATAATTACATTTTACAATTAAGTCCTAATGTTACATACAACATAAAGTGGCCCCAACATTATAACTCCTAGTGATGCATGCCCATCTAGGTACCCCTAGGTGCACCACACACATAATAATAAATTAAACATTATAAGCATTATGTAAGGTGTACAACACCTAATCCTAACAAAGGTGGCGCCTCACGAGCCAAGTTGAGACACCTTTGATTTACTGTTGGTCATCCCGTGAGTGCTTCGCATCTCTGGTGTGGTGTCGCGAATGGTGTTTTGGGAGTCAATGAGCTCTACGTGCAAATGATGGAGGTTTAAATCCAACACATGTTTGTGGCTTTGCCACAATCCAATTGATCAATAGCTCCCCATTCTCGATTACTTCCAGATCGATCAATAGCTCCCCATCCTCGATTACTGCAACGAAGATATTGTAAATTTATATGCATTTATTGCAAAAGGATATTGTAGATTTCATCATTTATCATAGCAGAGATATTTATTAGATTATTACTTTTTTTGACAAACAACCTAGTTTCCCTACCAGATGAAAGAGGTCAAACAACCTAGTTTGGAGCGTGAGACGGGTTTAGGCACAAATCTCCTACAATATATAGCCTATCGACTAATAAAATTGTTGTCATAGTTAGTTTATAAGGGTTGATAAATTCCTTATGCAAAAAAGTTACAAAGAGAGCAAGTGAGATGTGGTGGTTGTAAATAAGTATTTATATATCTCACTTTTGTCATCACTTTTTTTTTAAATGTGTATAAATAGCCGCCAACATCATGCTAACTTATATATGCACCTTGAATTCATGACCATTTATATAACATTTGAGGCTCCAACCTCTTCTATGGTGCTTTTTTAAATTTGAAAATTGGAAGTTTGCATCCTCCCACTTCCTCAAACAATCAATAGTTCCAAGAAAATAAGAGTCATTTACACACGTAATATTGATGAATGGTTGATGTCTAATATTAGTCCACCTATTCATGATAATATAAATCAACACTTCTTTAGCCAAGTTTATTTCTTACCCTCCACCAAATGCAAGTTAAGATACTCTCTCCCAAGGAGTTTGGTGTGCAGTCCATGTTCTTTGGGGGGTGAGGAGGGGGTGCATATGAGGGACCATGTTCTTTGATATTTTGTTTGAAGTAGGGAGAATGTGTTGCATGAAATGAGATGGCATAGGCAAAGAAAAAGCAAAGAAAATTTTGCAATTGAAGAATTTGCTACTTATGATTTATGTATTGGATATCCTTGCAACACTAGTAGTCCTTGTCTTTCTCTTGGTCGAAATCTCTCCCTATTGAGTCTCAAACATCTACGGTTTGGGTAGACCATGGCATATTAGATTGCATAGTCTTTACTAGCATTCCCTTATTGTTGTTTCACCTTCCATGAATAACCCAAACACCTCAATCTTCTCAACTAGGATTATTTTTTACATCCTTCTACCCCTATCCATCTATGCAAAAAGATGACTAAACTTGTGTGTTGCCCCTATAATTTTTGTTGCAAGAATAACATAAACCAAACTCTACTCCCCTTGAATTTTGTATTTTCTTCTCTTTTTGCTTATATGATTCTTGCAAATTGCAAAAAGGGTCTCAAGAATTGAATGTGCCATTTGTATAAATTTTTAGGAGAGCGAAAGGGTATTCCAATGAATTATTGGAATCCATGGTACTTGCTACACTCCCATACTTAGAGGAACCCCCAATGCTTCTAAGATTTCTTTGTTGAATCTCAATCTCTTCACCTTCATTATCCACATTGCTATTCATTTTTTCTTTTGAAAACACAACCACAAATGCAAATACAAACAACAAAAAAAACTTTCTAAGTGTTTGAAACTTTGAAAGGATTTTTTTTAAGGATTTGTGCAAATGAGCCATGGACCTCCTTACAATCCACAATAAATGGGTTGATTTAAACAATGTTTAAATAGGTTCCCTATAAGAACTTGTTGAAAATACTCGTCCTTTTCTAACAAGTGTTGTCTATTGTCTTTCATGGAGAGTCCAAAGACATCTAGATTAGAAGCCACTTGGATAGTCTAGAGCCTATATGACATGAGTACCTTGATTGGATCACATGCATAAACTATCCTATCTATATATCACAAAAATGAGATAAAAATTGATCCATAGACTATTGTTGTATTAAATTGTTAATTTTGATGACCATTTCAATCAATAAATATGAACGCAAATATGAGTGTAAAAACAAGCTCAAATAAACAATAATAAAATAAAACATCAAGAGGAATATAAAAACATGACAAAGCAAAAAAAGACAACAAAATATCTAGCTTGTATTGTATTCAATCCAAATATTTTTTTACAACAATGTCGTTTGCAATGGATAACCTCATATTTATACTTGGAGCCTCTAAAATCTAATAACTTCTAGTATACTAGAGAACTCCAAAACTAGAATACTCTTTTCCTTGTAGTTTCTCAAAGATTCTTACTCTCTAAAGAAATCTTGTCACTTTCTAGACAATCTTATTTCTTAACAATGAATAGAGCCTATGTCTATCAAATTGGAAGTTATTGTTTATTAGACCAATTAGGAGGTGCTCTTGTCTATAGTTGTCTACAACCTGAAATATACTTGTGAGTTTACATTTAGAGTAAGAAGAATTGAGTAATCTCATCTCAAAAGCAACATTTCCTAGACATGAAAAATAAGTGTCAATTGGATGCTACTAAATCAGGCATAAAATGTTGTATTTCAATATATGAAATTGAAGTTCTCTACCAATTTCTTTACAACCAACAACTAATTAGGATCACATTCAAGGAGGCTGGAACAAAGGCCTTTCATCTGAGTATTACAGTAGGTTGAGAAATTTAAAAAAAACATAGAAGATTCCCAATGAAATAATTTCATAGCTTCAATTGGATTATTGAGGTAGTGAGCAAAATTGATGGACAATTGGGATTCTGAAGGGAAAAATGCAATCCCAATTACTACTGTTATTACTTGAATTGTTGCCAAAATGATGTTTGCATATTGGTCAAAGAGATGTACATAAGCCAAAGCCTGCTGCAAAACATTTAGTCTACTGGGCTAGCCATTCACACTGTTAATTTTACCACCTTACTCATGTGGTTGGTGATGACAGAAAAACCAAAGATTTCAAGGATTTAGAATATTAGAAAAATTTCTTGGCGTTGTATCGAAGGTGGTCACCATTACCCACAATTACCTCTAACTCCAAAGCTTCAATGCATGGGTGTAGGCTTTCTCACATGTTTGACTTTTGCATTTTAGTGTAATTATGTTATATCAAGTTTTTGGGATGGGATGGTATGGTATGAGGTGTACTTTAAGGAGGTCATTTTTTAAGAGATAGCAAAGGATTATTATTGATTTTCTTTTAAATATAGAAAATTTAAAATATTTTTATAATATTATTGATAAGATATTTATTACATATATAATAGTACCTTTATGTATAATATTAGAGTTGAGTTGAAATTTCATATGAGGGTCAATGTATATATTATATAAAAATTACAATAAAATGTTTAAAGGTTGTCAGTTTCAACTACAATAAAATAAAGAATGTCATTGTCTCTAATCAAAATTTGTTAATATTGTATGAAAATTGGAGACAAAGTTGGAATCATTGTCACATAAGTGATTGTCTCATCTAATAGAACCACAATCAATCTCTTGTGTGCCTCCTCTTCATCAACTTGTGTGAAATCTTTGGGATCAACATTCTAACATGTGGCTAGAGTCTAACAATATTCAAGAGTCTGTCAATCTCAAAGACACAAGGCACTATGCATAGCCACCAACTTCTCCGGTTATTGAGAAACAAGCCTCTTCCTTTTGATTGACTTAGAGATGAAGTTGTAAGCAAGATCAAGGGCAACACACTTGCCATGTTCTTTGTTGCAATACAAGATGGATTTGAGGCGTGGAGTCTCTGTTACCAAGCCTAAATTAAAACCTTTGAGATGACATTGACTTTTAAGGCATGCCATTTTTCATAATTTTATAACTTTTAAGTTGATGTAGTTTTGATGCTTTATTGCCTTCTCCTCAATGTTTTTCTCTTCTCTTCTCACAATTGTTCTCCTTCTTTATCTTCTTCTTCACAATATAGAAAATGACAAAATGAGTGTGTTTTTATGTTTTTAGTTGTTAGTGTGGCTTTTTTAGATTTAGGGTTGTTGTATATGAGTGTGGGGATCCTTGTGGGTTCTCATCCCTTTCATTTTTTAAAGTTTTGTATTTTCTTTAAAATTGCATTTTATGTTGACTAGGTTGTAGCCATTCTTTATTGTACTAAAAAAATAGGTGTTTTGAAAAAAAAAATCATTTTTTTTATTAATCAAGAACATCGAGGGATATTTTTGATTCATTTCAATCCTTGAAAAGACTCATATAAGAAACATGCCTATAAACACAGGGGATGTGTCTATGGGGTACATAGTAATTTAACAAAAGCCAACTTGTTTGTTGAGTTATTTATTGAGGTAGCTTTTCTAAAGATAGATTTATTAATTTGGTATAATGGAGGGATGGCTTATAAAAATTCCATAGTTAAAATATTTTTGGGATAGCTTTTCAATTGTTGATCAACATTTGTGTGATGGGTTACAAGGAGAAGGAAGGTGATTAGAGGATTAAGTTGACGTTCTTGAGTTATACTCTCTTCCTCCCACATACTAGATAGGCCAAGAAAACATGTCGACAATTTTACACTTGGGGAATATATTTTTAATAGGATAAGATAATATTAATGTTTGATTGCCTACATGATTGTACTTACATGAAATAGCAACTAGAGAAGTGATTTATGGAGATTTTGATGGAAGATGTGCAATATTTTTTCAAGGTGTAGAGAATCACCACCAAAAGAGTTCAAACATGCATCAACAAAAAGGAGCATATATAACATATACCTTGATATCATACTTATCCAGAGACTGTGGCTCTGAGGGTTGAAGTGGATGGATTTGCATCAAGTGCAAAAGAATGAATTTGAATATATGATCAAAGAGTTAGAAGTCACTCATAGATGTTGTTATTGAGTAATTTTCATGTTCAAACGTTTACAATGTGAGGTAACTTGGTGGCTTTTTTTAGATGATAAGTAATACCAATCTCTACTACATATGAATATTAGCTTCCCTAATAATTTGCATCTATATGTTCACTTTATTTTAATTGAAGAATATGTCTCAAGAAATATAGGTAGTTGACTTCCCTACTAATTTGCATCTATATGCTTACTTTATTTTGAAGATAATATATACTTAAAGAAACAAATTTTGAGGGTTTATTGCATGTTTACTTCTTTATGTCTCAAGGGAATAGCAACCAATAGAACCACTTTACATGATTAGGGAAAAAATTTAGGCATACTATGTATTATACTCAAACTATGTGTGTGACCATGCAAAGAATGGGTTTTAAGACTAGGGTTGATTGTCCCATGTCAATTACCAAAATATGATGTGACAGTTCTGAGAGACTTTGGTTTCTTAAACTTTGTCTTTCTATTGATCTTGTATCAACGATTGTTAATCTCTATTATGGAGTTGTTGTTCTTGTTTGAGATTCCTTGTAGCTATTAATGATGTAATTTCTCTCTTCTCCTTTCTATAAAAACCATTGATCAATTAAGAAAAAATAGGAGTTGAGAGATAATCTATGGAATAGGAGTGGGGTGATAATAGGCATTACAAAAGGTTATTTTTGTACTGAAATGAAAGTGGGCTAAAATATATAGTTGCATAGAATTTTAGGTGGTTAAAAGCCTTCTCTTGTAAGTAAGAGTAAAAACTAAGGCTATGGTTTTATGGTTTTATTGAGGCTATTTAAAAAGTAATTAATGTTGATGAGGAAAATTAGAATTTTTTTATAAGTAGCTAAATCTCATTAATTTTATAGAAGCAATTAATGGTAAAATTTTTATTTAAAAATATTCATGAAAGTGGATCCATCATTTGTTTAGAAATTGTAATATTAATTTTAAAAAATGTAATATTGATTTCTTTTTCAAAATTTACTTAAACTTTATTGATGGATATTTAAAAAATTTAGATGTTTTTTTTAATATTACCATACAAATACAATACTTCTAAATTTAAGAGAAATTTCAAATCCGTAAAATAAGGACTCTGATGTATAAAGATCTATTTTAAACTTTATTCTAATATTTTATAGATAATGTTATAATTTGGAATCTCATAATCACAATTCCCATAGTAAGAACAAATCTACATTTTAACTTGGTTGACCTTTATCCTCATACTATATATAAATAGTAGATGAGAAATTAATTGGGGAAAGAGCCAAATATTATGGTTGATTGTGACACTTGGTCACTAGTGGATGAGAACAAAAGGTGATGTTTTCTCTTAGGTTCATATAAAATTAAAATAGAAAGATTTTAGGTGACTTGAATTAAGCCTATCAATGATTGGGAATGTAACAAACAAACATGTGAACAATAAAATATTGAAGTTTTGATATTATATAAATAATTTCATTAGAATATATAATATTTTTTAAATTTAAAATTAGTATTAACATCACGATATCTCATATTTTGACAAAAAATTACAATGAATGAATTTTTAGTTTCAACTGTCTCATATAAGTATTTATACTATAAATCTAATATAGGCTTGTCATTCTATAAAATATACATACAAAGGTTTCCATACACATAGATAACATCTTGTCTTTGATAGATGCATCATCATATATTCAAATTTAATCATTTTCTCTCAGTGTAAACAATACATGACTTTTATCAAGTTACATGGAGGGAGAGCATCATTTGTGCACTTTACCTTCAACCATAGACTGGCAATTCCCTATACACCTTCCCACTAGGCGTGACTTTACCTTTAAATGAAGGTGACAAATAGTGGTACATGTAAAAGTACCATATCCAAATTCAAGAACCAAATGTAAAAAGTAATAGCACAATCACATGAAATCAATCATGCAATCCATAGATACCCTATAGCTTAACATGACATTGAACTACCATACAATATTGTAAGTAGTATGAATTCACATTGCAAACATCAAACATCAGTTTGCCTAAAGTGTTAGGACTTGGAAAAGGAAGTTCTAGGACACTTTAAGCTTTGGATATGTCCAATTTAAAATCCATACTAGGGGTGTTACTCCTATCCATAAAGTGCAAAATTTCATGAGCGGAAACAATATCCAAAATTTGGCGACTTGACACAAAACCTTTCTAACAGTTACTTATCATTTGAATTCCCAAAAGAGGTTTTAGCCTATTTACAAGCACTTTGGAAAAGATCTTATAAATAGTATTACAGAGGTTGATGGGCCTAGAGTCAACCATGTTTGAGGGGTTAGTCTTCTTAAGGATAAGAGTAAGGAAAGTATTTTTTAGTTGTTTTGACAACTTCCTAGATTTGAAGAAGTTTTTAGCCACCAAGAAAATGTCCTCCCCAACAATATCCCAGAAGTCTTGAAAAAAATTTGGGGGGAACCCATTGGGGCTAGGAGCTTTAAAGGCTTCGATATAGAAATTTGTAACCCTAACTTCCTCCCTTGTCACTAGCCTTAAGAGGAGGGAATTATCTTCTTTGGATAAAGTAATAGGGATGTTGTCCAATAACTACCCTTCTAACACAATAGGGAGACCGATATTTGATTCCATCATGAAGATTGGAATTCCTCAGAGGTTGTTCTCCCAACTTGTTCATCGGTAGTATCCTCATACCCATTTTCATCCACAAGTCTAGAGATCTAATTCCTCTTCCTATGCTTAAGTGTAGGTAAATGGAAAAAAGCAGAGTTATGGTCTCCTTCTTTCAATCACTGAATTTTGGATTTCTATTTCTAGAAGATTTCCTCATTTCTTACAACATTAGTCCAGTCAAGATTTAGCGAATTCTCAATCTAACATGTTTCCTCATCAACATTACCACTGGCCATTTTAGCCTAAATATCCATTATATTTGTAGCAATATTTTTCTTATGGTGGAAAACATCACCAAAGACCAACCTATTCCAACCTTTCACTTTATTTTTGATATTTTTAAGTTACTAGTTCACCCTAAACATAGCATAACCATGAATGGGGATATTCCACCATTTAATATACAATCCTTGAAACTAAGATGTGAAGCCCGCATGATCTTGTACCTAACGGGGAAAGGGCTAGAATGAGTACAATATTTCCAATCCAGAAGAAGAGGGTTATGGTTTGACACAGTTTTAGGTAAAGCACAAAGGTTCAAGTTGTTGAGTCCCAATTAGGTGAAATAAGGAAATAATCTAGTTTTACTTGGATAAGGTGTTCCCCAATTCTCTTATTAGTCCAAATAAAGAGCTAACCTTGAAGGTCAATGTCCATAATCCTAGTAGAGTTCAATAGATCTACCAAATTAGTCATGTTGTTGGTGTAATGTAGTGCCCCTCATACTGTTCTTTGTTAGACTAGTAGTTGATCTTCTTAGGATCAGACATTATGACACTTTGTTTGATGTTGGACTTACTACTACGATGATATTTGGATGATACTTTGGTGATATTTCCATTACTTGAGTTTATGCACATGTTATAACTGTTATATGGACTTATTTGATTATGTGGATTAATCTTATTATGAGCATTATGTAATTATTTGATCATGGTTGTTGTGCGATTATCTGGTGATTGTTCTTATCTTGTTTGTTAAGCAATTGATTGTTATGCGTTGATGTGGTTACTTATGTGATGTATTTTAGTGAAAGAGACAGTGTCACATTACTCATTCGTGAGTATCCTACTACGCTGCAATTCCCTTTCACGGTGTGCCTGATTGTATGATTATGTATATGCTCGACTGTTTTGTGTGCTACAGGTTGCAAGTAACAGGCATCAACTCCACCTGAATTGATAGGTATGAGTGTGCCTTAAATCCAATGGAATTGTTGAATGGAGATAGCATTTGGTCCCCTACCCTAGCCATCATCCTCGAAGAGGATGAGTATTTGTATGTTACCTCGTCAGTGTTGTCTTGTTTTTTGACCCTGATAATGGTTAGGTAATTGTTGTCAATATTTGGTTTGTTCAAATTAAATTTGTTTGATAAATGTTGTTCTTGGTTAATTGATTCATTAAATTAAATTATTAAGTAACAAGTATTTTGGTAATTAAATATAAATATATTTATTAATATTTATGGTTTATAATAAATTTAAAAGTGTAATGTAATATTAAGTAAAATAAAATAAAAAAAATGAATTATAATGAAATGAGATAATTGATAAATAGTAAAAATAATTAAAAAAGATAGAAATGCTTTCTATGTTGCACATGTGTAACTTCAAAAAAATGGTCCAAAAGGGAAACTTGATGTGTATTAGAGATTTTAGAGATTTTATTATATTTTTGGATTTCGAAAATCAAACAACTTTCTTTTTTGTAAATAATCATCTTTTCGAGAGATATTCATTATTATGGATTTTTGTTTCTGGAAAGGGAAGAAATTTTTTGTCTGTAAGATAATTTCTTATACTATGAATCTCATGTGGGAATTTGGGGTTTTTGGGAAGAATTGATTGGGAATTTCAAAGAAGTGGTTGTTGCTACAGAAGATTGATCTCGACACCGGATTTTTGTCTCAACCAGTGTTGGATCCAGGTTGGCCTTGTTTTTGTTCTTTGTTTTGTTATTTTGTTTAATGCAATCGAATTCATCCTCTTTTGTTTGTTGAAAATGAATACTTGACTATTTGATGTTGCTTAAAAATGTGATATCCATCTATTTTAATTTCATATGGAAATAAATAAAATATGTGTTTGACTGTATATCCTGTAACAATTGTATTCTTGAAAGATTTAAAACCCATCTATGCATATTTTACAACCATTGTGTTTGATGAGATGAAATCCATTTCTTTTTACTGCTAAATGCATTTTCTTGGAAATTTCTTGAGTCTCTCAACAAGTCCATTTTGTCCATATTCTACAATCGATGCATTCTACCAAATAACGTATTTTTCCAACTATTTGCATTTTTTTGAAAGTTTTTTAAGCCTCATCAACAAACCAATTTTGTGCAGTCCTGCAATCATTTTCCTCCATGAGATAACATCTAATTGAGGCATTCGGTCCAAACCCCCAAGTGGTTGCATTTGTATTGAAAGTATTTTTTTGGGTCCTCTCTTAAAATCTATTTGCGTGGCCTATATCTCATCTGCTTTTGCTTGGGAGTTTCTGAGGACTTTACATTCCAACCTACGTATGCCCTCTCCCTTCTCTATGGCTCGTTGTTTGCAGCATTTAAGAGATTATAGTCGGCGTTCTTTGTTATTTGATGCTATAAGTTTATGCATCCACTCTTTTTCTGCGTTGGTTAGTTGAGTCTAGAGGTTGCGAACTTTATTGGTGAAGTTTTTTTATGAAGGGCTTTCAAGCTTGAATTTGCATGTTTTGTTGCTGGTCATTCGACTTTTAACACTATCTTGCATTTGATTTGTATAGATTGAAAATCCTATAGTAAATTGTCAATCAATGGTAAGTGATTCAATGATTACATTGTTATTTGTGATTTGATAAGTTGGGATTGTTGTTTATGCAAGGCATCTTGTATTTCAATGTAAAACTGACTTGTTTGGAAATTGATATCTTAAACTATTAGGGCGATTTCCTCCATGTGTTGTGAATCTCATTTCATTTGGTTATTGCATGGTTTGGTATTCGATTTGCAAGTGTTACATATATATGGTGATTTTTATTTTCTTTATATCGATGGCTCCATTTAATGATATTCAATGTTGTTTTGTGATTGTATTCGATAATTTCTATCCTGTATTGGCAGTTGATGCTTTTCCTTTTTATATCTTTCAATGGGAATTTCATATGTAATAATCAATATTATATGTTGTGTTGAATCTGCTTTGTATTGGGCCTGTTTGGAAATCGAACCTCTTCTATAATTCAATTATGTTGTGTTTTGTTTGGAAAGCGAATATATAGATTATTCTATAAATTTTGCATTACGTTTGGCAGTCAATCACATTTATCTAATTCGATGATTTTGTTTTATAATCACTATTCAATTATATATATATGTATGTATAGGTATATTTGTATGTAAATTATGGTTATAGTAGAAAGGATACTTTTGAATTTGAGAATTAATTGAGTATGTTGAAAAGTGAATTGGAAAAATTAAATAAGAAAAGAATTGATTTTTTGGAAATTTTGTTAAATGAGAAAATTAGATTACTTTCTTGTTTTTTATTAGATAAGCAGGGAAGGGCCCTAATCCCATAGTTACAACAACAAACCAAAAAAGAGAAACGAGTGGTGGGAAATAACACCACCAATAAACCAAAAAACAACATCAGATTGGCACGCATCCCAACATTTAAAAGCATAACCACTGTCGAACCATTATCAATCAAAAACTTAAATTTTTTACCAACATAATTTAATCTACCAAGACCATTAATTAAGTCAACAGTATTCCAGATGGTATTCAACCATAACCTATAGAAGTTAACAACACAATCCCAAAAATGATTAAAAGTCAAAAAAACCATCAAAAAATAGTGAAGCAGTAGCACAAGCCATTAACTGGATTTCTTTAATAAGTCTCCATACTCTCCCATGAGAGCAATGTATTCACACCAGTCAGGGCCCTCTGTATCATCCAATAGCTTCAGGGTATCTATTTTCCCCTATTTCTTAAGTTTTTTGGTAAGCTTCATTTCTCCAAAAGGCTCTCCAATCATCGCTCTTCTCATCAACCTATTAGTTACTCTCATGAGAGTAACTAATGCCTTCTCCATGTCCTCAAATTGTACTTGCAAAAATGTTAGTCTGCTTTTTAAATACTCATTACTAATTTCCTCTACTTTTTTCTCCATTCTAGAGAACCCAACATCTTGCTCAATCCCGACCTCCATCTTATCCTTAGAAGGCTCCACTTGCTCCTCCTCTTCCTCCTCTCTTTCCTCCTCCGAACCGTCCTCCCCCATCTCATAAGCAATGTCCTCAAAATCCAAATCCTCGGACTCTTCTTCTTCCTAAGCTTCAAAATCTTCATACCCCAGGTCCTCCTCATTCACAGACAATTTTTGTTTTCCCTTTTTCTCTTTCAAGGCCACCTTCGCCAGACGAGCCGACCTTCTTCCGCCACTACCACGACTCTCTTTCCCTTGTAAAATTTATTTTCCCTCCTCCATTTGATTCCCTTACTCAATGATATGAATCACATCTCTAGGATTGATGTCGCATCTAGGTTTCTTATCTTTTGGGGGCTCCAACAGTAGAGGAGAGTGTTTCCACTTTTCAGGTGTTGCTCTTATGAGCTATAATTCAAAGTTTCTCAAATCCTCACTCTTCTATGATAGAGGGGTAGAAGGGTTTGACAAATTAGCCACAAGGGAGTTGCTTTTAGCAAGGATTAGTACACACCTAACATCAATTGAAGGAGGGTGGCGAGGGATTTGTTCTTCAGCTGGGAGTTCTTCAACATTAGGGTTTTCCTCCTCCAGTTGTTCAACATTTTCCTCATCAGACCGATCAAGGTTCTCAATCCTGGCATTTAAAGGGTTGCCATGAGGATTCATGGCCAAGGAAAATTTATATAGAGTGAGCATAAGACCCTGATGGAGGGGAGGGCTAGCTCCTTTTTCAATGTTAAGCTGCAGGGAGGACAACAAGTAAAATGGCAAATTGATATGCTCCCCATGCCTGATATGGTTTAAAAGTGGGAAGTGATACGCATGAATAGACATGTACTGACCCTCAAGAGTAAAATAACGCATAACAAACACACTCACAAGAGAAAAAGGAGGAGGGAGCTCAAGTATGGCATACCAATTTTGGAAACGCTTGAGATTTTCACCAGCATGAAGAAATTTATCAACGAACCTTTGGTAGTCCGCTCCACTTTTTTTAGCAACTTTTAGACCAAAATTTTGCAACCCTATAGCATCAACAATGAAACAGGTAGTGACCTCAAACTTCATAGCACCTATAGTCACAATGCCTTTCCTCTAGGAGTTGGTGAATTTTGTTGTTAAACTCTCATTGTATCCTTTTAGATATTGGAAGAACGGGACCATACCCACATTCTCAAACACCCTCCAGAGGTCCACATTATGTTTGAGGGCTTGGAAATTTGGTGGTTGTGTTCTTTTCCTTGGTCCGCCCATTTCACTCCTCTACAAATTCTTATGTTGCGTCGGGCTATTCTTCATACTCATCCCCATAATCTACTTTCTTCCCTGAATGTTACTAGCTCTCAAACACTAGACAATACTCAAAACCAATACAAAATGACAATTCAAGAAGTTTCTTATTAAGAAAGCCAACTTCACGTTTCCCAAAATCTAAGAATCATCATTAATCTTGCAAGCATTTGCTTCCTTAATTAAATTCATTCATTTCCCCACTATAGAGATACGAGGATTACTAACAGAGGGTTTTTCAGCACACATAGAAATGACAACCTTTATCAAATCCAATAACATCATGTGATTATTGGATATCCTCTTTAAAGGGAAATTAATAGAAATATCTCCTTCCAAGATCTGCCTATACCATCTCGTACTCCATATAACATCATTACACAAAAAGCTCAACAAAACCACTTGTTACTCATTAGTCCCGCAAACAACTAACCTATTAATTTTGCATGTGATATTCATATTCAAATTTTTCATTAAGGGTGACATCTCTTAAATTCGACGACATGTTTCCATTGGTCTAGCATGTCCATCCCCTACAGCTCAACGCCACATTAGCCGCACAATCGGTCACTTTATTCCCTTCCCTATACACATGTTGAACCTAAAAAAAATTTAAAAAAACCTTTTAATAACTTTGCATCTGTCAATAATATTTTCTATTTCCCACGAGGGAGCAATTTCTTCATTTATGATGTCCACAATTAACTTTGAGTCCCCTTCAATGATCACATTTTTGTATCCCAGTTCCTTTAGAATATTAAAACCTCCTAGAGTAGCCATAGCTTCAACTTTTTGTTTGAGTAGACACCCAAATTCACTCCAAACCCCATGATACAATCTCCTTTATGATTTCTTATCAGACCTCCTGCCCCTGCTTGGCCTAGGTTGCCTTTTGAGCACCCATCAAAATTACACTTAACCCAATCTTTCAATGGTGGACTCCACATAGTACCCAATCTATTAAGCATCTTTGACTAATTAAGATTGGTTAAGTCCCTCTTTATTCCCCAATTTTGTTTTATCCTCATTTCTTTATAATTTGGCCAAGTATTTGAGAAGTTGTATCTTCCAACCTCAATGTTTTCCTTAATTTGGGTTTTGATTATCTAACTAACCTCCCAACTGTTTCTCTCCACTTCTCTAAAAATTCTATTATTCCTCTCCTTCCATAAACCCCAAGTAACAAAAAGAGGAACTTGATTCCACAGGTCCACAATGACTTTGTGTGAAAAAGAGAAATTAGACCAACCTTCAATAAAAAGCTTCATAGAGTTGGGAAACACCCAATCAAAAGACAAAAACTGTAGGAAGCAAGACCACACTTCCCTCGCATAACAACATTGAAATAAAATATGAATTGTCGACTCCTCTTCCTGCTTACAGAGAGAGCACCTATTAACCAACTGGAAGCGTCTCTTAACCAAGTTATCAATGGTAAGAATTTTTCCATGGGCAGTTATCCACCAAAAACAATTGATTTTTGGAACAAGATTCTTTAGCCAAATCCTATCCTAGAATTGATTAGGAGTAGCAACCTAAGCCCTCACCAGATCTTCATATGCTTTTTTAACTGAGAAACATCTAGAAGAGTTGCTTTTCCAAAGCCATTCATCCTCCCTTTCTCTATTGAACCACTTAGCCTCCCCAATCAAATTATGTGGATTGATAAGAATTAGATCCCAATTAACCTATCTTTGACCTCTTAGATTACTTCTCCTTAATAAAGTGTCAAAATCCTTCCATTTTGGCTCCTCCCTGTCCCAATTTATATAATCACTCACCTTTTTGCCATAAACTATGTTTAAGCTAAGCTTGAGAGGATTCAATTCATCATAGGCTGACAGAGTGGAGTTCTCAATCCAAGGATCCTTCCAAAAGTCTGTATTATTCTCATTCCCTATTCTTTTCTTTTCCCCCATCTTCAGCACATTCCTCAACCTCACAAGATGGTTCCATAAGGCTGAACCAGGAGGCAGATCCGATTGAGAGAGAAAACAACTAGGATCCTTGTTCCTTAAGTACTTAGCTTGAAAATTTTTAACCCAATCTTTGGAGCCTTCCAGGAGATTCCAACCAATTTTAGTTGTTAAAGATTTATTTAGCAAGGATATTTTTCTCATCCCCAAACCCCCCACTCTTTTAGGCATACAAACTTTATCCCAAGTGACCACAGATAGTCTATTGTTTCTTCCATTCCAGACCACAAACTTTTTTGCTGAATTTGTTCAATATTCTCCCCTATATGGGCAAGAATTTTAAACAGGGATAGGTAATAAACCAAAATATTCTGAAGAGAGGCTTTTAAGGAGTTAATTTTTTCCCGCCAAACTTAGAAGCTTCCCCTTCCATCTTGCCAGTTTGTTTTGAATTATTTCAATCAATTGGTTCCAGTAATTATTCTCCAACTTCTTCGAAAATAGAGGGAGTCCCAAGTAGGCATCAGGCAAGTTAGCTTCTTAACATCCCAAAAAAAAATTCACCCTATCTTTTATTTGTTGATCAGTGTTGAAGAAGTAAACTTTGCTTTTTTCATAGTTTATGCATTGAAAAGAAGCAACAACATAATCATTGAGGTCTTGTTTCCATAAACCTGCTTCCCCAACTGAAGCTTCCCCAAACATTAGAGTAGCATCAACAAACTATTGATGAGAATCAGGCCTAAGAGAGGAGGCGACTTTCACACCTTTGCGAGCTTGTGAGTCCACCAACTTTTGAATATTCCTGCCTAGAACTTCAGCAACAATGATAAACAAGTAGGGGGAAAGAATGTCACCCTGCCTAAGACCACGACCATAGGAAAAGAATCCTTGAGGAACACCATTAACTAGGACATAACACATTGGGGAATTAACACAAGAAAAAATCATCTTCAGGAATCTACCATCAATCCCAAAAAATTTAAGGATAGCAAAAAAGGAAAGGCCAGGAGACCCTATCATAGGCCTTGGAAATATCAATTTTGAAGGTCATCCCAGGCTTTTTCGAGTGATCTATAGAGTGAATTATTTCATGGGTAGAAATAACAACATCAAGAATGTTTCTACCTTGAACAAATCTTTTTTGATTGGAGGATATCATTTTTCCAAGCACCGGTTTGAGTCTAAAAACCATAATTTTGGAGAAAATTTTATAGACTGTGTTACAGAGGCTAATAGGTCTATAATCTTTCATAGCAGAGGCATCAACAGATTTAGGAATAAGAGATATAAAGGTAGAATTCAGATGGTTCAACAACCTACTCAACCTAAAGAAACCCCTAGAAGCATTAAAAAGGTCAGTTTTAACATCCCAGTAAGTTTGGAAAAAATAGGAGAGAACCCATCAGGGCCAGGGGCTTTGAAGGCACCAATAGAGAAAACAGCTTTTCTAACTTCTTCCAGAGAAACAACATTAGTCATCCTCGTTAAGTATAAATCAGAAATAACATTAGGGATCACTTCTAGAAGGTTAGCATTTACCTGGAGAGCATTGCCAGGATTCATTTGGAAGGAGGAGAAAAAGTTGGCAGCTTCCCTAGCAATATCTTTTTCATTTGTCAGAATTGAGCCATCTTCTTTCACCAGCAATCTTATTTTATTTATACTCTTGTGTTTCAAGGTGGATTGGTGGAAAAATTTAGTGTTTCTATCCCCTTCTGTCAACCAATGGACCCTAGACTTATGTTTCCATAATATTTCCTCCTTTTTGTTTTATCTTATACCATTGGGATCTAAGATCTCTTTCCTTGGTACAAATCTCTTCATTCACTAGGCCAGTCTCCATAATATCCTAAACCTCTTTTAATCTTTTCCCCAAGTTATTCTTTATCTCAAAGATGTTTCCAAAGGTTAGCTTGTTCCACCCTTTCACTTTTTGCTTTATTCTACGAAGTTTTTCTGCCAAACAGTACATCAGAGTACTTCTTATTGGTTCCTCCCACCAAGATTTAACCAAAGCAACAAAATCTGGGTGGTGGCACCAAATGGCTTCAAATCTGAAAGGGAAAGGGCCCCTATTATGGTCCAAATTTCTTTTCAGCACCAAGGCATTATGATCAAATCTTGACCTTGGAAGAGAAGAGAGAGAAAGGAATTGGGAATATCCTAGTTAGCAGAGATCAAGAACCTGTCTAGTTTAACTTGGATCGGATTGCTTTCATTCCTCATGTTTGACCAGGTATACTTTGTTCCTTGGAGGGGAATATCAATTAGACTTACCAAATTGAAGAACTCATCCAACTCCATCATATTATCAGAGAAATCATCCAACCCTCCTAACTTTTCTGAAGGAAGGAGAGGAGAATTAAAATCCCCTCAAAGCATCCAGTGATCATTACTCCTATGAGAAATAGCTTCACTTAGTTGTTCCCATAGCAAAAATTTGTCTCTGCTCGAATTAGGGGCATAAATATTTAAGAGATTCCATTTCTCCTGAGAAACAATGTCTTCCAAGGTAATCTCAAGACTATTCTTACACACACAATGCAAAGATCCTTTCAATTTAGAGGGGTTCCAAAGAGTTGCAATACCACCTAAAGCACCTTTGGCCTCACTGACAAAATAATTAGCTCCAAGCCAAATACTTCCAATAGCTTTCTTAAATGTCTCTTTCTTCATCTTTGTTTCCTATAATAAGAGAATATCCACTTTATTATCAAGAATGCAGGATTTTACCAGAAACTATTTATATGGGCTATTAAGGCCCCTTATATTCCAGGAGATGTACTTCATTTAAGAAACATAAACTTTCCCACCTCCTTCCAAACCCAGCCCACAGGCTATTTCTCCTTAGACTTCAATCCTATGATCGAGTCCAAGGTTCTTTGTTTTCCAGCTACCACATCCCTCACAATATCCTTAATTCTAGATTCTTTTTGGGAGGGTCTTCCCACCTTATTGCCCCCTACAACATCTAGTTTCTTTTTCTTATTGGCTTTAGTAGTAGCATGTGACCATCCCTCCTTATCCTCCTTATCACTAGATCCTTGAGGGAAGCCAAGAAAGGTTATCGAATCACTCATATTTTTTGCACCAAAGTGGGAAATAGTATTCATTTCGTCCAGAGACAGGGTAGTCCCATCCAGAACATACTCTCCCTCTTCCAAATCTTCATCAGCACTATGAAACTACTCCATCACCTTCAGAATTGAAGCATTCTTCCCAAACACGAGATCCTCAACCTAGACCTTCTCCTGAATTAATTCTTCCATACCCATTTCCTCCAAATTAGGGAAACCCAGAGTGGGAAGGGAAGAAGCAGGAGCAGGCGCATTGAGGTTCAAGCCTCCTGACTCAATTTCTTCAACCTGAGGAATAAGCACATCCTTTGACTGAAGATCAACATTATCCTTTAAAAGGGAACATACACCTTCATTGGTGAAGAAGAAGAAGGCTGCACACCAGAAGCGATAACCTTATTCGAGTTGTCCTCTTCTGACATTTTACCTTTAGCTTTAGACCCCTCATCCGGAACCTCGCAAGAATCAATAAGGTGGCCAAACCTCTTATATTTTTGAAAAAAGAGGCAAGCATTTTCATACTCCATGGGTTGAGTCTAGTTACCAAACTTTGACTTCAACAAAATTGAGGAGGGGAGGACTGTATTTACAGCCACATTAACACATATTTGAGCATACACCAGCCTCGACCTCTCCTGGGTTATCTTATCTATGGCCAGGAGACTTCCAAAGGAGTTCACAATGCCTTTTAAGATTCCATTTTCCCATAACTCTAGAGGGAGGCCCAGAAGGTGAACCCAAGTTGGCGCAGAGGCCCCCAAATCAGTCGATGGGTCAAAACCCGATTTCCATTTGCAAAGTGAAAAAAAAATTAAAACCTGGGTCAAAAGCCTACGGACCCCCAGTTAAAACTTTCGGCATGTCTTCGTAAACCACAGATGAAAACAAAAAATACCTCTAGGCATAGCATTTATGGTGACACTGCCCTTCAAATTCTACGTGGAAGCAGCCCACTGACAAACTAGTTCAATATTTGGCCTGTACACCAAAAACTTTCCAACAAGTGTCATTTTGAGGTTATCCATTGCCTTCAGCATCAGGACCTTAGGAACATCTACTTCCTAGCTAGTCACCGAACAAGAAGCAGATTCCACAAGTCTTTTAGACCCGGCTGGCGAGTCAGACCCCACCAGTTTGTCCACATAGGAAGCCAATGTTTCCTCTAACAAAAAAGAATTTAGCCAAAAATTCAAAGAAATAGGCGACTTCCTAAAGATTTCCTCTATCTTTTCTCTAGGGGAAAGGACCTTAGTACGAGGAGGGGACATCATATCAGGAACATCCAGACCGACCGTTGCCACAGTGCCAAAAAAGGGGACAAAATCCTTGGAATGGGGAGCCATCCCGGCCCCCCTGAGCAACCCATGAAACAGTCTAATCAAAACAGTGCCGGAAATTCAAAAAGTAGCCAACGTGGGAAACGTCAAAGTAGAGCATTACTTTCTTGTTAATTATGAAAAGTAATTTCTTTTATAATTACTTAATATTCAAATAATAAACCCACCATACATTTCTTGATTGTTTTATTGGATTTTTTTCTTATATGAAGTTTTGTTTTTTATTGTTTGAAATTGGGGGTAATTATGGTTATTGTTCAATGTGGGAGTCTTTTGGTGCTAAGTGGTTAAGATTGATTTCCAAAGGCTTAGAAGGGAGTATATTTTATGTTTTGGGTTTTATGTAAGTTGCACTTGGAAGTGGTTGTTAATGTTTTGAGTTGTGTGCAAGAGGATCAATTCCTTGCACTGTGCATTCATTCTTGTGATTGGGATAGGTGAGCGAGATGGTCAATTCCTTGCTCTATGCATGGGATTCATGTGATTTTGTTAAGTGTGCAAGACGGTTTTTACCTTTCTTGTTGTGTAGGGTCTTCTAGTTGCAAGTAGGGGGAGTGGCTCTCAATGGGGGTCGGCGTCTAGTGAGAGACTGTCAAGACAACCCATTGGAGAGTTTCTTGCTCTAGAGATAACCTAAAATGAATTAGGGGGAAGGCTATATTTCACATTAAGTAAGATAATTGGATGCGTCACCCATGCCTGTAGTGCTCGTTTAGGCTAAGAATGGGTTGAGAAGGCCTGGTTAGAAAGATCAACTTCCTTGTCCTCACGAAAGGAATGTTGGTTCCACATGTGTCACCCTATGGGGCCGATGTCTAGTGAGAGATTGTCAGGACAACCCATTCCAGGACCATGCGATGAAACTCTTCCCTACTGTAGTCTAGCATTCCCTAGTTGTGTTTTCCCTTTTTGTGGTTTAAATTCCTTTGGAAGCGATGTATGTGTCTATGTGATGTTAATGTTGTTGCAGTGTCGTGTTGGAGCCATGTTTAGCCTTGTTCATGTTAGCCTTATTTCTTCTTGACTGTTTGTTGTGGTGAGACCTTATGTTATCTCCTAGCATGGGGGGTGGACCTTAGGGTTCCACATGGTCGGGAGGTTGGTGCTTTTTCCTCTGTTGGGTTATCCTTGCTGCTTATTCATGTGCATGGAGGTTGTACCTTGTGTAGAAGATCCCAATTCATGTTCTAGTTCGAGGAGACAGTCTTTATGTATATGCTTTGGACTTGTATATCAAATGTACTATTTATTGTAATATTGATGTAATCTTCCCAATTGTATTTAGGGAAGCCTTATTGTAAACAATGTAACAATGTACAGAATTATGTTGTATTCTCATGTAATGAAGTTTGTATGTATATTTATTGAAATGATCTTTCATGTTGTTTAACGGATGACATGTTATGGAAATGTATATTGTTGAATCATTTAATGTGATGGATTAAAATGAGCTTGTTTATTAGATAAATCATGTTAACATGTTAGTTGATGAAATGATTCTAACTTTCTTGATTGATAGATATGTTAGCACGTAGTCATCAAACCTTAGAGGACTTAGGATTAGATTGTATGTTATGTTTTATTATGAAGTTCACTATTATTTCTTTTAAAAAAAATGTTTCGTTATTTAGTCATGTTATGTGTTTTCCTCTGGGGTTCCTTGGCGGGGTGTTACACCTGGTATCATAGCCCAAGTTCTAACACTGGTACTCTGGTTTCATATGTTCCCATTATGTTGTCCTAGTGCTTTAACTATTGAGTTTATGTTTTTCCCCTTTTGTCATCCTCGCCCAATAATATAAAACTTGTCCTTTGGCGGTGTTGTATATGAAGATGCCTAGAGGTTGAGGCAGTGGTCATGGGGCTAACCGCTAGAACACCCCTTCTCAGATTTCCTGCAAGAGTGATCATGAGGAACAACAAGGCTCTCATAATGATCAGGAAAGCGGGGGTTGAAATCTGGGATAGTCGGAGTTAGAGGGAGCTCAGTTGCATCATCTGTTGGAGGAGGTCCTTTCTTGCCTAGGCCCTAGATAGGAGGATAATCAATAGGTGGTTAGGGAAAGAGAAAGGTCTCCTAGGAGGAGAGATGTTATAGTAGATCAGGAGGCTATTTCAGCAAGTCATATGAGGGATCTCTTAAGGACATGTCCTCCTACTTTCAATGGTTCTAGTGGTGGTTTTGATGTAGAGACTTGGTTGATTGATTTGGACAGGTGTTTTTCCATGCACCTGTATGGCAGAAACACCAAGGAGAAATGTGCCATCATGCACATTAGGGGTTTTTCTTCTACATGGTGGCGGTTGGAGGAACAAAAATTGCATTTGGATATTGGTTCAGTTTCTTAGGAGATGTTTCTAGAGAGGTTCAGAGTTCGCTTTTTTTCATATCACTAGAGGCAGCGTCATGTTGATGAGTTTCATGAGTTGAGGCAGATGGCTATGTCTATGGAGCAATATGAGCGTAGGTTCTATGAGCTTAAGCAATATGCAGGTATTGGTGATGATGAGGCCATGTTGGTTCAACATTTCATTAGGGGTTTGAATGCTCGTATTAGTGGGGGAGTTCGTGTCTTTGAGTTGAAGACCATGGAGGTGGCAGTAGAGAAGGCTCATTTGGTGGAGGAGAATTTGTCCATAGCGCTAGAAGGTTAGACAGGTGTGCAGATTGGTAGTGCACCTCCAGCAGGCTTTGAGTCTCAAGGTGGTCAATCTCAGGCAACAGATTCCTCTAGGATCCATCAAGCACCCGCTAAGGGTGGACATTAGCAACATCAATAACAACGTTCCCATTTGAAACCTAAGAACTCTCAATCTCAGCAAAGTGGTCATTCTCAAACTAGGAAAATTCAGAGTTGGCAACAAGCCAAGGATTATCATCTCAACCAGCCAGCTCAGAGCACACAGTCTGCAATTAGTAGAGGTAGCTTCCATTAGTCCAATATACCCTCAAGCGGTAGGGGGTATAGCAGTGGTACAAGATGTTTTTCCTGCGGCCAGTAGGGCCATATAGCCAGGAAGTGTCCTCAGAAGAACACATCAGGATTCAGTCAGAGGCCGACAGCCTCAAATCCGATAGTAGGTGACGCAAGCAGGTCTCACAGAGTGTTTGCAATGGTTGATAACCGCGAGGCAGAGCATCAAGGCATAGTTGTGGAGGTTGCAGGTAGAGGACAGGAAGTTTCCTCTGGAGCCCATGGGCATTCTCCAGCTCAAGATACTTTCGGCTTTGCCAAGAAGATCCCGCACTACGCCATATCCCACACCCTCGGATTTGCTGGCGTAATCCCAGAAAGCTTGGTTCCTTCATCACGAGAAGCAGATTTTATTCAAAGAGGCCTTCTTTACAAAAACTTTCTTAACTTCTTCAAATTTTTAAATTTTTAAATTTTTCAAAATCTTATAAAATGATTTTGTTAAATTTTTAAATTTTCAAAGATTTTAAATTCTTTCCTTTTTGTAATTGTAAATATCTTTCGAAAGATTTAAAATCTTGAAGTGATTGTAAAAAATCTTTCCGTTGTAAAAATCTTTTCAAATATTTTAGAAACTCCTTCTAAAATATTAAAGATTTCTGAAAGATTTTAGATTAGATTTTCTAGAAAAGATTTTTTGGCTATTTTCGGAGTTTCTTTGATCTATCGTTTGGAAACTTTTTCCAACGGCTAGATTTTT
Source organism: Sequoia sempervirens (assembly GCA_007258455.2). Classification (NCBI taxonomy): domain Eukaryota; kingdom Viridiplantae; phylum Streptophyta; class Pinopsida; order Cupressales; family Cupressaceae; genus Sequoia; species Sequoia sempervirens. The sequence continues at coordinate 727 of VDFB02322005.1, read as the reverse complement.
GTAAACTTAGTGGATTTGTCTCTACATTTTAAATACTCCGTTCTTCATGTATTTTTTCCGAGTTCAACTGATGAGCCTTCAATAGGCGAAACTAGTTTTGAACAAACTCATTAAAAATCATGTTTTTCTTTTAGCCTTTTCTTTTCAATTTTTTCCGTTGTCTTCTTTCGCTGCCAGTGATCATTTTAAATTTTTAATAACTTTAAATTTTTAATAAATTTTTAATAACTTTAAATTTTTAATAACTTTAAATTTTTAATAACTTTAAATTTTTAATAATTTTTTAATAACTTTAAATTTTTAATAACTTTAAATTTTTAATAAATTTTTAATAACTTTAAATTTTTAATAACTTTAAATTTTTAATGATGAGATATCAGCTACTTGCAAGGATGCATCCCAAATGCGAGAGTTATACCCTTTCTTATTTGCAGGCTTCTAGGAGTAAGCTTGATTCTAGGGGGGAGGATGTAGTACCCCTCATACTATTCTTTGTTAGACTGGTAGTTGATCTACTTAGGATCAGACATTATGATACTTTGTTTGATGTTGGACTTACTACTACGATGATATTTGGATGATACATTGGTGATATTTCTATTACTTGAGTTTATGCACATGTTATGACTATTATATGGACTTATTTGACTATGTGGATTAATCTTATTATGAGCATTATGTGATTATCTGATCATGGTTGTTGTGCGATTATCTGGTGATTGTTCTT
>VDFB02322004.1:0-141951 GCA_007258455.2 Sequoia sempervirens | reverse complement strand
GTAACAAATAGTGCCATAACAATCATTAGATGCACTAAAACAATATTTGTATGTGCTAAAATAATAGTTCTATGTGCCACATAATTTAGTAAATGTGCTAAGAGAAAAGATAGGTGCGCTGTAGAAAAACCCTGACTATGGTGAAACTGATACTAGATGTGCCAGAATAGTCTTCAGATGCACTGGAATATTCTCTAGATGCACCAGAACAATGATTAGATGCACTGGAATATTCTCTGGATGCACTAGAACAGTAATTGGATGTGCTGGAATATTCTCTAGATGTGTCAGAACAATGATTGGATGTGCTAATCTGGAAGTCATATGCACTATAAGAACTTGCGATCACGTGAAAACAAAACACGTCAAAAAAATTATGGACACACTTTTCAAGAAAAAGATGTTAAAAATGTGGTTTTTGGGCGACACAGTGGGTGCCAATTTATGTGTGAGTAAAATATGTGTAAATGAATAACAAACACACCTAATAAAACATTATATCAAGAGATTTAAAAAATAATTAATCTATTTAAAATAGGAAATCTCTTAAAAGCGTCCTATTGCTCTCTATCTCCAAAGATTTATTAAATCACTATGGCTCTCAGATTGTGTAAGCACTGTGACTATTAAAATGACAATCTCGAGAATGAGATATTGTAAAATGCAGGAATCTGATCCTATGTAATGATTGCTAAATGATATGGTGATGATATTGTAGTTGAAAATGACATGAAAATGAGAAAACAAACTACAGTAAACTAAGATGTAGCTAAATGAAAATCCATGATTGCTAATTACTATTGCTTAATTGCTCAATGCTCAAATGCTTAATTGCTGTAATGCTATTTCTGTAGAGTAAGATTGCACAAAGTTGAGATCCATTTCCTGTGGAAAGAGGTTGTATTTATAGATTCTTGGCAGCATATTTGTGATGTGGTAGCAAAACAAAGGTCCGGATTTGATTTGAAATATTCAATGGTGAAAGATGAAGAAGCCTGAGAAGAATATGGAGATTGTTCCTCCCCACAAAAACATTATGCTAGAAGATAGGAATAATTAATGGAAGAAGACAACCAAATTGATTTCCAATTTGTCTGTAATTTGTCTCCAAATTTATCCATCAAGGCTGAGTTGAATTAATTAGATATAAAATATCTAATTTTGTTGGTGGATATGATGATTGAAAAGAGGAAATAGTTGTAGATATATGCTTTTATTTGAATATTTGGATTTATTCAAATTAGCAAGAAATTGGAAATATTCAATTTAGAGGAAATTGGAATATTTGGAAGAAATAACAATTATTAAATAAAACAAATATTTGAAATTGTTTATTTAATAAAAGAGGGATAATGATAATTAAATAAGACTATATGATTTAGTTTATTTAATTAAGAGGGAATAAATAATTAAATAATACAAACTATTGAAGTTGATTATTTAATTAAGAGAGAATAATTAGAAGAATGTAAATAGAATAGAAGAATTAAAGAAATGAACTATATAAATAAATAATTTTATTTATTTAATAGTAGATGAATTAAAGGTTAATTAATCAAATAAATGTATTTAATTAATTAGATTTATCCAGACCATTTTCAGGTGTATACAATATATATTGTGAGTTTCTATATTCATTGAGGTCACTGCCATAAACTGTATCTAATATATTTTGTGTACAAAAATCTAGAAATAACTGTCAATAAAAAATTCAAATGTGATTAAATATGTGTGTACAAATATATAAATATATTTAGAAATATCTCTCTATATATATATATGTATATACATTTATATATAATTATATTGATTGATGACTATTTACTTAGTTTTTGTATTTTGTATTTAAAACAAAACCTTTCTTAATGAAATACTAAATTATATATATATAATAAGTGTCTATATATATATATGTAGAGTATATAAAATACATTAAAGAGAGTAATACTGCCCTGTTATTAATTGATCATTAGTGTAAAATATATGAATAGAAGATAATTGATTTTGAAATAAAAATGATATAGTTATAATTAAATAAATGAAAGATGGTGTATGTAGAAAGAGATTATCTTTGTTTTAGATGACTAATTATTAAACATGAAATGAGTATCTTGTTAGCCCATTTTAGACTCCATGTTCTCTTATGGTTTTGAATTGTTCGTATGAAACAAGGGAATGATTACTAATTTAGTAATGATTGTGGGTTTTGTTCAAATGTTTAAGTCATCTACTGAAATGAATATTATGAGTCTTCTAGAGGCTAGGGGAAGTTGTTTTCTTGATGTAATTCTTTGATAATCCTTGAGATGATTGTTCTGTATTAAATGAGTATATGATGGTTATTAGCCTTGCATAGTATATTCACCAATGTGGTTGGAACTTGTGAGCGGGAAGGGTTATGCCTCGCCTTGTTGTATTGTTAATGAGTTTTTGTGATTGTGCAATGTGTCTTTGCTTTTTTGGTTTTGTTGGGTCTCCTAGTTGCTAGGAGGGGAGTGGCACTCAATGAGGGCTAACACAAAAAGTGGTGCCTGGGTAACCCATGTGGGAGTTTCATAATTAAGTGATAACTTAAAATGAACTAGGGGGTTGGGTAGTAATCGCACTAATCAAGATAAGTGAATGTCTCACTCATGGCACACGTGCTCGTATAGGCTTGAGATGAGTTGAGAAGGCATGGAATGGCAAGATCAACTGCCTCATCTTCATGAGAGGTATGTTGATTCTGCATAGGTTTGCATGAGGGGTTGAAGATCGGTAGAGGCTACTAGGGTAACCTAGGATGGGGGCCAGGGCCTAGGAAGATCTACCTAGGTAACCCATAGAAAACTATGTGATGACACTCCTCCTATGAAAACCTAGTATTCCCTTGTATCTTGTTTCCCTTGATGTTGTGTGCCTTTGGAAGTGGTGTACTATTGTTTGATGTTGTTGAACTATACTTTTTCATTGGTGTCTTGTTAGCCTTTGTGTTGTCTCTTGTCTCTTGACTATTTTGGTGGGACCTTAATGCTATCTCCTAGCATGGGAAGTGGACCTTAGGGTTCTGCATGGTTGGGTGGAATGTTCCTTGTACTCCATTGTGTTCTCACTTTGTTCGTGTTCGTGGTGACTTCTCTTGGATTTGAAGACTTCTACACTTGTTCTAGTCCATGTGGATTATCCTTCTTGTATTGTTCCTTAAACTTATTGTATCATGTATATACTTTTGATGTACTCTCCTCTCTCATTCAAGGAGACAATGATGTAATGATGTATTATTGTAACTAATTGTAACTCTCTATTGTAATGGTAAATGCAATGGATGTTATTGTCAATTTAATGATCTTGATGTTTTTATATTATGGATCATGTAATGGTTATCTCATATTAGTTGATCTTGTAAATGTGATGATTAATGGTACTTTCATATTGTAGATGAAATTTAATTAATATAATGATTTATATTTTCTTGCTAATTTAGTTAATCAGAATCTAATAGCATAGTCGTGGACCTTAGAGGACTTAGATTAGAAAACTAGTTAATGTTTCACTTTCAATCGTGTGAATGTTGCACGTTCAAAAAAAAATTGTTTTGTTTTAGGTGTTAGTGTGTTTTCCTCTAGGGTTTCATGGTGGGGCATTACATAGCAACTGTGCATCTAAGAGTTTTTAAAATTATTCAAAGAATTCAATAGGAATTGGAGATAGAATGTATTACATGAATTAAAAAATATTATATTAAATTACCAAAATATAGTGTCATATTAGAAATTGATCTCAAAATAAGACAATATTCACATTATTCTAGAGTTTTATCATGATACTCACACCTTATTTTTAGATCTAGTTTGTATAAATAGACCCTAGACTAGCTTAGCCATTCTAGGAGTAACCTTAGAACAAGAAAAGACCAACCCATAACAAACACATAAAATTACAATTTATAGAAGATGAAAATATTAAACTTGACCCTAATTTGACTAGTGGCTCCATGTGGACCCTCACTTCACAATTGCACTTGGGAACAAAGAAAATGCCACAAGAATATTTAGATTTCATCTTTTCTTTTTAATCTAGCAGTGTAAAGCATTATTTCCCCCAAATGTTCTAGTTTCAAGTTAACATGAGTAATGAGGAATTTGATAAATGACTATATTTTTGTAATATTTTGGGGGTTATAGATCGAGTTAATAAAAGGTTTTTGATCCATAATATTAATTGGCTCAATTGGACTAATTATATACTCAAAGATGATAGTAAACTAAGTAGGTTAGATAGGTTTTATATTTATCCTAACCTAAAATCAACTTAGGATTCCTCTATGATCAATGTGAATGTAGATTATTATATTTTCCTCTTGGATCATTCTACTATTTTTTGTTCCATTTCAAATGTGGAAACTAAAGGATTTGATTTTCAATTTCATTTCAAGCTTAATACTTCACACCTTAAACATCCTTCTTGTATTGACTCTTTGGTGGGAATTGGTAGTTATATTTCCAATAAAAGAGAAGAGGATTCTTACAAAGGCTTGGTGGCATTATGTTGTATCACAATGTGATATTTTTTAGAATCCTTCAATAAAAGATGGAATTGGAAGCAAAATTGTAAAGACAAATATTATCAAGGGAAGCTAAAAAAATAGGATACTACTCAATTATGATCCCAAAAACATTAATATTCAAACTTTGATAACTTCTATTGAAGCACAACTATCCAAACTTGATATTTACATAGGTCAAGGAGCCAATATTAGGGCTATACTACATTAAATTAAGTAAGGTAATATAGGCTATAAATACTTCTTTATTATTTAAATTATAAATATAAAAAGGAGTATATTAAAGTTATCCAAGATGATATTGGGAAAGTTTGTAAGAATTTGGAAGAAATGAAATCAATGTTTCAAAAAAATTATGAGATTTTTTTAGAGAGAAGTCTTATTGGAAAGATACACAAGGAATATTGGATGATATTAGGCCATATTCCAAAGAAGGTGGATGTGGAATATAGTTAGCTTTAATATAGTAATATTTCTATTGAGTACTTAGAGAATGTTGTATTTTCAATGGATCCTAACAAAAGTCCTAATGTTTATGAGTTTTCAATTGAATTTTATCAGAAATGTGATCAAACATTAAGGAATATTTTTTATCTTCTATGATTAGAAGCTTTGGAACATGACTCGTTAGGGTAAAATATCAATGAAGGCCTAATCAAGCTTCTTTTGAAGGGTAATAATGCATATTCTATTTGTAGATGGTGTTTTATTACCTTTCTTAACACATAAAATTATTGCTAAAGCCTTAGCTACAAGGATCAAAACATTGGCAAAAGGGATAGTTAGACCTAAACAAAAATGGTTCTTTGATGGAAGATTTAATCTTGATAACATAACATTGGCCTAGGAAACTAGTGAACGAACTCAACAATCAAGATAAAATTATTGTTGGTTAAGCTATATTTCAATAAAGCTTATGAAAAATGTGGTGAATTTTTTCCATTAAAATGTTGCAATGGTTGAGTTTTGGTCCCAAAATATGTAAGCATGTTCAAATGTTACCTAATGATGTTATTTCTCAACTAGTCATTAATACTCCATGTCTAATTTATTCCCCCTACAATGCTCTATTAGGAAAGGTTATCCCTTATCACAATTCCTCTATGTTCTTATTTCTAATGGTATTGATTATATATTGTAAAAATGTAGTAAATAAATTTGATTAAAGGTATATCTGGTGTAACCACGATAGGAGGGTCCTGAAAGATAACAATCTGGACCATGCAACAAGAGTAACACAACGAAATAAACACAGAAAATGGAGGAAAATGAAGATCTAATTATGCTCATTATCAGAAATATCAGTTACAATCGGCTGACAACATCCGATCTTATAGATTTGGCTCACAGGCCCAATATAACATGTTCAAAATACAACATTCCAATATGCTCCTGTATGTGAGCAAAATATTACAGATTAGATCTATCTTAATCTACTATATTGATTACTTCCTGAATACTAATATGGTTACAATATTTATATCATATCCACTATTCTAGAAACATCTATGTCAACCTAAGATCATTACATTAACCAAGGAAAGAAAATGTAACATGCACATGAACAAGTCAGCCTCAAATTGAATTATCCCACCAACAAGTGCATAAGATGAAGTGTGGACCTATAATGAAGGTCGGGGACACTCCATGGAAAAATTAAAATTACACTGTTAAGATCCACAAGCTACGGGGACGATCCATGAATGATCAAACTAGTCGTTAGGCCTAAAAATTATTCTAGTGTCGGTTCAAGTAACTACCATGAAATCCATAATCAATAGCTTGCCATAAAATGATCCAACTGCACCCAAATCTTGGAACAAGGGAAATGAACATGTCCACGATGTACATAGAGATCCAAGGGTCTAATGAGAAAAGATGACAAATCCACCAACCTGAATTGAGCAAGAATAGAACAAGAGTAGACAACTGAAATAAAATATTTTTGGTTGATGCAAGATTTCCAAGAACCGAGGATGCTCCTACATCAGACATCTTGGGTTAATGAGAAGTGAGTCCCTCACTTTTCTAGGGCCAAAGGAAAACCAAAACGGTCTACCTCAACCTGAGAAATCCAAGAAGAATCCTTAACTGGTCTACCTTTCCACTTCACAAGATATTCTTTGTACTATCTTCCACACATTTTCCTTCCATCTCTGGTATCCATAATCTCTTCAATCTTATCTAACTATTGTGTAGGAAACTGATTCTCCAATCTTGTTGTATTGTCTTCACTGAACTTTGTTTCATGGTACTAATATAAATCTGCAATGTTGAATATAGGTGATATCCCCATACCTTCTGGTAATTCCACTTCATATGCATTTCCTGAATCAAATTTCTTTAGGATCTTACAAGGTCCAAACTTCCTCATCTTCAACTTATTGTATGTTCCAACTGGGAATCTCTCCATCCTCAAATATACCATCACTACATCTCCAACTTCAAACTCCTTATGTCTCCTCTTTTCATCTACTTTCTCCTTATACTTCTGGTTCATGTCTTCCAAGTGTTGTTTTGCTTGAGTATGTAACTTCTTCATGTGTTTTAAAAATTCTTCTGATTTTGTACTCCTTTTATCTTCTATATTGATGTATCTCAACTCTGATATACCTCTACGATGAACTCCAATAACAATCTCAAAAGGTTTCTTTCCTGTACTTCTATTTACTAAATTGTTGTAGGAAAATTCTTCTTGGGAAAGGACTAAATCCCAACTTCTAGTCTTCTCTCCAACCAAACATCTTAGCAAATTCCCCAAACTCCTATTCACTACCTTTGTCTATCCATCAATCTATGGGTGAAAAGTAGAACTGAACTTCAAATCCATCTTCAACTACTTCCAAAGGGTCTTCCAAAAATAACCAACAAACTTTACATCTCTATCTGTAACAATACTTTTAGGTAACCCATGCAATCTAACCACTTCCTTGAAAAATAAGTCTGCTACATGTACTACATCTGTTGTCTTCTTACAGGGTATAAAATGTGCCATCTTAGAAAGTCTATCTACCACTACAAATATAGAATCATTACCTCTCTGTGTCTTCGACAAACCAAGTATGAAATCCATGCTAATATCCTCCCAAGGTCTCTTCGGAACTATCAAAGGATTATACAATCCAATGTTCTAACTATTCCCTTTTGCAACTTGAAAAACTCCGCAACTATGCACAAATCTTCTAACATCCTTGTGAATCTGCGACCAAAAGTAATTCTCACTTACCAGTGCTACTGTCTTATCAGTCCCAAAGTGTCCTACTAATCCTCCACTGTGTTTTTTCTTCACCAAGTTATCCCTCATTGAACTTTGAGGTATGCACAACTAATTACCTCTAAACAACATATCCTCCTGAATGAAATATTCCAACCACTAACTTCTATCCTCCAAAAAGTTCTTTACAAGCTCTCAAGGTTCTACAAAATCTAGGTCTTCCTCATGCAAGTCCTTCAATTCATCAAAACCTAGTACCTTCATTCTCATTTTTCAGTAAATTCCTTCTCCTACTCAAGGCATCAATGACTCTATTGACTTTCCACTCCTATGCTTCAAAACAAAAGTATAACTCTGCAAGAACTTCTACCCATCTCATGTGCCTTTGATTCAACTTACCTTGACTGTTCAAATATTGCAATGCTTGATGGTCCGTATACAACACAAATTCCTTAGAAACAAATAATGTCTCCACTTCTTCAAGGCTTGAACTATAGTGTAAAACTCCTAATCATACACTAATATCTTCTCCTAGCATCATTCAATTTCTCACTGAAATAAGCTACAGGTCTTTCTTCTTGACTCAACACTGCTCCAATTGCATTTCCACTTGCATCATAGTCTACTTGAAATACCTTATTAAAATATGATAAAATCCCAACACAGGCTACTAGTCACTATTTTAGCAACTCAAAACTTTGATCTACTCCAGGATGTCCATCTAAAATCCTCTTATCTCCTCTCATTAGCTTCTATCATGGGACTACAAATAGAACAGAAATTCCTAATGAACTTCGGTAGAAACTAGCCAATCTGTGAATGCCCCGCCAAGCAAGCCCAAAGGATACATTACATCTAGCATTTATGGCACCAATTTTTTTTTTTAAAGGTACTAATATACATCATAATAATCATACATCACATGATATGAAACTAAACATGAACTACATATAACAAATCCCTCGGGTTTACAAGACTGCATTACTTTTCACAACAACATCATTACATCACATGGATGGTAAGTATACACTAGTAATCATAAGTTAACATAAACATGGTTAATACATTAATCAAGAGTAACAATATTACAATGCTATTTCCCAACATGAATGGGGAAGATACAATAAGATAGAATGATTCATTTGAAATGAAGAAGTACAAAGCTGCAATACTGGATCCAATTCTGGTACAACTCAGGAGTCTCTGCAAGGTACATCTTCGCACTTCACGATCAATGATTGGGGACCCAATGGGGTGCATAGCACGTTCCACCCAACCACGTGGACCCGAAGGCCCACCCCCCGTGCTAAGAGATGACAAGAAGGAACCCCAACTAAACCATCATTCAAAACAGGGATACAAGACTCCACAACAAGAACCACAATAACATAAGGCAATCTCAGCACAAGATATAACCAACACAAGATGTGCCCATCATAAGGAATAACCAATAAACCATCAACATACAAATGCCGACATGTGCTTCTAGAGGCTCAAGAATATCATAGCGGAAAACAAAGCATACATAGTTGTTAAAGGAAGAGTGTCATCGCAATGTTGCATGGGTTACCCTGGCGATTCTTCCTAGGTCCTCGGCCCCCAACTTGGGTTACCCTGTGACCTCTTACGAAACCCGGCCCCACATGCAATCCAATGCGGCATCGATTATCTTTCATGAAGGACAAGACAATGATTTCGCCATTCCAGGCCTTCTCAACTCATCTCAAGCCCATACAAGCACTTGAGCCATGAGTGAGGCATTCACTTATATCTTGTTAATGTGTGATTCTATCCAAAACCCCTAATTAAATATTAATGTTTTCACTTGATTAATAAACTTCCAATGAGTTACCCTGAGACCACTTCTGGGTCTCGGACCCCATTGAAAGCCACTCCCATTATGAACAACAAAATTCAAAAGACACTATTCAGGGTAAGCCCCTATGCACAACATATAAAGCCACAAGGTAATTTGCATTAAGGAAGGCATACTTCATTCTACACAAAATCCTCATAACGAATCTATTTTCAAGTGCAAGGCTAAATCCCATAACATCAAATAGATCATATGAGCAATAGTTCACAAAGAATTAACTTAACCAACTCACAAAATCAAAATCTTCCCAAGAACAAAATGGCTCAACCAGACTTCCTCCCAAAATAAATCTCATAACTATCTCAATACCAAAATCCACCACTATAGTCAAAGGAAAAGTCAACCAACAATACATCATGATTGAGACATTGAACAAGGCTCACAGATATTCTCATCACAAATTGACACAACCCTTCACACATAAATCCATAAAGGGGCTAAGAATTACATATTGAATCCTTAAGGCATTTTATCTCACATTCCTAAGTAATGCTATAAATAACACAGGATACAAAATAGGTTTACATTGAAATTCATTCCGAGTTTTCTAAATATTCTTTATCTACAACCTTGCATGTAATTGGATCGGAATTCATACAAAGAACATATAATTCTTTATTTGTGCTGAACATGTAAACAAATCATTTCTCTCTAGTACATTATATTTCTGACATCTTCGTAGAAAGAACATATACAATTATACCTATAGACAAGTATATTAGCAATTGATATTCTTTAACTCACATATGTATTCTAGTTCAATTTCTCTATTCACCTATCCTTAAGCAATCAATTACCCTACATATTACCTTTCTTTCATAATAATATAATTAAAGATTACTTATAAATTTAAAACTTCTATTCTATAACCTTTAATTCACTCAACTTAATTTAATCTCTTAATTTTTTTTTTATATTTCTTACCCATTACAAATAATAGTTGCCAAAGAACATCTTATCTAATTCACTCCACCTTTAATAGGAAGTTGTAAAAGTAAATAAGCAAACTATTGGCATATACTAATAAATACATAACTCTCACCTATATTCCTAAATTATATATACCCGTATGAATGCATATATGTCATTGCGGAATCTCACACACACTTACATATATAATTAAGAATATAAACAGTGGTCAACCAATCCGGGAATGCCTTTCATACAAAAAGTACATGTTAAAATAGAAATCCAATTAGCTTATAATAACCATCGAATGATTCCTAACCGACTGGGTGTTTACACACAGCGATACCAAGGAGGCGAAATTTAGTAAGTTCCGAGTTAAGAAACATGATAAATGGATTGATAAAGATAAACTAGAGCATAGTCATAACACTATAACAAGAAAATCTGTTGTAAAAAAAAGTAATTGAATCCTCAAACATTAATACAAACCAATAGTCAAATGAAGTGTAAAAGAAACTTAAGCGAATGGAGAAAATAAGAGGGTGTCGACATAACACTCAAATGAGGAAATAAGGAAACCGGTCAAGTAACGACCTTCTACTTAGAACAACGTATAGGCTGCGCACAGTAGTCTTAGTGCTGTTGCGCAGCATCAGAAAAAGAGAGAGAAAGTGGAGGGGATACTCGAAAGGGTATCTTCCCAGCCAACCAAAATTTCACTCGAAACACCTGAGTCAACAAATCATCATTCTCTCTCAAAAACAAGACAGTGAACTAAAATAAAGATTGTAATATGGCCAAATACAATGTTCTCAACTAAATCGGGCATAGTCACAGTCATCAGGCTAAATCAAGAAAATTTCCTTTAGATCAAAGGGTTCTAAGCACATCAATGGCAAATGATAATCTTCCACCATCGATGGCTAGGAATTTGATCTGACTGGGGAGGCTAACCGAACCCAACAAGGTTGATGCCTTCACATTCCTTCAACTACAAGGATCAACATGGGACAATGAAATAATATCATCTACTGTCAATCCTAACATAGCCATTTTGGCCAGTCATAGGTTCAATAGGTACACGCCAGACACTGAATCTAACAAACATACTGGTGGGAGCCATCCCAATAAATCTTCATGCAAATATTGGACATCAAGACAACTGTATTTCACAGTTTAGAGTAAGAAAACACACACAAGACATCAAACAAGAATGTGACGAAGAACTCACCTGGCGTCCTACGCCCAATAATGAATTAAACATGCATCAGAGCACCCGTTGCTACCAAATTTCTTTTCTACGGTTCTCTTGTATTATACTACAGAAAGGTAATCTTCTAGCTTCTTCCTCGTTTCCCTTCCAACCTCCCTTACGAGCCGTACCATGATACCATCCGATCTTCTCTTGAACTTCCAACACTGCTCCTAAGTCTTGATCCTTGAAATTGTCTAATTCAAGCTTCGCCTCTTTGTTGAAGTGCTTAATGAAAGTTTCACCAGTGGCACTATTCTTTAATATATAAATATGTATCTGTTGATATGTAGGCTCTCCCACACAAACAGTGTTTTAACAGCTCCCATCTCTAGTGCCTTCAAAGTATCATGAATACCGAATACATACCTACCTGTATCCTGACTTATTTCTGCAGAATATTTCCCTATCAAGTGCTTTTCCCGAATAAATTTCACATTTACTAGAATTTCAACTAACAACTCAATAGCTTGATTAAATCCATTCTCTCCACCATATGATACATCAACAACATTAAGTCTCTTTGCCTGAAGCTTGACATCAAACATATCAGATTGGCTCATTTCAGTTTTAAAATCTGTTGATCCTGCCAAGATCAAAACCCGAACCTATTAATCGTAGGTGGATAAAATAAAGAACTGAGTTACTAGCTTTTTTTCGCCTTCCTAACATAACTGGGCATTTTTCCATAAGACATGCAAAACCCAAAGCTAATTTTCCCCATTTTGTTGCCACCGCCCCAAACTATCAGTTAATCACGCATTCAAAAGAAAGTGGTCGACTTTCGGTTACAAGAGGATCTTTTTCTATTTTCACATGCAATCACCATAATTTTCCCTGAATGAATGCTCCACTAAAAGTGTAACTTCCCATATTTTCCTCCACTAAAAGTGTAACCATCAGGTACTTCCTTACCCACTTCAGTTATCCTTAAAAGTCCCCCTACAGAACCGCTTTGTAACTGAACATGCATATATTTCTCTTTAGCTCACACCTAGAATTTGTTTGAAAACTCCACTAATAAGACCTATTGACCAGCCAATAAAGCATGAGGTTACTTGAAGAAGATAGCCAAAAGGCCGAAGAAACTAGGTGTGTTACCGAAATCTTTAGATATGGAATTAATTTGAGCGGTTATAACACCTTTGATCTCAAGGGACATATTAATTTATTTATTATTACTTCCACATTAAATTTTATTTTATTATAATATTAAATTTTATTATATATATACATATTCCCTAGTCGAGTGAGGATTTCTTAAAGGCGATGATTAGAAATAATGCTAGCATACAAATAGAATATGGCTTATATCTCAACTCGACTGAAAAACCCTCATTTATCAAACAGTTTATAATTTAAACAATCCATACACATAAAATCAAATAATCTAAATCATGAAATGGTGAATCGGGGAGGGGCACTACAAATCCATGAAATGATCTTACCTCTCCAATTCTTTTAGGTGTAGGCCATTCAAAAATTGCTCTAACCTTCTCAAGATCCATCTTTAATCCATCCATAGATATCACAAATCCTAGGTATACCAATTCTTCCTTCATGAAACTACACTTCTTAATATTTATCAACAACTTCTCTTCCCTCAACCTCTGCAAAACTTGTCTTATATGCAGCAAATGTTCCTCTCTAGTCTTACTGAAAATCAAGATGTCATCCAAATATACAATCACAAAATTACCCTTGAATTTTTGTCAATACCTCATTCATCAGCCTCATGAAAGTACTCAGTGCATTTATCAACCCAAAAGGCATCACCAACAACTCATACAACCCTTCATTTGTCTTGAATGTTGTCTTCCACTCATCTGCTTCTTTGATTTTGATTTGATGATATCCACTCTTCAAATCTATCTTTGTAAAGTATTTAGCTCCACTCAAACAATCCATAATTTCATCCCTCTAGGGAAAATGAAATATATACTTCACTGTGATCTTGTTTATGGCTCTAGAATCTATACACATTCTTCATTCTCCATCCTTCTTAGGTGCCAATACAGTGGGTACCACACATGGACTTAAGCTTTCTTTGATCAAACCCTTCCTCAGCAATTCTTGCACTTGTCTATTCAACTCTTCATTCTCTGTAGGTGTCATCTGGTGTGCTGCTTTATTAGGAAAACTAGCTCCAGGAATCAAATCCATACAATGACTAATACTCCTCACAGGTGGCAATCCATTAGGTACATTGTCAGAAATGATCTCCTCATATTTTGTTAGCAACTCCTTTATCTCTTTCGGGTGTTCTTCTACATGCTTCAAATCTTTAGTATTTTTAGGAACTAAGGCATAACACAATTTATCATGTCTCAATCCATCTAGGAATCTCCTTCCATCAATTAGACAAACCCTAGCATTCATACAAACCTCCACCATAGGAACATCTTCCAAAGGCAACAAAATCTGCTTCATCCCTTTAGCAACAATGGTGTATATATTCTTCTTCCCATCATGAATAGCCTATCTATCACATTACCAGGGCCTTCCCAACATAACATGGAATATATCCATAGGCATGATATCACAGAAAACTTCATCATGGTAATTTCCTATCTTCAATTTCACCAAACATTGTCCACTTACTAGTATCTTATGCTCATCTTGGATCCAAGTGATCTGATAGGGATTTGGGTGTTTCAACCTTTCCAACTTCAATTTGGTCACCATATCTTTAGAAACTAGGTTCTCAGAGCTTCCACTATCCACAATCACTTTGCAACATTTACCATTCACCTTGCATCTTTTCTGAAACAAACTCTTTCTCTGCAATGGTTCCTTCTCCAACTCGCTTTGACACAATAATCTTCTATTCACCAACACTTCTCCCTCTTCCAATTTTTTAGATGATTTGACATGATCTTCCTCAAAAAAGGATGTCCTTATATTGTTCTTTGTCTTCCTACTTGTCTCCCAGTAACTACATTCAAATGCTCTATGTCCTTCTCCATCACACTTAAAACAAGTTCCCTTGAATACTCTTTCTATATCCTTCATTCCCTTAACCACCATATCCTCCTCTTCTGTAAGGGTTTCCATCACCTCTCTGGTATGAATTTTCATTCTTACTGACCCCCTTATTCTTATTATGATCTGGGAAAGATCATCTTCCTCCTCCAGCAAAAGTTCTTCCTCTTTGAAATCTTCCACCTCTTCCTCTCTGTCTTTTCTCATGTCTTTTGTTCAACTTCTCTTCCGCCTTAAGGGCGCACTGATATGCTTCTTCCACACTCTATATCTTGATCAAACTAATCTCATCCCATATAGATGACCTCAAACCATTCACATATCTTGATACTTGCTCGATCTCATCCTCTGAATGTCCTGATCTAATATTCAACTTATAGAACTCCTTAGTATACTCTGTCACACTAGATTCCTTCTGCTTTAGGTTCTGCAACTTCTTGAACAAACTAATCTGATAATCTGTAGGAATAAAATTTTTCCTCAATTTATTCACCATTCGATCCCAAGACTTTATCTTTTCTTTTCCTCTTCTTTTTCTATTTGTCTGCAAATGTTCCCACCAAAGGGATGCATGTCCTTTCAACTTTGTACAAGAAAACTTCACCTTATCTTTAGTAGTACCTTCAAATTCAAAATAATTTTCCATCTCTATTATCCAATCTAACAATACATCTAAATCCAACTTACCATTATAATCCAGTGGATTGAAAGGTGGTTTGGTATTTTCTCTAGTTAGGGCTCTTATGAACCTCTCTTCTCCCTAATCCAAGCCAGGTTGCTCTTCTCTTCCTCTTTCTTCTTGTACTTCTACCTCTTCATCACTCACATCATCAATTGGTCGACCTCTCCTCTAGGCCATTTCAATTGCATCTAGTTTGGTAGCAATTCATCTCAACATCTCCATTAAAGTAGGGTCTACATTTCCACGCACTCCATTTCCTCTAACATTTTTTCTTCCCACCATATTTACAAAAGTCCTCTATAACTGCAGGTCGAATCCTCAGTCCACCACCCCACAACAAATATTCAACAAGACTCCATGAATTCTAACAACCTCACATGGATCAAACCTCGCTTTGATACCAATCTGGTGTAGCCACGATAGGAGGGTCCTGAAAGAGAACAATCTAGACTATGCAACAAGAGTAACACAACGAAAGCAACACATTATATGGAGGCAAATGTAGATCTAATTATGTGCATTAACAAAAATCTCAGTTACAATCGGCCAACAACATCTGGGCTTATAGATTCGGCTCATAAGTCCAATATAACATGTTCAAATTACAACATTCCAATATGCTCCTATATGTGAGCAGAATCTTACAGATCAGATCTATCTTAATCTGCTCTATTGACTACTTCCTAACTACGACTATGGTTACAAGCTTTATATCATATCTGCGATTCTGGAAACATCCGCGTCAGCCTAAGATCATCACATTAACCAAGGAAAGAAAATCTAACGTGCGCATGAACAAGACGGCCTCAAATTGAATTATCCCATCAACAGGTGCATAAGATGAGTGTGGACCTATAATCAAGGTCGAGGACACTCCATGGAACAATTAAAATCACACCATTAAGATCTGCAAGCTACAAGGATGATCCACGAATGATCAAACTAGCTGTTAGGCCTGAAAAATTATTCTAGTGCTAGTTCAAGTAACTGCCATGAAATCCAGAATTGATAACTTGCTGAAAAATGATCCAATTACGCCCAAATCTTGGAACAAGGGAAATGAACATGTCCACAATGTACACAAAGATCCATAGGGTTTGGTGAGCAAAGATGATGAATCCACCAACCTGAACTGATCAAGAACAAAACAAGAACAAACAACTGAAAGAAAATATTTTTGGTTGATGCAAGATTGCCAAGAACCGAGGATGCTCCTGCATCAATATCTATCCCTAAAAATGTAATAGTTGTGCCTTTTTTTTATGATAATATTCTTTTCATTTAAATTTTTGAATAAAGAATTATAAACATTTTAGAGGTCCTAAATCTATAATACTTTATTTTGGGTTCCAATTTAGCTCATAATAAAGAAAAAAAGCTAATGATTCAAGCTGATTTAATTACTTAATGGATCCCTAAGGAATGGAATAAAATCAAACATGGGAAAATTACTCAATACTTAGATATATATTTTATATTATGTCACCCTTTTTTATACTGGAGTTGGTTCATAACTAAGTTGAAAAATAATCTATACTTGGGGGAGAAAATTTCTATCATTAGGTAGAAAAAATCAAGTTATGAATAAGATATTCTTGACCTCACATGTATGCTACTCCTAATGTTGGATGCCCTCCAAGAAAGGATATTAGGACTTAAATAAAATCACATGAAATTTCTTATGGACTAACTAGGATAGAAAATGAGTTTTAGATCATTTTTTCTTTATTCTATTCAACCAAAAGGTAAAGGTGGATTAGAACTTTTAGATTTGTTATCCTCGAATCCAGCCATGCTTGATTCATGGGATAACCCCCTACAAAACTGGTTTGTTCCGTAGGACCGTGCACTTTAAGCATGCAAAATGAGGAAAATTTTGATTCACCTTCACGCATGGTCCTGGGCCTCGAATGTTCCCTTCAAGCGCTCATCCTTCATTGTTTCTTGAAAGCCTTCAAAAAAAATATTTTGTTGATTTTTAGTCTCTGGGAGTTAGAAATTTTTTTTCCCATGCAAGGGTGTTGTTTTTTAGCGCCCCTACATGAGCATGTAAATAAAATTATCTAAGTGTTGGAGCATTATTTTTCAATGCTCCTACAGTTCTCTGTCACTCATCACATGTCTGAGCACTGTTTTTCAACACTTTTGCATGTGATATTTTGTTGTCTTCATTATGTCAAAGTGGTGTTTTTCACCACTTTTACACCTTTATTTTTTGATATTTTTGAAAATGCTTAGGCTGTGATTTTCACTGCCCTTGCATGTTCCTGCCAGTCTCCATACAAGTGAATTAATGAGCTCATTGTTCATTAATTACACTTCTTTAAAGTATTTTAAATGGATTTTAAAGCCATTGTAAGCTCATTTTATGTTCATTAAACCTATTTTATTCCTTTCTCCTCACATCAACAATCCTTCAACCTCCTTTGATCTTGTATTGGTAGATTTCGTGGGCGACTGGACTAGAGTTTTCACTTTTTGTCATTTTTAGGTATGATTTCATCTTTTCATTTTAGTTGCTCTTTTGTTAGATTTTCGTTTGTTTTGTTTGTTGATCATTTAAAAGTATTTCCTTTTGAAATCTCGTCAATGATTGATTTTCTCTATCTCTTTTTGGTTGTTTTTATTTTCCCATGTTATTCATGCACCCTAGCTAGGGTTTTTATCCTGATTTTCACATAATGATTCACATGTCATTCATAAGTAGGTTAGGTTTCAAGTATTTATATTTTATACAAGTCAAGAATCTCCTACCATTGGTGGTGGCAATGGAAATTTAAGTTGCTTCATGAGATTATGGGTCATTCTTTAGATGTAGTGGTTATTTCTGCCCATGCATTAAGCTTTTGAGTCTATTCTCATATGCAGGAGCAAAGATTTTCACCGCTCCCACATTTTAGATTGATTAACTCATCATGTAAGAGTGCTACTAATAACTGCCTTTACATAAGTCTATGTTCTTCCCATAGTGCAACAGCGGTGATTTTCACCGCTTTTGCATGTCAATTATTTATGATCCTTCCAAATGTAAAAGTGAAGTTTTTTACTACATATACACAAAATTGATCTTCCTTGAGTTGTCAAGGTGCTAAAAAATAGCACTGGTGCATCAAATATTTCAAACTCTTCCAAAATGTTGGAGCATTGTTTTTCAGTGCTATGACATCAGATGTAGTTTCTTCTAGGTGTAAGGGTGCTGATTTTCAGTGCCCTTGCACAAAAAGCATAATTTTCAAAAATGCTCAAAATAATTCCAAATCACTTTCTAAACTTCATTCTTTCTACAATTGCTCTATTTTTCGTACTCCATATCTCATATCAACTCGTTCCAAAGTGCTTTCCTAACTTCATGCATTCTAATTGCTCCCATAATGCATATGCTCCTAACATCTAATAAATTCATGTTTCCTTGCAGTTACCTTTAGTTCTCATCAAGTGTTCTCTAGAGGTGGTTTTCAGTGATCTTTTGCAATCTTAATGACAACAGAAGAATCTCCATCATCTTCCAAGAAAGACAAAATGAAGTACAAGTATCAAGGCATCTACCCGACCACCGTTGTGACCTACAAGATCAATGGGATCAAGGACATGGAAATTGGCCACCTTAACATGGAAGATTTTATAAAGAGAATAGAAAAGTCACTATTGGAAGAAGACTTGCAAGAAATTGTCCATCGTAATATTCATCGAGTGGCTTCATTTCTAATTGCTGCTCACTACCCAGAATTTGTCTTACAAGTTGCCTCACACTATATCAAGGATGATAAGAGTGTTAGAGATTATTCTAGGCAAGTTATGATGAGATTAGATCCAGAGTTCTTTGACATAGTTTTCTAGGTTCCACACATGGAGAAGTATACAACTATTTCCATTCAACAAGGATAGGATGCTTATGGAAAAGATCCAAATAAAGCCAAAAAATTGATCAATTCACAATGGTTGAAGACTCTAAGGCCCACCATCTCTAGATGGCCTAAATGTCTTCCATGAAGTGACTTCAAGGAAGATGTTTGAGACATGATCACTCTTCTTCATAGGGTGAAAGTCTTACCTATTTCATTTAATTTCCAAGATTGGATGTACGAGTACGTCCAAATCATCACAAGGAAGAAAGCACACATAGACTGGGGCACACAAAATAGTGATGAGATTCATGAGCAACTCATCAATGTGCAAACAACCTTGAATTTTTACATGACTTCCTACCTAGTGTATGCTACTGCTATCATGAGACAATTTCCAAGATTGACAACGAAAGGAAATAGAAGTGTGGTGTTGGTATATGAGTTCTACTCTTAGATCAGTTTGAGAGGAAGTATCAAGCATTTTAGGAGATTCAATGACACTTTCTTTGTGCCACTTCTTTTTATGTTCGATCCAACTCTAGAAAAGAAAAGAATATCTGATGAGGCATGGAAATTTGTTAGTAAGTTTGGATGTATTTTCTTGCAGTTTCCTACTTGTACATATTTGAGAGTAGGGTGCTACACTGGATGCCCATACATGTTGCCAAGATATCCTTTTGATAAGTGGGTATTAATGGAATTATGCAGATAGTTGATTACAGTACACAAGGAATGCCAAACAATTCATAAAATAGGTTTTAAGTTTTCAATTTCTATTAGAAGGTATTCTATTCAAAGTGTGCAAATGGCCAAGTCAGTAGCAGTAGAGTTGTAGCTTATGACCATAAGGTCATATAGGTACATACATGATTTTGACCGCAAAAATTTAAATAGAAAAATCAAGAAGGATCACTGTCATGTCTATCATTTTGAGGAAATATGGGTAGAACGTAGAGATGAAGAAGACATTTGAAGAATGAAATTTTGTAGATTAAATATGGAGTAGATAAGAGACCTAGGCTTGGATGATATTCTAGAGGATTTTGAAGATCCTGATGATATTATAGACTCTACATATGAAGAAGAGGAGATTTACAGTAGGCCCTTACCTCCAATTTAGTGGTCCAAGAAAGAGAGCATTTCCATTAGAGAAATACTTGCTCCCATTCTACACAACACAAGTGAATGGTTGCAAAGGCATGGTTTTCAATTAAATTCTTTTAGAATAGGTTCTAAGGGAGATACATTAGAAGGTGAAGCCAACCACCAGTAGGAACTCTAAACCAAACACATAGTTGCTACTACCCTCTCTTCTTCACATAGAAGTCCTACGATTAAATTCACTTGTGGAAAAAGGACAATGTAGGAAACTGAAGAGGAGCAAGCTACTAAGGAAGAGCAACCATCTGAAGAGGATCAAGAAGAAGAAGATAATGATGAAGAAGAAATACATAATGAGGAAATGTGGTTATCTCCCCATGAGAACATCATTGACAATCCCCCTCATACATCATCACCTATTTCTACCATGCCTCATACTCCTCCTTTTCCCACTTCACCTACACCACCTCTTCCTACTTCACCTCCACCTACAGTTGGTTTACATCCATTGAAGGTAACCATTCCTCCATTAGCACAATCAATCCTTTCAACTTCCTCTATGGGATTTATCTTGCAAAGTATTGATGTATCCTCAGGTTCCCCATCATCTATCCCAATTCTATCCTCACCATCATATGATATTTATTCCCAAGCAGAATTTGATTATTTTATGAAGGAATCATTGCAAGATCCACTTGGTATGCAAACTTCTAGTGCAATCATGATTGACACAACACAAATTTTTACCATAACACCCATTCCTATAGAGGCAACTACCACACATGAATTAGCAGTGAGTCAAGAAGGTAATACTTCATTTCTTCCTCCTTGGTTAGTCTCACAAGTATCTAAGCATAAGAAACAAATGGTTTCTCCAAATGAGCTAGATCTTGAAGAGATAGTACTTCCAAATGCCAAAGGGAAGAAAAAAGCTAAGATTCATTCTAGACTACATGTGGACAAATCATAGAATAAATATGTGGATATTGGATTACCTCCACAAGATAAGGGTGATGTAAGTATGGAAGATTACACTGTGACTAGAGTTCAACTTGGGAAGGTCACTAATGGAAGTGCCATGGAAGATGCACAAATGACTCTAAATGCATTGGCAGATAGACTTGATAAGGTGGAACAATCCAAGGATATATCCAAAGAAAGAGTTGAAAAATATGCATCAGTGTTAAAGAAAATCATGGGGACCTCAGAAAATGTGCAGCCAATGACTATGATAAATGTTGAAGAGCTAGTAGTTCAGAAGGTGGAGAAGTACTACTCTAAAGGTAAAGCGTTGTATGAGTTTGTTGAAAAAATAATAGAGCAAGGCTCACAACTCATAACTATTGTTGATGAAAATATTTCCCAAGTATCCAAGATAAAGTTGGAATTTGATAAAAAATAAGGCACACTTTCTATGGAATAAAAAGAGATGGAAAAAATTCTTGGATTTTGGTTACAAATGAAGGAGACTAATTTGAGCAAACTAGTAGAAGTTGGTGTTATTCTCAACAAAGAAAGGTATGCCAAAATTAAAGAGTCTCTTAAGAACCACATACAAGTTATCAAGGCCCTCATCAAAGATGTAGAACAAGTGCAAGAAGATGTCGAGGGACAATGTATTGTTATGGTGAATGGGATTGAAGAGTTGCCAGGATAACTCATTGATGACAATCATACTTTCCTCCCGGTAAGTGAGATTTCCAAGATTTTCAAAGAAGCTATCCAAAAGCAAGTGGAAGATGAAGCCTTTTCAAAAAATTCAATGTACACCTTGTGTGATGTTTAGCTCACTTTGGACAACCTCAAAATTTATTTGGATAGGTGCAAAAAAGTTTTGGTTTATTGCAAGGAAGTCAATCACAAAAGTTCACACAATCATTGACTACATCGTTGGACCAGATGAGGCGACCGTGAAGGAGATCAAGAAGAAGTATGAAGATTTCCAAGCCAAGAGCAAGGAACCATAAAAATCTTCTTGCATCTCTAGACTTAAATAATTTCTATTTTTTTTCTATGCTTTATGTAAATAAGTTTTAACATTTTACATGTCATTTTGAAAAATGTAATTACATGTAAAAATGGAGATGTTCTCCTACATTCATGGACAACATCTTTGAATAAGTCAATAGTTGGTTAGGGTTTTTCATAGATTAGCTCTCCTCTCCTATCTATAAATATGAGAGGATTCCTTTGTATTATTGATCTTTATCTTTTGCAATGAAGTGTTTCCCGATTGTGAAGCAATATTGAAACTTTGAATTCCTTTTTGTGAATCTATTTTTGATCAATAAAGAAGCTAAACTGCACACCAAACTTTGTGTTGGGACAATTATCTTGTTTTTTGATTGAATTGACAGTGATTAGTAATTGGGATTGAAGGGCTTTGGAGTAAATCTATGTAGACTTTGAGCTACACCTATTGCTTGAAATTGAGAAATTGATGATAATATTGGTGAATTATTTATAAGAATTTGTGCTTATAATTGTTCATGTTGTTTGTGGATCTAATTGTGAAGTATATCAAAGAATTTGTGCTTCTTTTACAATGTTGGTTACTATTTTGAAGAATTCACTATTGGAAACTATGAAATGACTTTGCACCTCCATGAGCTTTCTTGTTTGTTACTTGTCTTTATCATACTAGTATTCCTAAAATTTTCTTTGACAAGTTAGGATTATTGGGATTACTGCTTAGTTTTAATTTAAAGTTGTATTACATCTAGAGATTAACATTGTGAAACATTGTAAAACATATTCTCTAAAAAAATAGAGAATCATAATGTGACACACCCCCATATCATTATTGTAGTGTACATTGTTGTAAATATTTGATTAGTTTTCCTTAGTTTCAATAAGAAGTAAGAAGGGCACATCCCCTTTCAGAGAGGAAAGATTATATCTCACATAACTATGGCTGAAATTAAGTTTTGTAATTTGTTAAAAGGGATTACAAAATTTTCACCCAACAAGATCCAAAGACTTGGGAGACTTGTTTATCAGCTAAATGTATAATTAGAGTTGTGTTAGGTGAAGGAAAAATGAAAAAATTGTGTGCATCATTGTATTAATTTTGTGGTTATAGATGGTAAATGGCAAGGTGTTAGATGGTTGGATAAAATTCTACACCACATTCATCAATACAAAGGTATCATTCCATTTAAAATCTATTTTGTTGGCATGGAAACAATTCTACAAGAACTCTTAAAATCGAAAAAATATTCTTTGCAACATGGTTTCAACTTTGTGATGTATACTATCTAGTGGAATAGGCTTGTTCAATATCATGGTAAACCTCTTACTATCTCCTTCCCTAAACAAGCTCATCATCTATTCAAAAAATGGGTGTAATAGTTTGGTGATATTTGGGATTTCAGTACCCTTTAATGGGAGAATTGGAAAAGTTCCAAAAACTTATTTAATATAAATAATAGGTTCAAGGGTTTTTTATTTTTTATTTTTAATCTCTAGTCCATGGTGATTTACTTATCAAGCTATGTACTCCTATTCAATTTAGTTTCTTTGAAGACTGGTTGTGGCTTGATAAAAATATTTTTCTCACTTCCCTTTTTAAATATTTATTTAAATTTCCTTATGAATATGACTCTAAATAAAAGATTTAACATAAAATAGATATGTTGATTTTAGAAAAGGAAGTGGAAAAAACTGAGTTCTCAAATTTGTAGGTATAAAGTTGAGGCAACTACTCAAATTATGACTTGAAAATTCTTGCACTATAAGCTTCATGTGGGGGATAGATTATTTCTTAAAGAAACAACCATCCAAATTCCCTTAGTTTCAACTTAATGAAATATTAAACATATTTTTTGGGGTTGTCTAAGAGATAAAATAAAATGGAATGTTATCTTTGGTCATTTTTTGTGCCATTTTTTTATCATGTATTGGGATGGAAAGAAGTTGTTCTAGGTAGTGGTATTCATATAAATGTGTTTTTTGATATTGTGAGAAGACCATTGTTCTTAATTTTTGGAAAATTATATGTTTGTTAAAGTGTTTTCAAACCATATTATTCATCAAGAAGTAGAAATGCTAATTTTTTACTTTGAAACATTGCTGCAATTTGTTTCTCTTTATTCTCAGTTGAAAGAGGGTTCCAAGGATTTTTTGTACTCTATTTTGCATTAATGTCAAGTGTGGGTATTGGTTGTCATTAATATGTTGAAGTTAGTTGTAGTTTGGTTGGCAGTACTTGCAGTCTGGATATTTGGTTGCCATAGTCTAAGAGATGCTAGGAATTTCTCCACTGGTGATGTTGTGATCATGTAGTTTGGAAGTTAGCTTCATATGTTGTTAGGGCATGTGTGATATAAGTTTCATGTTTTTTTATTACAAGAAATTTATTTTGAAAATGATAGTTTTAAGACTGTTATTTTTTGTGAGGATGCTCGTAATGGTGCAAATTTTGGCTCTACATTCCTTTGTGTTTGCAATATGGTCATATAGTTCAAAATTTATGTTCAGTGTGTTGTGAAGGTGCTATATCAAAATTTTCATATAATTTTTCCCTTTGTAGAGAAATTTGTAAGTGATAGAGTGCATGACTATATTGTCTAATGGCTACTTTCAGTGTCTATTGGCTTGTGCCAACTTGTTCTATGAGGTGTTGAATTGTATTTTGAAAAATGATCTTGAAGATCTTATGATGTTTCTTATTTCTTTGCAAGGTATTTTCTAGTTTATCCAAAACAGGTTGTGGTCTAGAATGGGCGTTATTGGATTATGCTTTTACCTAGCTAATGGAGATATGTTGAAGGCGTGCACCATGAGTTGGGGTTTGTATGGAATCCTTGAAGTGTTTGAAGATTTTGTATGGGTCTTGTCGACTCATCTGGGAGAAGCACAAGTAATGTTTAATCTTTCATGAGTATTGCCAAGTTGTAATGGTTGGCATGCTTAAAGATTCATAAGTTATTGCTTAAGGCCAACCAATTTCAAATATGTGAAGCATGTGGGTGTTATTGTTTGAAGATTTATATTGTGAAGGGTGTTTAGGACCACCTGTCAAGCAAGTGTTGGAATCTATGTGGCCTGTTCCTCTTCCTAGTGTTGCATGTAGTTCATTTTAGGGCTCAACTTCTACATGTTTCATGTTTTTGTTTAATCTTTGGTCAACTTGTAACTATAATATTGTTATTGTTCTTGGCTGACATGTAATGTAATCAATGTAATATCATGTATATATTGCAAACCTAGTTGATCTAGGTGGTGTGTTTGTGTAAGAAGTTGAATGAGGATGTGTAATGCATTATGATGTATATGTAAGTGACTGAAAGAGAAAGAAAAAGTTGTAGATCCTATCTGGATTCAATTTGATCATATCTCTAAGATAGAAGGGGAAGCAAATAGTATGCTTAATTGATTGTTGGAGGTAGTGAGCTAATGGAAAAAATTCTTGAAGGCTAAAAGCAATGATTCAATAAGCTCCAAAAGTTGTAGAAGTTGTCAAAGAAAAATTGCAATCATCAAAAGAGAAGTGAAAAATCATAATTGCGATCATCAAAAGGATTGAGATTCATTGTCAAATTTAGATAGTAGAAGGACTGTCATTCTACAATATTTTTTGAGTTTGTTCTCAATTCATGGAGTAGTTTCTTCCTTAGGTTGAATCCCTAAAACAAAGTCTGAATGAAGTTTTAGCTTGGGAGTGACCCTAAAACCTTTCTACAAGAAGTAGTAGCTTCCTTGGGTTGTAGCCGTAAAACAAAGTTGTAACTATGATTCATTATGAGGCTAGATTAGGAGAATAGCTCCTAGCAGGTTTTCTTACCATGATTTTCCCCTTTGTGTTTTTCCATGTATATTTGGTGTTATGTGGTAATATTCATTGTGTTGATCTTTCCTATTTTTTTTAATGCTATAAATATTAAGTTTTGGTTTTCTTTGGAGGGGCTGAGATTTGTTTGAATACTGATTCACCCCTCCCTCTCAATATTTTGGTGTATTCTCAATTATTGGTATTAGAGCCTGGTTCCTTAGAAGGAGTTTAACAACTTGATGAAGATCTGGGATGACAAAAGAAGGATCTCACAAGGTTCCTAGATTTTATGGAAAAAAGATTCACTTTCTAGAGATATCAAATGGAAACCCATCTATCCTCTTTAAAGATGGTTATGTTGTTCCTGCTACTCCTCCAACTGATCCAACTAAGATAAGATCCTATGAGTATAATGGAAAGGAAAAGCATGCTATCTTGAGTGGTCTATTAGATTCTGACCTAGTAAAGGTAATGCACTGCAAGTCAGCAAATGAAGTATGGGATAAGCTGGATGACATCTAAGAAGGAAATGCCAAAGTAAAGAAATCCAACTTGTAGATCTACAAAGGCAAGTTTGAGAACTTGAAGATGTCATAGGATGAAGATATTGTAGGTTATGTGCTCTTGGTTGATGGTGATCAATGCAATCAAAGGTCTTGGTGAATATCTTGAAGAATTTGTGGTGGTCAAAAAGGTACTGAGATATCTTTCTAAATCTTATAGTTCTAAAGTATCTTCTAGTGAGGAAGCTAGAGATCTGGATACACTTTCAATGGATCAATTGTATGGTGCCCTTATTACATTTGAAATGAGAGAGTTTGAAAAAGAAGGTTTTAATAAGGAAGTAGCATTCAAAGAAAGTAAGAAAGAAACATATGAAGAATCTAATTTGGATAGTGATACTAATGAAGAGGAAGAAAATTTTGTAAGTTGAAGAGAGTTGTTGCAAGATGGTGTGTTCATTGGTCTTCCTTGTGTTGTGTAGTGCTTGGGTTTGTGACATAGCTTAACTGCCTCCTATGGATCTTGTATAAATTTCACGGTTGTATCAGGAATTAATAGGTTGATCTTTTGGTGTAATGGAAACCACCAATGTAACAATTGGTATTAGAGTCGAGGTCATAGTTTCAAACCCCTCGCTTGTGCTATGTGGGATTGTTACAAGATGGTGTGTCCCTTGGTCTTCCTTGTGCAACGTAGTGCTTGGGTTCTTGACATGGCTTAACCACCTCATGTGGATCTTGAATAAATCTAGTAGTTGTATCAGGCATTAACAGGTCACTCTTTTGGTGTAAAGACAACCACCAATGTAATAAGAGGTACCATCAAGTACAAAGGTAAGCTACCTTTCAAATGGATCAAGTGTGGAGAGGTTGGTAATTTTTCTTCTAAATGTCCCCTGAAATATTCTAAAAAGAGAAATAAAGAACCTAGTAGAAATAAGGTCAAGAAGAGTCTTTACTCGATTGAAGATTCCTACTCTACAAAGGATGATGAATCTAGTGGTCTAGATAATGAAGATGAATTCTTGTTTTTGGATGCTAAGAAGAGTGAAGATAAAGCTAAAGATCCAAGTGTTGTGATTAGTAATTTTCATGCAAAAGATGAGGCTAATTCACGAGTGATTGATAGTGGTTTTTAAAACCACATGACAAGAGATAAGAGCAAGTTTATCAAACTTGTGAAGTGGAATGGTAGCATTGTCAAGCTTGGAGATGATACTTTGGTGCAGATCTATGGAAAAGGTTCTATTAGTATTGATGGAAAGAGCAGAATAGAAGATGCCCTTTATGTCAAAGGTCTCCGACATAATCTTCTTAGTGTGAGTCAAATGTGTAGAAATGGATACAATATCCTATTCAATAAAAGTGGATGTGAAATTAGAAAATAAAAGCTTGGTCAATTGGTTGCTAAAGGATCTAGGACAAGTGGTGACATATACAATCTAAGGGATGTCAATGGAAGAGCTTATCTTCTAGGACAAGAAAGTGAATGTTGGCTATGGCATAGGTGTGTTTCCATTAATGACAAAGTGGGATATTGTTGGAAACATGAGCATGTTGGTATATGGTGTTGTCATTGATGGAACCCATGATATAAATGTAGAAGTGTTGATATAGAGAAAACCAAGTGTTTTGGAGAATTTACTAAGTTCCAGTGTGCATATTCAATGATTAGAGGAACAATTTTGTGGTCTGCATTGCTCCGCTATACAAAATATTTTCAACTTGTTTCGATGTGTTCATGGTATGTGTTGAACATATCTAAATCCAAGGTTTTTGGGATTTATGTCTTCCATAGTTGAAGATATTGTTGATAGTATATTGGGCTTAGTAATGGTAGTGTTATAGGTGAAAATTTCATGTAGGAATGCTCCACATTCCACTGGGGATGAGTATTATGATGTGTGGTTTTGAGGAAGTATTGGAAAGTGTCAGATGTGTGCACTCCAAATGGAAAATGGTTTTGTGGTCCACGTACCAAGTTGTGAATGAATAGTTGGTTCATTTAGTTGTTGCTTCACTAGTGGTGCCGACCTAAAGGTTTTGGGGTCATGTGGAGTTAAGTAGTGTATAGAGTAGAATCATGGGAGTGATTATAGGTCATGTCAACCTATTTTGGTGTGGTACATATTTTTCGTTCTCTCTAAAGCATGTGTGTTGGAGTTTTGTGCCGATAGGTTATTGTGTTTCACATTTCATCTATTTAGGTCAACCTAATTGATGGTTTTGGTTTGTTGTGGTATATATATAGGTTTATTCAATGTTTTGGTGATGATATGAGATGTAAATGAGGAATTAAGAGTGTGTGTGAGATCTGATGTACTGTGAAGTGTTAAAGGTCATAGTGGTGAAGTATGAAGTGTGTTAATTCAGTTTTTTGAGCTTATTTGGAATTTTATTTTCAACATGTTGTAGATGCATTGTTTATAGTTTATCCTTGGCAGTGAGCCACCCTTTCTTCTATCTCTTTCTATTTTGGGAAGTGACCCCTTGGAAGATGATGTAGGAGCATCCAGTGGTGTAAGGGCAACCCTACATCACCCAAAAATATGCTTTCAATTTATGTTTCCTTTTGTTAGATGTCTTTTCATTTCTAGATACCCTTTTTGTCATAATGTAATTCCCCACTTTCAGTTCTGCTTTTCTACTTTTTTTGCTCAACTTCTATTTTTAGCAGTTTTGATTTGAAGGTGTTAGGACGAAAAAATTTATGGGATGCTTTAGGACAGAAAAATAAGTACTTTGGTGAAAGAATCAGGTCAAGATCATTCCCGATTTAAAAGCTATTCAAGTTTCAATTTCTTCTTTTTGCCCTGAAAAACCTTCTGAGTCCAATTTGAGGCACTAAACAGTCCCGTACGGGCCCACAAATCATTGGAACCAAAGGAGCAGGTTCTTAACGCATTCTTCAATCCGAGACCTTTCCAACGGTTCAAACAGTTCAAAAAATGGAGTCTCGGATCAAAAGTTATGGCTTTCAGAAGTTGGTCAATTTTGGGAAAATTGCCAATTTTCGAATTAGGACTCAATTTTGAATTTCAAATTGTAATTTTTGGAAGCAAACCGCCAAAAATCATTATTCAAATGTTGTTTGGCTCTGAAATGAAAAAGGATCTATTTATGGGGGGGTTTTCTGATTTTTGATAGCTTTTTGAGGAAAAGAGTTCACATGCTGCGAAAGGGAAAATTCTGTAGTTTCTAAAATTTTTGGAGCTTGCATGTATTGCAGAGCTTGAGGATTTGAGATCCTCTACATGTAATATTTTCCTTTCTGAACAATAATAAAATTTCTCTGGTTGTTTGCATCATTTTTTGTGTCTCGGGTTTGCTCCCTCATTAGAAGTTAGCCTTTGGTAGTGAGCCATTCTTTTTGGATAGTGAGTCCTTGCATAATGAGTCCACCATTCTTTATATTTTTTTGTAATTGGTTATAATATATTGTGATCTATTCCTCACCGTGGATTTTCCCTTTCGAGGTTTTTCCACGTAAATCTTATGTTTTTGTGTTTATTGATGTGATTCATGCTTTCATTGTTTCTTTTAATTATTGTAATTTAATGTGATGCTTTGATATATTTTTAAGTTAATGAAATTAGTGAATATTGATTCACCCCCCTCTTAGTATTCTTGGTGTTCAATATTTCCTACATAGTTCCTCTTTGGATTTCTATTCTTTTATTATAAATTTAGCTTTGGTCAAGTAGAAAAAGACAACTACTAATTTTGGGTAGTTCTTCAAAAGTTTGTAATGGGCTTCCTTTTTTCCCAATGGAATTGAAATTAAAACAAAAAAAATATTTATATATTAGATAAAAAATTTAAATAATAAAAAATAGAGAAATCTTATATTTTTACCCATACCATTCATAAGCACGCTAATATGCCAAATCATTGTTTCCAAGATCAAATATCTTCTAACCAACAAGAGATGCAAAACTATATTAGATGTTAAATTACCAAGGTCCAAAAATTTTAACATCATCAAACTTCTAATATTAATCATTAAACCCAAGCAATTCTCAAGCCATTTTTGCAACCATCTTGACATTTTAGGCCTAAATATATGGTTGTTGCATATCAAATCAAATATTAATGTCTAAAATATAGAGGTATGATATTCATGCCAACACATCAAATATCAATTTTACCATTTAAACATTCTACTCAATTTCCTTCTATTATTATGCATCCTCTTTTTTCACCTTTAAAAGTCCTTTAAAAGTCCTATCCTAATTCTAGTCAAATCTCAATTAGAGGTATTCCATACTAAAGTTTAAACCACTATACTAGTTACCTTCCAACTCCAAAAATCACATTTTATACAAAACCACGTGTGTTTCCTTAACATTTATCCCACATCTTCTTGCATTTTAGTTTTGCACTCTTAAAAGTCCTACCCTGATTCTAGTCAAATCTCAATTAGAGGTATTTCATACTAAGGTTTGCACCACTATAAGTTAGTTACCTTTCAACTCCGAAAATTAGAAAATCTTGATCATGAATGTTTTATTTCTTGAATATAATTTAGAATTTATTTATTTTTTTATATATATTAATATCTCAATTTTTTTTACATCATATCAATCATGTGTATCCATGTTTCAATACCTAGAATGGAGGTGATTGAGCTAGACTCCCCTTGTAACCCTTATTTTTGTAGTGTCCTTATTTGAAGGTTTCTGCTTATAATTTAAGCTCATCAAAAAATCAGTATATCATAAAAATTTATAAAAGAAAAGTTAAAGTTAAATTTTCTCTCCTAGGTGCACTGGTGAAGTCAAGATTTGGGAAAAATATCAAACCATGAAATCAAAATATGTTGGATTCAATTTCAAAAAATAATTCAATACCAGAAGCACAATTTACACATAGATTAACTCATTTATCTTTACAATTCAAATATTAACACTTTATTTAAAAAAATATATATTAAACAAGTATTTATTTTTGATTCACCTGTCTCTATATATACTTTCATTTTTTCCCTTTTATATTTTGTCACTTCATGCATTTTTTTTAATCTTTGTACACTCTAATTACTTGTGCCTTCAATGTACTATCCCATCTAGACTAGTACTCAATGCTAAAAATATAGTTTCTATATTCTCTATTTTTCTTCATTTCTACTTCCTATACATAGTCCTCCTTCATCTATTCTTCTCATCTCTATACCCATTACTACCCTTCTTTCTTCTTTTGTATGCTTCTTCCTAATATCTTTTAGGAAATTATTCCATATATTTTTTAATCTTTTTCAATTGACCTTCCATTTATTTTATTGATCTTCCTTTTGAAAATAATGGAAAAAAAATTTAGGCATTGTATTACCCACAATGACCTCCAAAAGGAATTAAAATGGCCAAAATTTTCTGCATAATTTCCCAAATAGCCATTAAAATTATAAGGAGGTTCCATCATCAAATTTATTTCTAGAAATAATCCATAAAATGATACCATGACCATAGTTGAATGTTGAATGATAGTTAGAGATAGATAGTTATGCCCATATTAAAACTAGAATTTTATCCATTGTTGTTATTTGGAAAGATATAACAATAAACTGTAGAAAATATATGGAAATAAAATAGTTTTTTTAGAAATCATTCATCCATATGTATAGTTGGAAAGAGATAAAATATATTGTTCCCACTCTACAATTAGAAGAATAATTAACCTTTCCATATAATATAGAATCAAATATCAATATTTTAATGTAAAATAACACACATTTTTTGTTGTGCCAAAAGATTGACCTATTAACGCCTGATACAAATTCCAAAGATAAACAGATCCATGGGAGATGGTTAGTCCATATCCTGAATTTAGAGGGAGATGTTGGTGATTAGTCCAACAATCTCCTCTCAATGTCACTCAAGGGAATTTAAACTCGCGATCATGGATCTGATACCATTTGTTATAACATGTTTGTCATTGTACCAAAAGATCAACTTGATAATGCCTAATACAAACACCAAAGATATATGGATTCACATGGGGTAGTTAGTCCATGTCTCGAATATGAAGGGAGACGTTGGTGATTAGTCCAACAATTTTAGAATTAATTAGAATAACATTTATTTTGAACTCCCAAAAAAATTGTAAATATTTTACCAAGAAGAAAAATAACCTCATAAATCTCAAAAATAGAAATATAAAATCATAAATATATGAAACTAAATAGAATTAAACCAAAAATTGTGAAGTCATTACATATTCCCTTAGAGATGGCTATGAGATTGAAGTCCACCCATACACCCTATCTGACCACCACCCCATAAAAATTAGGATTCTTTTTAAAAAGGGTCTTGGGGGTGAAAGTAAAATGGTGGGGTTCCTCCTAAACACAAAGATACTCAAGGATAGAGATTGTTTCGATGTTGTGAAATCTCCCAGAAATACCAATTACTGGATGTATAAATAATTAAGTACGATTGAAAGGTGGAATCTAAACACTAAGGGATAGAAATTTTTGTTCCAAACCATTGGAAAGAAAAGAGCCATTGAAATAAGGAAGGAATAAGTTCTCCTCTAGGAGGGTCCAAGCTAAAGCTTGCTTATAGGAAGATCTTGGAAATGAAGAATTGGGAGGCAAGCTCTTGGTAATTAAAAACTCCCTGAGGAAGTTTAAAAACAACAAAATTCAAAGGATAAGGATAAGGCCTAATCTTAACTGATTGAATAATGGAGAAAAAGGAACCAAATTATTCTTTAGGTATCTAAAAGAGAAAAATTTCAAAGAAAAAATTAAACAAGTGCAGGTTGATGGGGTGGCCTACACCAATCAAGAAGACATCAAAGGTCATTTCTTCAATTTTTACAAGAATCTTTTCACTTTTGAAAACAATGTTCAAGGCTGCTCTAATGCAAGAAGTCTACTAAAAAGAATCATTCCAAAAAATATAGGAGGGAAGGAGGCAGAAGATGGTGGTAAAGAGAATATATAAGGAGGAAATTATCCTTGCAAAATGATAAAACCCCTAGGGTAGATGGTATCCCAATAGAATTATACAAAGTCTTCATTGAATGGATAGTGGATGATATATTTCTAGTATACAAAGAGGCATTAGATATAGGATCTTTGGGAAGGAACATCAATAAGGGTATTATAAAATTTCTCCCCAAAGAAGGTGATAATACTATAATAAAAAACTTGAGGCCGATAACAATGCTAAATGTATCTTATAAAATCTTAGCAAAAGTATTGGAAAAAATATTGGTAAACATTTTTTTAATTTTCATCAATAGTACCTAGACTAGGTTTATTAAAGGAAGATACATTCTAGAAAATTTGATCACTAGTTGGGAAGCTATGGAATGGGAAAAGTCTTCCAACCAAGATGTGGCAATGTTACTCCTTGATTTTGAGAAGGCATACCATAGAGTAGAGTGGGCATACATTAGGATAACTCTTGAAGCCTTTGGATTTCCTAAAACTTTTTGCAATATGGTTGTTACACTCTTCAAGGATGTAGTGGCACAAGTAGATGTCAATGGTTCTCTTACAAAGGAGGTTAATCTAGAAATGTCAATTAGACAAGGTTGTGCTCTTGTGCCTACATTATTTGTTATTGCATCACATGCCTTACATTACCTTCTTAGGGTCAATGAAATTACCCCTAAGGTGAAAGGAATACTTCTACCATATAATAATGTGATCCTCAATATTCAATTTGCCAATTACACTACACTATTCACCATATTAGATGAGATAAACATATCAAATCTAATGGAAAAGATAAACTTATTCTATGCAGCCTCAAGAGATAAAGTGTCACCTACAAAGTCTATCATGCTAATATAGCATGAGAAACCCCCGGTTTGGTAAAGAAAATTTGATGTGCAATGGGGAGGTCCCAAAAGATAGGTTAGATATTTGGGAATTCCATTTTTGATATGCCCAAACCTGAAAGAGATATGGCTATGGATTAAGGGAAAAATAGAAAAGAAAATTGGAAGATGGAGTAGGCAATTTCTATCACTGGCAAGGAGGATTCAAGTATGCCAAAAAAATTTGCAATCTTATATCCTATATTTTTCCTTTGTGTGGCTATTTAACAACTACCAATTTGATGAAATACAGAAAAAATTAGATCTTTTTTATGGTCAAATGGGAAGGGTAAAAGGAAGAAAAACATGTAGTTAAATGGAGTTGGTGTTGTCTAAGAAAAGCAGGTGGGGGACTTGGGCTAAAGGACCTAAAATTTCAAGGTATAGCCCTAGCCTCAAAATGGATCTTCAAAGCCTTAGAAGGGAATGAACCCTGGAAGCTCTTGGTTAGGAATAACATCAAAAGTGCTTCCCCCAAGCATGCAAAAGATTGGAAAGACCCCCTCTTTGTGACCTCCTCAGCAATTGTCACTTTGTATCCCCTGAAGGCTTTGTTGTCTTTAAGAGCATCTGGAAAGCATGGGAGCATATCAAGGAATTTGTTGTAAACTATTAGTACTTCAAAAACAACACAATATCCACCCATAGAGAAATTTTGTGGAACCTTGAGTGCAATAGTAAACCACTAGCACTACTTCAAGAATGCTTTACCAAAGGCTAGGCTAGTAAAGGAATAAACATATTTAAGGATATTCTAAAAATAGGACACCTAAAAGATTGGAATGAGCTATGTAGTGAATACAATCAACTTGCTACTAATTGGAGAACCTACACAATAATAAAAGAATTTTTTAAGGAAATGAACTTTCTAGTTGAATACAACCTTAATACAAAATAATACAAAGAAATTATATGGAAAGGTGCAACCAAACTCATAAAAATTAATACTAAAATAATCTATATCACTCGTGTTAATCAGTAGGAAGCAACAGACCATTTAAATAGAGCATGGGGTACTAAATTGAGTAGAAATGACTAGTTCAATGTATTTAAAAAGAATTGGTCTCATATCATTGAGCTGAAGAAGGCCTGCTTCAGATGGATTCTGATTTTTAGAAGCTACCCTTCAAAATAAACTCTGAGGACATTGAAATATGTTTCCTATGCAGGGTGCCAAAATCAATAAATCACATCTTCTTTGAATTTCTTTATGCAAGAGAATTGTGGATTTTTTTTGCCAAAAATATTATATATGAGATGTCAATGGAAAGCCTAGATATGACAAAATTATTTTGATCAAAGATAATAAATTGGGGAAAGAAATTTCTTTTTTTTTTGTGTTTTTCCACTGAAATTATTTGGCTCATTTGGAGAGCAAGGAATGATGAGAGGTTTAATGGAACAAGGAGGTCACTTACTAAGTTTGTCAAGAGACTCTTACTTTACAATATTACTTTGTAGGTTACATTAATATTTAAAGTCTCCAAGTTCAAGTTTCTCAAACTACTAGAGGAGGGCACATTAAGGATCAATCTTCATGAAGTCAGGTGTGGGCACACTTGGTAGGAGGTGTAGCCTAGTACAGAGGTCTTTCTCAAAGATTTGGAGGTATTTCAGAATGAATTCAATGGGAAAGTTGACAAAGATGATCCGAGGGCAGAAGCTCCATGTTTAATTAGCCTGAAAGAATTGATCAAGGAAGAAATTGATGTAGCAAAAACACTCTTGGGGCTGAAGAACCTAGCACAAGATAACATGGAGGCTACCATCCCATGATATATTGATCAGTTGTATTACATTTTTTGATAGTAGACATACAAGGCAATGTAATCAATACTTTTTAAATCTCATTGATATGATATAAATTTGTATATATACAATGTAAAGGGGAAAAAATATCTACTATATAGGGTCATACAGGGGATCCTAAAATCCAATGTAAAATGTGCAGATGTATGTAGTAGTATTGCAGAACAAAACAATATGTTTTTTTTTTGTGTTCCAACTATATCTAATACAAAACAAAACTTGTGAAGTCAAAAATAAATTGCACACAATAATATTCATGAGATTGGATGACCCTACATTAGAAACAATAAGTATATAAGAAAAAAATATTTCATGAGTTGAATCTCATTAATATTTGTCAATTTTTTAAATTTTAATTCTATACTTGTTATAACATCTTTGATTCACCCATCCAAGTTACCTTGTCTATTACTATATGGTTCTTCCATTACACTATATATCCCTATATTCCTTTCCCCTTATCCTTTTGACCACTCAAAAATATATCACAACATCAATTACATCTAATTACTTTTTGGCATCTATTGTATCCATTTTAGTTTCCTTTATTATGAAACTATATTTCCTTGTCCACTTGTTTATTTTTCATAGTAGTAGAATAAATCAACAACATTAAAAGGTTGAGAAATATCTATTCCTTCTAGGAGCTCAATCTCATATACAAGATGTAATGTCCTACCAAGGACCCCATACGACAATAGCTAAGAAAACACATTTAAAAAAAAATGAATAACATAATTGTTACCCATTTTTATTACTTGTTCAAGTTGTTTGAGCTAAATAGTTTGCAAACTGAAAGAGAGGTACATTTCATTTTTATCTTCCCTATATTGCATTCAATTGTATAAACAGAAAAATCAGAAAGATTACAAGATTATAGTAACAGATTATTGCATTTATACAAGTGCAAACAATATGGAAAAGATTTGCACAAATCTTTCTGGAAAAGTAATTGTTATTGATACAAAAGTACATATTTGTCTCACACAAGCCATGAGACTTAACTTGTTCAATGAAAATGAAGAACTGTTTATACATTTATGGATAAGGAAAACAATATGCACATATAGGGGAAGAGGCCAATCATTTCCTGATGACTAGTTTGGTGTTTGTTGTCTTGCTTTGTCCCCTGCCTTGAGCTGTATTGTGTCCTTTGTAGCTCCCTACTCCTAGTCCTTGCATCTAACAATTGCAATGATGTTTGAGCAGTGCTCTAAGCAATGGAGGTCTCTCACACTACATGTACATGCACCCATGAATGTATAAATTGGCCATCAAATACATTAAATAATCATACAAACTGAACATGTCCAAAGAAAGCAACTGAATCATCAAGCACATCAATCATATGCACATATTTTTCTAACTGTTTGTTTCATGTGTAGATACATGAATAACAATGTTACTATTTCATCAAATTTCAACACGTGGGTTAAACGTGGCTCCCACAAGGGTTGAGCTCAACGTGCTTTTGTATTGTGATTTTTAGAGACATTGAAAGGTACTTAGCAGATAATTCATCTCCTTTTGACCTACTCAATCAAGTATACATCAGTTATGATAGTGAAGTTATTTGTCACTATCTTAAATGACATATAATTGCTCAAGAAAATTAGAAGAGAGGGTGAATTTAATAAAAAGTGAATTAAGCAGATTGCAGGAATTCATTGATCAGTTTAATCCAAGGAAGCAATTAAAAGTTACAATGATGTAAAGGAAAGCATGAAATTTAGAGCTTGTAACATATATTGTAGGATGCAATCATCTTTCCTACTAGTGTGATAGTCATGTACATTGAGAACAATGTCAAAAGTGAGAGAATAAGCAATGCTCAAGGAGGATAACATATGTTCATTGTAAAAGAACAGTCATTGTTTGTAGCAAACACTAGATTCATTAAACATGCTTGATTGGTGTTCTAGTTTTTGAAAGCTTACAACCATGGAGAAGATGCTTTTAGAGACTATAACAGATCAACATAAGATGGTAGAAAGCTATGGCTTTGTAGTGATAATGAGGTAAAGAATTAATAATCATGAAAATGGATGCAAGATATTACTTTAAGAAATATGACTTTGAGCTCCATGAAGTGCACTTATTTATAGAAAAGAGATGGAGCTCTCAACCTTTTGAAGTAGATGATTTGTAACCTATGTCAACCTCGGCCTTGTTCAACATAAATAGAGCATGTGAGATATTACAAAATTTCTAAAGAGATGACATAAATAAAATGTAATGACTATAGGATATGAGCAGAATGGAAATCTACAGGAGCTAAATGAAATAGTAGCATTCAATGAAAAAATTCTTTAATGAAGTTATGATAGTATCTATAAGCATTAAGTAATGTAATGTAGCTGTTAAAAGTGTGCACAAAATGATTTTCTTTTAAATCATACATGGTTGTAGGTGATTATTGTGTAATCAGCATGTAGAATTGTTAAGACTTAAGGCAATAACATAAAGAGAGAAAATTAAGCTACAACCATCAAGTGAAGTTCAATGATAGTGCATCCAATGGCAACAAGCAACCATAGAGAAGAGAAATTACTCAACAACAAAATGAAAGTTTCTCTTTTTTGTAATCTGAATATGAAGTAAAGTTTCCATCAAGATATGAAGCTACAAGATGCAGATGATGTTAGAAACATAAAGAAATGAAGCTACAGGTTGGAGTTTTTCTTCCAATATCTTGAAAGCACGGGAGTTTTATTCATTGTTTTACCTTATCTTTTATTTTTGCAAGCTTCATGATACAAAGATGAAAATGAAAATGGTAAGGATTGTGAAACTACAGAGTTGAATCATTAAGCAAAATATGAATGCAAACATGGCAGAAAGGTAAATGAAAATTAATAGGGATAAAAGACATTTGGATCACAATTGCAAAAATCTTGTCAAAGGGAGCACAGTCATTGCTTTACAAATAAAAATGAAAATGAAGGCATGTTTTGTTCACATTTTCTACATACTTATTAAAACCCATTTTCCTTTGCTGGAAGAAAACAAATATAGAGGAAAGAGTGAAAAAATATATGTATTCTCTGCAAATAAGATAACATTATCATTGATGAAAGGTCGAGCTACTAATTTTTAAGGAGTAAGGTTTCAAATAAAGCAAACCCAGTCCAAGACCCATTTGGGGTTTCAAAATGAAAATGAATAGCCAAAGTATAAGCCTGCAACTAGGGTTTTTGTGTGTATTTTTCATAAAATACAAGGATAAACTTATTTTAGGTTTTTAGAAAAAAATCTTCAAATTTCTGCAAAAAGAAAGAATGTTGTGGCCCTATATTGTGTAGAGAGCATTCATTTGTAGAATTCCTAGTGAAATATCATGATGGGAATGCATGAAACCCTCGATCCAGAAAAGGGTTTTGAATCCATAGAGGAAAACGAAGTCTGCAGGAAAAGAATATGGAACAATCATAGTATTCAGCATTCTTCCTCAATAGAGCTCGAAAATACATTTTTTATCTACATAAATTAAGATGAAAACTTCAAAAAAGTGGAAATGCACGGAAGAATATGTGGCTGCAGCCATACAGGAAAAGGAAATTCCAGAAAATGCAAAGTATAGAGAACAAAAAAAATTCCAATTGTTTTTTTCAGAAGCTGTCGCCCATTAAGGGTCACATAAAACTCAAATGTCTATAGGTAAGCTAAGATTCAAACAAAAATTCAGAATGAAGATCTCGTTTCAACAAATGCTTACCATAATTTTTGAAGCTCAAATTCTGCCAGAAAATGCAAGGAAATCATGAAGAATGCCTCTGTTTCTGCAAATATCTACCATGAAAGAGTTTTGAAACCCTAGCAGGAGTGGTGGCTTAGCTTTTTTCTTGAAGCTTAGAATCTCAAAATAAAAAGTAAATAATGCTTTGCTCATGTCTTTTGTTCTTTAGGGTTTTACCCTAAGAGTCGATTGAAACTTGGCATTTTTTTTTGCCTAATTTTTTTAAAAATGTAATGAAGACTAATGAGCCCATGGGCTAAAACAATGTGTTTTATGCCTTAGTAATTTTCAAAGTGGAGCTTTTAAGTCCTCCTAGGAGTCAATAAGCTTTTATTTGATTTTCTTTTGCATTTTTTTTATTTAATGTAAAGTATTTTAATTAAGTGATGTTTATAAATCACTTGATTTAAAAATACTATTTTTAAAGCAAAGAAAAACAACTTGAGAGGTTTTCAATGTATGAGGAGGAGAGTTATGATTGAATTTATGAAGTTGCAAGCATATTGGAGACATGCACCCTTGCATATAGGAGCATTTATGCATCTTGTTGGAGGTATTGTAGGAATCTATGGGTGGTTTTGCATGCCTAGATGCTTGGCATGGTCAAAACAACTTTCCCCACATGTTGGAGACAGTTTTGGGGGGAATCTAATGCCTCGATTTTAGGCTCTTTTGGTGGATCCAACCAAATTTAGTTGCTTGCTCCTATTTTGGTGCAACTACTTGGGTTGAGTAATATATTCACTCTTGTAACTCTTTTTGGGAGTTAGTTCTTTTGATGCAGATATAGACTTAGTGACTTTTGAGTCCTTTGTCAAACTTCTTGCAAGATTTTGTAATTCATTTTGGGGAATGAATTCATAAAGGACCTTGGATGTCAATATTTAAAGTGTGTGCCTTCTTTTTCTTGCAGTATAGTGGTTATCAAGTGATTGATCAAATTACATGTGAGGTATTTTCACTTCCTAGTAGTTTTTTCTGATATTTTTCTGACCTTTCTGCAAAAGTATGCCTGTGCAGGTTGAAATTTGTGTTTTAAGTTGCATCTATCTTGTAGAATGTGAAGATTTCCTTTCTTTTTGAAAGTTAAATGCATACAATCCTTTTTTCAAAACACTTATGCATAAGCCTACAAAAAAAGTTGTGCAAGTTTTATTTTTAGCCATTGAAAAGCAAGTGTCTGTTTTTCTAAATTTCAAATCCTTAGTATAATCTGGTGTATCACCTTTAGTTTTCATTATCAAAATTTTAGTTTATGTTATTTATTTCTATCCTTTTCCTCTACAAGTTTAGTAGAGTAGTTTAGGTGATATCCAATAAAGAACCAGCTTTCCCTGGAGGTTCTTCTCTACTGTAGGTGACCCACAGCCTTAGAAAAGTTCCCATGTTTCACATGATTAGCTATGTTAAGATTTAGCTAGGGTGAAAATAATAGTGATAACAATAATACTTACAACACATTAGTACAAATATTGCACGCAATACAACTAACCATGATGCCACCATTGTAACATGATTCCACACAAGTGGAAGATGTTGACACAAAAACATATCCTAACCTCAAAAAAATATCACATTGGACACTACAAAGGGTTTCAACCCTCACAAGACAAGGTGAACAATCTCTTGATGCCTATGTACAATAATGAGATACTTTTGAGTGAAGGCATACATCCCAAGATAAATATAGCATAACTTCTCAATGAAGAAACATATATAAATTTTCTAAATTTCCTTAGACTCATGAGGCCATGAGGTATAACTTCTATTCACAAAGTTTTCCCATCCAAGGCCCTAAAATTCTCATTGTTTGGTGTATCAAAGAATTATAGCACTCTTGGAGGACATCACCCAAATTGGACACTAGCACCTAGACTAGCTAGCACTCAGGTAGGACACTAATGCCTAGGGCATTGATGTCCTTATCTTGTTTTGGCACTAGATTTCAATTCTAGATTGTATTCCTTCTCAAACATTGTGGTTCAATCTGAGCATTGTTTTTTTTACCAATGATCAATCTAGGACTAGGGACTGACTTCTAAAACATGTTAAGAATTGAAGGGCCACATAGGAGGTTCTACAACACTGGAATAAATATAATAAATCAAAACACAACTCAAGGAAAATCAAGATTTAGTTCTCTCGAGTGCTAGACACCATAGATACACGTGGGAGAATGTAGGTAGGGGTGTTGTGACTTCCTTGATAGTCATGCATTCTACCCTAAGCAAGAAAATACAAGGATTAATGGATACACCACTTTCAATTTTCACAAGGTTTCATAAGAGGCCCCAAAATAGCTCAAAATGACTCGACATCCTAAGGATGAACACTTGAAAGCTTGGTGATCCTAGGATAGGATTACAACACCATTCTAAACCATTCTGAGACCCATTAGGTTCATTTTAAGCACAAATTAGAAAGTTTATAAGTTTATTTTACCATATCAATACTAAGACATAAAATTATAACATAATGTGATCATGCTCAACTCCAACACCAACTTACATAATCCATAGATTACTATAACTATAATTAAATTTCTAATTACAATCCATCTAAAGATGAGAGGTCCAATAAATAATATTACAATTACAATATTAGGACTAAAATTTCCTTTTAAACCAAATAATTATTTTGAACAAAATCAATAGAACATAAAGTAAACTTGCCTCAATGGTAGTCAAACATACAATCTCAATTCATGATCCTCTAGTCCCCAATGATGGTTTCCAATCCACCCAACCATGTTATACCCATAGGTTCACCCCACCATGCTAGGATATGGTCACAAGTCCCAAACACAATCATGCAAGACACATGGGGAAGTAGGTATACACATGCATCAGACACATAGAATACCAAACATCCGAGGCATACAAGGTAACCAATTCCATGATAGAAAGGAATTACAACATCTTTTAGTTATTACTAAAGTTACACAAGGACTAGATCTTAGAGAGCCTATAGGGAATGGACCATCACAATAGCTTAAGGTATTGACTAAGAGAAAATGAGTGCACCTCTCACAAGAGACAAGGATACCTGATCGTACAAGACCCAACACTACTCAAGTGGGCATATCTTCCACACTCATCTTGAGCCTTTATGAGCACTCCAAAAATGATGAGGCATCAATTATCTTGGTTAATTTATTACCAATGTGTTTCATTAATTATCAATTGTTTATGAAACTCCTTGATAAGATATCTAATGGGCCACTTTGGGTTGACAAAACATTGGGATCCACTCCTATATTTACTCTTTAGCACCTAAGTCCTAGGATCATCACATTCTCTAACTAAGAACATGACATAAAAATACAACAATTTAGCTCAATTAATATTTCCAAAATGATTCCAATATGTTTGTCTTCAAAAACCATGGAGGATACACTCTTTTCCTCATTCAAAAATGCCAAAAATCAATTTGTAAATTCAAATTTCATAAGAATTTTCTCAACACTAAAACATGGAAATTTCATAAAAGCTCCATTAAAATACCTTCAATATTCACATTTTCTAAATTTTGCTTTTTCTAAAAAATGAAAAATACCCTTTGGCTCTTGTGTTTCCAAAAAGTGTATACTTTGCTTGATATGGGAATAATTTATGACAAATTGAGCTTATTGAGGCCTTTATTTAGTGTCGTGAGGTGTTTTGCACATCCACACTAAGTCTTGGACCCTTGCAAACTCAATAAATTGCATTTAATGATGTCTTGTAAAGGTGTTGTAAGGTGTTGTAACACATATTCACACCTATCTAAGATCATAATGTTATAATTCACCTAAATAACCTTACTAAGACTTATTTCAAAGTGTTGTAAAGTCTTGTAACAAACTTTCACACTTTCCTAGGCTTGTCGTCAATATTTAACCTTTCTTATGCCTTAAATGGCCCCTTTATGCATAACATGCCTTAATTAAGTGTCTTGTTGAAGAAGAACCCGATAAACAACATTTAATACATCTTAATCTTTGACATCCACTCAAATTTTCCCAGGTGGACTAAGTCGCCATCTTGGGTGACTTAGTCCCATGTGGCACAAAAATCAAAATTAATTCAAATTTCTTTCAAGTTTTTATTCTTTAAGACCTAAGGTCGGCCTATGATGAGGTATTTTCAGAAATTAAGGCATAATTGTGT
Organism: Sequoia sempervirens; assembly: GCA_007258455.2. Lineage (NCBI taxonomy): Eukaryota > Viridiplantae > Streptophyta > Pinopsida > Cupressales > Cupressaceae > Sequoia > Sequoia sempervirens. Next base: position 97,751 of record VDFB02322004.1, on the reverse strand, counting down.
ATAAATATATGGGTTTCCCTCTCATTTGACCTATTTCATTCACTCATCTTTCTTTCATCTTTCATCTTCATTATTCTTCTCAAGCAAGCTAGGGTTTTATCATTGCAAGTCATTAAGATACCTTCCAAGGACATTCAAGGGAAGATTCTTTACATTTTGCTACAAAAATTCAAGATCAAACATCATGGAAAGGTACTAAATCCATTGTTTCATGCGCCATTACATTCTTTCTTCATTTGGTTTAATTACCTAAAAAGGGGTTTGACCAAGGCAAACCCCCATGCCCTAACATCCAACATTTCTTCTTCTTGTTTTGTGTGTTTGTAGATTTAGGAACTGTAAGGGTTTGAAGATCATTAAAGAAAATATTAAAGAATTTTTGAAGGCATCTCCTTTTTGAATAGGGAAAAAACCTACATAAAAAGACATCCACAGGCCGAATTCTGTAGTTTTAGGTCTAAATACTTAGAGGGGCATAAAGTGCAGGTTAAGATCTTCTGTTTCCATTTCTGAATTTTCAGAGATTTAGAAGTGGACTAAGTCACCACTAGTGGTAGATTAGTCCCAATGAACTTTTTTTAAAGATATTTTTGTAGATTTGGATACCCATTTGGCCGAAATGGGTTTTTGAGTAGTTTTCTCAAAACTGTGACTAAGTCGCCTAGCCTGGCGTAAGTGTCCTAGTTGACTTATGCAACAATATTTTCAAGATTATAGACCTTCATGCCATCCTTTTTCAACCTCCAGGGGCACCTCTCCAGTTCTATTCATTTATTTTATCATTTACTTTCACTTTTAGGCATTTTTGCATATCACAATGTGTTTTCCAACACTTTAGGATTTCTTAAGTTTAGCATCATTATATCATTTTATTTTCAGATCAGAGCATTATATAATCTTAATTATATGTAATACATCTCACTTACATTAACTTTGAGTGTAGACATTTGCATTTTGGCCCACATCTCTCTCCTTTTAGGTGAAAAACCCTAGAAGTGCAAGAGAGCATTTGGTTTGCCAAAATCATCGTCCACATTTTGGTGAAGCCAAAATTTTCATACTCTTCTTTTCTGGTTTGGAGTCCTTCATCATAGATCTAGCTTGCATTGACCTTGCATTGGGGTTTGCATAGATTAATTTGCATGCTAGGTTTCAAATTTTTCCTTCATGAAAAGTGCATGTAGGTTGCATTTTTTCCATCTAAAATCATTGAATTTTTTTGAAATTTTCCACTTTCATTTTATATTTGCATCTTCCAACATCAAAAGCATCTAAATCCATTGAAATTTTTTGAAAATTTTGAAAAAAACCCTAACTGGAACTAATTCGCTAGTTTGGATGACTTAGTCCTAGTCCAGATTTTCCACTATCTAATACAGTGTTAGAAACCTCATTTATGTGCTTCCTAAGCCTCCTAGTATCATATACTATAAGTCAAGAAAGTTTTGGGAACATTTTTTTTATGCATCAAGGTCAAAAACATCATTTAAGCATAGTCATATTTGAAATCATTTCAATTACGAGCATTTTTGCATCTTAAATCATTGAACATTTCTAAAATTGTGCATTTACATCTTAGGACTGCATTGTACAATACAAAGTCCATCAAAATCCATCAAATTTTTTTGAAAAATCTCAAAAAAATCCCTATTGGGACTTAGTCGCCACCTTGGGCGGATTAGTCCATGTTAACCCCTGAAACAGCCTTTTACAAAGCTGAAAAACCCTATTTTCAAGCTTTTGTTTGCTGCCCTTAACTACTTGTATCAGTTGGATGAGTTTTTGTAACATGCATTTCACTAGATCTCACTTAAATTAGCTTATTCATGCATTGCTTACTTGCACTTTTTCATTTACAATATCTCATTTTTAGGTTGTTGCATTGTGTAAACATAAAATTAGCTTACTTAAAAACTAAAAATTGCATTTCCTTTTAAATCATTGCATTGAACTTTCTTTCCTTTTTCACCATAGCATGTTTTCTTTCAAAATATGTGGCTTTGATTTCATTAATAGTGGATTGTATAAGTACAACAATCCCTCTTATGAGTTCAATTTTGATTACCACAATGAGGACTTTAAGAAACATGATCAAACCATTGGCACAATCCTTAATCTTACATTTCCCATTGGTGAGAATGGTAGTGTCAAAAATCATCATAATCATACTTGTTCTTCTCCCAATTCCTCTCCTATTAGTGACGAAGGTATCTTGTTGCAAGAAGTTACAAACCTTGAGGGGGTCTTGATTGTCCATCTCCTCATTCCCCTTTGGAAGATGTTAGACAACAAGAACATGAGATCATAAACACATTTCTAAATATCACCTTACCAAGTCTCCATGGTCATGAAAATCAAACTTTTCCATCTCCTAATATCCCTCCTCGATGTAAAGAGGATAGGTTGGTGTTAGAAGACATCCCTATTAAGAATCATGAAACCCTTGATCCACCCTTCCCTCATGCTCCTCCCATTTGGGAAAACCTATTTGAAAACCATAGTGGTCCTTCTCTTGATGTATCCCCCACTTGTGATGAAGCTAACTCAAACTTGGATGCACCTATTACAAGATCTCCTAGTAGGGTAGATAATATGGTACAAGAGAATGAGACCTTAGAAACAACCGACAATCAAATAGAGTATTCCTCTCCTCTCCCCACTATCAATCATCAAACACATTCAACCATTAATAATTTTGCAACCCTATTGACCCTATCACACAACAAACAACTCATCGTCTTGGATATTTTCCTATAATAGAGATCGCCAAACCTTCACTCACCATCAACAATCTCACAACACATACTCCTACATTATTCTTAACTGAACACCTTGATGCTAGTGGTCTTGAACATCATCCAAACATGCAACACACAACTACACCTTCACTTAATGTCAATGTCATCTCGTAAAATGCTCATGATTTGAATTCGTTAGATTTTATATCCTCCTATAATGGAGAAAATAAAATCTCGCAATATAAAGAGTCTTGTGTAAATATGACAACCACTACTAAGCAAGGGGTATCTTTGTCACATACCACAAGACCACCTTCTACCATTGATCAAGAGGGTATCTTTTGAGACTCCTCCAAGATCACTTGATCACCCTCCCTCCCAAAACTCAAAATAAATACTCTTACAAGACTTCATTCTGCACCTATCATAGAGTTCATGGTCACTCCACTAATGAATGTAAAGCTTTGATTCATAAAGTACAACATTTTCAAGAGTTTGGTATGCTTCCCTTTGTGGAGGCATCTAATACCTCTAATTAACCTTTTGTGGGGGCATCTAATTCCTCTAATTGATACTGATTTTTACTCTAGCATGCATCATTTCGACTCACCCTTGTCCTACACTAAGTGGGGGCAAGGGGTTCGATAGCCTTGTCCTTGTATGTCACTTGTTGTTGCCTCCTTTGGCTAGTCGTTAACCTTTCATGAATACATAAGAGAAAGCTTGGGATGTGGATGACATGCCTTAAGTTGGCTCACATATGACATACTTTTCTTTTTCATGATGTAGCTTATTGGAAACATATGACTTGGCATAGGGCTTTTCGAGTAAGCTCTCATGTGTCCTTCTACTTTAAAGCAATTTCTCATAGTACTGGTGTTCGCAACCACTTTAAAGTGGGGTCATACATCACCACTCACATTTCATTGTGCAATTTTCTTCTTCTTGCGATCTCCTCTCTTAGAAGCATTAGGTACAATGTTGCCCTAGGTGAGACATTGCACTTGTCCTCTCTTGGAAACAAGATGAAACCATCTACAGTTTTCCTCTCTTGGAGACATTAGATACAATGTTCCCTAAGATGAGACCTTGCACAAACTTAGCAAAATACCTTTGAACATTCCCTACACTATCTTGCATTTACAATGTCTATGAGTTTCAAGCATATGAAGTTTTGCTTACCTCATCGAGCTCGAAGATCATTGTGGCACCTTATTAAAGTTATCAGGAGGTATAACTTTGGTATGGTTAAGTAGGAAGCCCATTCTGAGGCATGAATTTTCCCCATATCCACTTGTGTGTATGTGAGCACATATTGTCCATATGTGTCTCACCTTCTAGGGATTTCTCACCCCACGAACAACTAGAAGTTCCATGGCCCCAGAGTGAGTATACTTGGGCTTTCTCACCTGGCAGACAACCATGAGTTTCATCACCCCAAAGTGAGTATGCATTTTTCTTTTTCCAGACAAACAACCTAGATCTAATCCACAATGTGTTGGACAAATGGTCAGAGCTTGATCCACCCCATTTTCATTCCCTTCTAATTCTTGCCATTGTATGATCATGTATCTTGTCTTGCTACATATTATACACCTTGCATGTGTCTTCTTGTGCTTATGTTGGTATGAATTAGGATCTTGGATCCTAGGGGCTTGACTAATGCCTTGATCTTTTTCATCCTTTTTCATTTGCATTGGTACGATTTGACCCTTCTTAAATGACTACTTTAGTGTGAGTTTGAAGCAAGTTCATCCTCTCACTAAAGTGGGGGATTAATTTGTTGCCAAAAAGTGTATACTTTTCTTGATATGGGAATAATTGATGACAAATTAAGCTTATTTAGGCCTTGATTTAGTGTTGTGAGGTTTTCTACACATCCACACTAAGTCTTGGACCCTTGCAAACTCAATAAACTGCATTTAATGATGTCTTGTAAAGGTGTTGTAACACATAGACTTCACACTTTTATAAGACCATAATGTTATAATTCACCTAAATAACCTTAACAAGACTTATTTCAAAGTGTTGTAAAGTCTTGTAACAAACTTTCACACTTTCCTAGGCTTGTCGTCAATATTTAAACCTTTCTTATGCTTTAAATGCCCCCTTTATGCACTTACATGCCTTAATTAAGTGTCTTGTTGAAGAAGAACTCGATAAACAACATTTAATACATCTTAATATCTGAAATCCACTCAAAATTTCCCAGGTGGACTAAGTCGCCACCTTGGGCGACTTAGTCCCATGTGGCACAAAAATCAAAATTAATTCAAATTTCTTTTGTGTTTTTATTCTTTAAGAACTAAGGTCGGCCTATGATGAGGTATTTTCAGGAATTAAGGCATAATTGTGTTTAAATATAGGGTTTTCCCTCTCATTTGACCTATTTCATTCACTCCTCTTTCTTTCATCATTCATCTTCATTATTCTTCTCGAGCAAGCTAGGGTTTTATCATTGCAAGTTATCAAGATACCTTCCAAGGACATTCAAGGGAAGATTCTTCGCATTTCGCTATAGAAATTCAAGATCAAACATCATGGAAAGGTACTAAATCCATTGTTGTATGATTCATTACATTCTTTCTTCATTTGGTTTAAGTACATAAAAAGGGGATTGACCAAGGCAAACCCCCATGCCCTAACATCCAACATTTCTTCTTCTTGTTTTGTGTGTTTGCAGATTTAGGAACTGTAAGGGTTTGAAGATCATTAAAGAAAAGATTAAAGACTTGTTGAAGGCATCTCCTTGTTGACTAGGGTAAAAACCTACATAAAAAGACATCCACAGGTCGAATTATGTAGTTTTAGGTCTGAATACTTAGAGGGGTAGAATGTGTAGGTTGAGATCTTTCATTTCCTTTTTTGAATTTTTAGAGATTCAGAAGTGGACTAAGTCACCACTAGTGGCGAATTAGTCCCACTAAACTTTTTTTTCAGATATTTTTGTAGATTTGGATACCCATTTGCTCGAAACAGGTTTCTGAGTAGTTTTCCCGAAACTGGGACTAAGTCACCTAGCCTGGCATAAGTGTCCCAGTTGACTTAACTATAAAAGTTTCATCAGGATTCTAGACCTTCATGTCATCCTTTTTCAACCTCCAGGTACATCTCTCTAGTTCTATTCATCTATTTTATCATTTACTTGCATTTTTAGGCATTTTTGCACATCACAATGTGTTTTCCAGCACTTTAGGATTTCTTAGGTTTAGCATCATTATATCATTTTATTTTCAGATTAGAGCATTAGAGAATCTTAATTAGACATAATACATCTCACTTACATTAACTTTGAGTGTAGAAATTTTCATTTTGGCCCACATCTCTCTCCTTTTAGGTGAAAAACCATAGAAGTACAAGAGAGCATTTGGTTTGCCAAAATCATCTTCCACATCTCTAAACATGCACAACAATTGTTTTCAATTGAAAATTTCATTTTTTGAGTATTTTCAAACAAAAATAGGGATTTATGAGGGCATAATTTTATAAATTTGAAAAAAATCATTTAAATTTCAACTCCTACTCAAATTACAAAATTTAAATTGCATTGGGAGTATTTTATGCTCGCCTAATGGTAAATATTCCATTCAAAATGAAAAACAATAAGCAAATTAGAATAAATGAGTGACATACCTTTAGTTTTCCAAAATCTAAGATCACACAATGCTTGCAACACAACCAAGGAGAGGAAGAACACACACCACAAAAAAATACCTTCCCCTTTCCTATCCAATCCACTTCAAACCCCACTCAATTCCATTCACAATTGTATTCCTATTCAAAATTAAATTTTATTGAGAGGTTTTTTTTAGAGAAAAATCTTTACCAAACAACAATGAATGAGTATTCTAAGTACCATTTCCCTTTCTAACCATTTATTTATATTTAAAAAAAAATTAAATTGAAATTAAATTTTACTTTATTCAATCAATGCAAATTCACCCTTCCCAATAATTTAACTCCATCTAAAAATTCTATCACATGCAACTTACAATTTAGCTAACGATTAAATTACATATAAATATAAAATCTTAAAATTTATTTTATGAAAAGAATGAAACTCGCAAAATAATTTAACCACGCGTGCATTCTTTGGAATTTTATGACATACGGTTTCCAAAATAATTCCAATTTTGTAGGGTATGGGTCCTCATAGGTAAACACAACATAAATCATACTTAATTACCAAATGGTATGAAAAAGAGTGACGACCTAATGTGACATCTCCCATATAACCACCACTAGGGATATCTTAGACTTGTAAATCAAGTGGAGAAATTTCATGTACCTACACACTCAATACCCACATTAAGCGTACCTACATGTACATAGGTCTTCAAAGAAATCCAAGTTGAATTACAATCAAGCCTTGAGGAGATGTGCATGACTTTAGTCCTTCAAGGAATTAGATTTGAGTGGTGAGTTGCATCTAAGTTTTCATTCATCATTATTTTATCATTTGGCCTTTATCCCTCAAAAGAATAAGCTCTCTATCATCAATTTTTCTATTGTGGAGGTGGAAACACCAACATGGGATTTGACTAAGGAAAACCCTTATATGGCATAACCCTTCCTCTCTCTTTGAATGTGTAGGTTCCAGATCTAAAGGAGATTGAAGGAAGATGCAATAGTGAGATCCTAAAGGAAGAAGCCTTAAACTGGCGATGTGAGGAATGTGAAAGAAGATTGCATTTTCAGATATTTGGACATAGGTTCCCTAGGCACCCTTGTCCCAAAAATTTAGGCTCAAATTTGTATAATAGGTACAAAAACTCTACCCTTTCTAGATCTATTGTTAAAATTTGGTTTCGTAGTTTCTTTGTTACAAAAAAGTTATATTTTTAGATTAGGTTACATAGTTTCATCAAGTTAATAAAATTACATCAATTTATAAGGCATTAAAGGATTAGATTTGAGGCTAATTTACTCACCTACAAGGTTGTAAGTCAATCTAATCTCATTTTTTATTTGCATCATAATGTTCTTTTAAAAAAGGATTGATGCTAGTGATCTATGCATTAGACCAAGGATTCCTTTTGGTGAACCTGACATATCTTACACTTGTAATTTTTCTAATTTTTTAAAGCATAAAATTTTAAAATTGAATTTAAAACCTAGGTTATTTGAAAATATTGGTGTTAATTTACATTTATATTAAAAAACTATCCATTTTCATTAGTTTTCATCATTAAAAAAATAAAAAATAATTTGGAAAAAATCCCAAAAATTTCTAGGTCTGATTTTTTGTGTTTAGGGCATAGATTTGAATTATTTTCATTGAGAAAATTAATTTCAAAATTATTATACCATTTATACATACATATCTTGGTGAAAAACATTGAAAAAGTGACAAAATTACTTAGTATTTTCATTTAAAAAAGTCAAAAATCATTGTTTTTTTTATATTTTTAGAAAAATCAATCAATTACATAATTTAATTTTTGGAAATTATCATTTGAACATATTTAATTTTCCTAAAAATATCCAAAATTGCATGCATACATATGATTCATATATTAAAATTAGGTTTTGGTGCATTTCCAAAAATGTATCAACTTTCAGACCTGAACCTCTAAGACATGGGACCCTAAGACACTATAGATCAGTCCCAAATTTTAATTTTTATAAAAAACTTGCCAAATTAGGGTGCCCTAGGTTCCCTTGTCTAGCTAAAATTGCCTCATATTTTAGGTGCAAACTGATATTTGTTGTCTTTCTGAAAATCTAGACTCTAATTTCCAAATATATGCTTGCAACAAGTTTGTAGGTATATTTTTTATTCTAATTTGTATTGACAAGAATAAATATAATTAAAAATTAGAAATTAATGCTTAATCTTAGGGAAAATATAGTAATATGATCATGTCAGATCTTTTTCTGCAAGGGCATTATATACCTATGAATGCTTTTAGTTGTGATGACTTTGATATGTTAGATGATTCCCTTGAGGATTTCATCTCACCTAGATTATCCACTAAGGCTTATAACATTCCAAAACACCAAAGAACAATAAATGAAACCATTGATACTCATGATAATCTTGTGTGTTCCTCTCCAAATACCTCTCCTACTTGGGAAGATATTATGGTGCAAGAGGATAAAATCATTCACACATTTCTTTCAAAATAAAGTAAGATGGATGGAATAGATGAATATGCTAAGGTGACATTAGATCATCAACAAGTAGATAAATCAGTTGAGGTTATGAATGCACAATTGACTATTGGATCTCCTTTAATTATTGGACCTCCTAAAATTCATTTCATTATTGGACCTCTTAGATCACCTCTCATTATAGGACCCCATAAACCTCCTACCCATATCTTAAAATTTATAAAATAACTCACGTAATCATGTGTTGTAACAACCAAGTTATCATGCAATTGCTCACACATAAAGCACTAGAAATAATAATCAACCAAGAAAAACACCAATATCCACCCCATTACGTCAACTATACCTTCCACCCGCACCTAATATTCCTTAGTGTCATGGTAAGGAATATGATATTGTTGAGCAAAGTTTCATAATACTCCAACCAAGATCTACCCTTGGGACTTGATTCAAACATCATCTACATACCATGAGATGCTCCAAGAGGCTTTCTATAAGATTGTTGTCTCAAATTTTGTTTAACCAAATGATGTGACCACCTTGTTTGATTGTATGTAAGTGAAAAAGTTGGATATTACATTCCCACAACATGAATTACCCTCGCTTGAGATCCAAAATAAACATGAAGCCTTAATGATAAAGGTATTTATTAATAAAAATAGAGTTAGATGTATCCTCATAGATAATGGATCAAGTCTTAATATTTGTTGCATTCATATTTTATATAAAATTGGTATGGATAAGAATCTTATAGAACCTAATTATCTTTAAATTCATGGCTTTGATAACATTAATAAGAAACCATTAGGAGTGATCATACTACCCATTAAGGTAGGCCCTGTGGTTTTTCCTACTGCTATCCACATTATGCCAAGACCTCTTTCATATAACCTTCTCCTAGGTAGACTGTGGATTCACACCATGAAGGGAGTCTCATATACTCTTCATCATGAGATGAAGTATGAATTTAATAACAAGATATAAATGGTTGAAGCAGATGAAAAAATTTATAATTCACAAGTCAAAAATGATCATAGCAATTCCAACTCTCTTAGTATTTTGATCCCAACTTCAAAAGTAGAGCCTATACATATTGAATAAAATCATGATTGTTTTTAATTTGTAACAAAACTCTTAGATGATGATTGGGGTTCATTAGATTCTATAGCCTCCTTAATGGGAGAGTAGAAAATATCATATTCTAAACCCAAAGATTATTGTGTTCTATCTTGTTCTACATCAACATATTTAAAAAATCACCCCATGATAGTGACGGGGGATCTTTAACTTTCCAACCCTCATGATTGGAAGATTCCTAACTTTAGAAAACTTAAAAATTATTTGTGTGCTCATGAAAGAATCAATTCTTCTCACAAGCATTTAGATACTATTTCTTCATCTATGTTGGAAGGATGCTATGGTCTTGGATACAAAATTATTTCTAAAAATGAATGTGATGTAAACATGGAAAAAAATGATAAGGATCAAGTGAATTCCTTACCATACTTTACTAAAAATGGTCTAGGTTTCCAACTATCATCCCCATCTACATATAATTCTTTATCATCTACTATATTTATGACATATTATGGTAAGCGAGAAATTTTTCTTCACAAGAGAAAGGAATGTTTCCTAATAATGAGAAAGAGCATATGCTTTTGATGCTTTTCAAATCCTACTTGATCACTCTTCCTCCAAAACCACAAAAGAAATTTTATAACAAAAACTCATTTTGTGCATACCATTGAGTGCATGGTCAATCTACCAATGAATGTAAGGAATTGAGTATTAAAATACAACTTAGTGATTGTGATACTCTTCCATGAGATGATGCAACTAATCATTATAAATAATAATTATATTTATTCTATGGTGTTACTCCTCACTATGTGGCATTTGTAGCTTTATGTGTTTTCTCATTGTCATTCATGGTGGTACAATCTTAGGTGCAACCATATTTTCCATGATAGTAACACGATAGTCTCTTGTGTGGTTGTCCTTGTATCTATACTTGGGGGAAAAGTATAACTAGTTTTGGAGGTGTGTGTTCTTTTTAAGGACCCCATCTTCACCTTTTCCTTCCTTAAAATATCAACATATAAAATATGTTGACATTTTAAGGGGGGGTATATATTACCCCTATCCATATTATAATGTCTTGTGAGACTTGAATTATTGAAATACCCCTTTAGTGGTGGTGTGATAGCAATATAGGGTGGAAACCATTGTACTTTCACCATTCAAAGGAATTCTAACCAACCTTTCTCTCACAAATTCAATCTAGGCTTGTTTTCTACTTTCCACCTAGTGCTCTTAGTAGGTCAGCAAGCCTACCTTTCTTGACATAAATTTCAAATTTTCCAAACAATCTCTCCAACCCTCATTCATTTCAGACACCCTTTAACACATACTTTCACATGTCTCAAAATCCCATGAGACTCTTTCGAAACAAAACCCTCAATATTGTGCTTCTATGCAGACCTAGGCCTTGAATTAGGCCTCTTTTACAAATAGACACTCCTTAAAACATACAACCAACCCAATAAACCACCAAATAGTCTTCAACCTACCTCCAAAACACCAAAATCTCCAACTTTTAAGCTAGAACTCGCTCACTAGACCCACTTTCACTAAACCCTCACTTTCTTCACAATTGGCTAGGGATTATTGAAAACCTCATACCTAGACTTTATCCTAACTTGAAACCACTTCCAACACTCCTTATTCTTCCTGTACAAGAACAATTGATCACCAAATCCTACTACCCTCAAAGAAATCACACACTTCCTTTGTAAAATCACTCAAATTCACCCCTTTTCCCACTTGGTTCAACTAGGGTTTCATGCCTTTTCATACAAATGACCTTTCCCTATTCTTCCAGACTTTAAAACTCATTTAAATCCACCTATTCACACTCTATCCAACATATTCTAACCTATCCTCAATCAATTTATTCTAGCCATCCTTTCTAGCCTTGTTCTTGAGGCCTCAAATTCTGAACTTTCAGTAGGGCAACATGAAGAAACTCTTCCAAAACTTTTCCAACCTTAGATGTTGAGTCCTACACCTACCTCTAGTCTAATCAGACCCATTCCACCAAGATACAACATGTACATAAAGGTGGAATGGCCTATTAATGCATTTTGACCCTCAAAACCTTAAACCCCTATTTTTTAGACCACTTGTAAAAACCAGCCCACCAAATGCTTGAAACTTAATAAAAACCACTCAAATAAACTTCAAATGGTTTTAAAATACTATATCTAACAATTCATATGCATCTTAGATAGATAACACCTGTAGGGAACCGTACACAGGATGTAAGAGAAGAATTTACACAGAAAATGATTGAAAATAGAGTTATTTTATTGAATTTCTTCTTCCAATCCTTCAACAACCATGTACAACGAGTTCAAAAATATTTATAACTCAATCAACCCTTAACAATGCCTAAAGCTACCCTTCAACTACTCATCACCATTGGGCTTCCACATAAGAGCAACTTTTACATTTTTGCTTGACAACAAATTGGACAATTTTGCAATTTTTAACATAATTGACTCAAATGACCCCACCTATACTCAAGACCAAAAAAAACATTACACTATGGTCTATCATGGCCTTATTTAACATTATTATGACTCTAACACCCTATCTAGACTGAATTCCCAAAATGGAGCAATAAGGTGCTCTGCACCATTCACCTAGCCATAAGATTTCTTCCAAGTCCCTTGGAAGTCTTCATCCTTTGAACTTGCAATAAATATTTTTTCTCCAAATTTTGATGCTTCTTCTTGTCCCTGCAATTGCTTCATCTTAACCTTTGGCTTGGATTTTTCCCTTCCTAGCAGCCCTTCTCTTGCATTGTCTTTTTGGATTTGCATCACCATGCTCTGATTTGTCTTCACCAGCTTTATCCATCTGATCCCACTTTGTTCTTCTTCTTTATTCATTGAAAAATAATCTACACTTTGTCCTTCCCCTTTCATCTTGACTCTTGGCTTGACTCCCATCAACAAAATCATCAAAACAAGGAAGAAGTAAAAGACTCCCTTCACTCTCTGCCTCTTACCCTTTCTTTTCACAACCATTTTCAAGTTCTCCATGCTTAGAACCACTATCATGGCAGAATACAACTACCCCACAACTAATCCTACCTTCCAAGGACAACTCTCTATCCTAACCACAATAAATTCACCCTTCTCCACTTCATTTGGAGACTTCACCAACACCTCCTCTTTATCCTTCACTTGGCCAATCATTGTCAACTTCTCATCTTTAGTCTCTTCCAACATTGAGACCCTTTGCAAACACTTTTCTTCCTCTTCTTCACCTCTTATGGTGATTGCAACTTCCTCATTCTCTACAAAATATTTTGTAAACTCTTTCATTGTCCTTTGCCATTCTCCTTGGCTCACTGTCCTCTCTATTATCTTGTCTTGCTTCTCACATTGCACCTGATATTCTGCCTCAAGGACCACTGTCCTATCAAGTTTAGAAACATAATCTAACTGTCCACCATCTTCTCTAAACACCATACTCTCATGCTGATTCTCTTCAACCTCTTTCACTTGCCATCTTTCTTGGTTCTTTTCACCTTTTATTCTCAGACCTTCTACCTCTTTTATCTTTGTATTTTTAGACATACAAATTTTTGTATTAGCACTTCTTGACTGCCTATTGTCCTCATTTACTTTCAAGGGACAAAACACTACCCCCACTATGATTTTTTCACTTTGTACAATCCCTTCTTGGATTTTCTCAGTCTAATCACTCTCTTTGTATTTACTCATTTCCTCTGCCTTCATTCTCTCTTCCTTTGAGACCTCTTTGTTATCTGATCTTCCATCCTCTCTGCCATCAAACATTTGTTTCATTCCACCTCCTTGTCCTTTTAGTGGATAATATATATCTTCCACATTGACCTTGCTAGGCCACCCTTTCCTTTCCTTAGGAAACTCCTTTGCATTCACATCTCTTTCTATTTTTAGGATCTCTATCCCAAGATTTTCCTTCTCAGAAACCTCTGTATCTGATCCACTCATTACTATCTTGACATCATTTTATTGTCCTGCAACCTCTCTTGCTTTCAATTACAAAAACTCAGATCTTTTCTTGTCTTCCTCATATTTTCCAGTCTTTTTTTGAACCTTCAAGGTCATTTCATCTTTGACCTTCACTTATTATTCAATCTTCTTCATCAATTCATTATTTTCTTTTCTCTTTGACATTGCACTCTTGTCTATACTTGTTGTCTCTGCATTTTCCTTCTTTTCAATGGTTGCTCCTTCACTATTCTTATCTTCCTCCTTCCTTAGAAACTCTTTTCTGCCCTGCATTATTATTCTTGCTTTCTTGCTTTGTCCCTGATCCTTTTCCACTACTGTAAGTAAATTAAAAGTAGCCCCATCTTTCGCAATCTAATAACTATTATGCTTTCCATCATACAAAGAAAATATTTCATATATCCATGTAATTCCCAATAACAAATGACATATGCTCATAGGTACAATGTCACAAAATTCTATCTTTATATGCACCTATTTGAAACTCAACCCATGATTTCTCCTTGACCAACAAAGTATGCTCACCATTCAACCAAGAAACAAAATAAGGTGATTCATGAGGAATCCTTACTAATTAAAACTTATCAACCACTTCTTGAGATACCAATTTATCTAGGCTACCTAAATCTACCATCACAGTACATACCTTACCTTGACACTTGCAGGTGGTCTTGAAAAGTGCATTTATTTGTGTTGCTTCTCTGGTTTCCTTTGTCACGTTGTCTTGTCTTTACAGTTTCCAACTATCCTTTTATGCAACCTCCAACCAATCACCTTCAAAGATCTACTAACTGAGCTTTGATACCATCTGATAGAAATATAGGGTGGAAACCATCTCACTTTCACCATTCAAAGGAATTATAACCAACCTTTCTCTCACAAATTCAATCTAGGCTTGTTTTCTACTTTCCACCTAGTGCTCTTAGTAGGTCATCAAGCCTACCTTTCTTGACATAACTTTCAAATTTTCCAAAAAATATCTCCAACCCTCATTCAATTTAGACACCCTTTAACACATACTTTCACATGTCTCAAAATCCCATGAGACTCTTTTGAAAAAAAACCCTCAACCTTGTGCTTCTACACAAACCTAGGCCTTGAATTAGGCCTCTTTGACAAAGAGATACTCCTTAAAAATTACAACCAACCCAAGAAACCACCAAAAAGTCTTCAACTTGCCTCCAAAACACCAAAATCTCCAACTTTTAAGCCACAACTCGCTCACTAAACCCTCACTTTCTTCACAATTAGCTAGGGATTATTGAAAACCTCATACCCAAACCTCTCCCTAACTTGAAACCACTTCCAACACTCCTTATTCTTCCTGCACAAGCATAATTGATCACCAAATCCTACTACCCTCAAAGAACTCACACTTCCTTTGTAAAATCACTCAAATTCACCCCTTTTCCCACTTGGTTTAACTAGGGTTTCATTCCCTATCATAAAATGACCTTTAACTATTCTTGAAGAATTAAAAAATCATTTAAATCCACATATTCACACTCTATCCAACATATTCTAACCTATCCTCAATCAATTTCTCCAACCATCCTTTCTAGCCTTGTTCTTGAGGCCTCAAATTCTAAACTTTCAACAGGGTAGCGTGAAGAAACTCTTCCAAAACTTTTCCAACCTTAGATGTTGACTCCTACACCTACCTCTAGTCTAATCAGGCCCATTCCACCAAGCGAAAACATGTACAGAAAGGTGGAATGGCCTGTTAATACATTTTGACCCTCAAAACCTTAAACCCTTGTTTTTAGGCCGCTTGTAGAAACCAACCCACCAAATGCTTGAAACTTACTACAAACCACTCAAATCAATTTCAAATTGTTTTCAACTCCCATATCTAACAATTCATATGCATCTCAAATAGATAACATCCTGTACGGAACCGTTCACAAGCTATAAGAGAAGAATTTACACAGAAAATGATTGAAAATAGAGTTATTTTATTGAATTTCTTCTTCCAATCCTTCAAAAACCATCTAAAATGAGTTCACAACATATTTAAATAACTCAATCAACCCTTCACAATGCCTAAAACTACCCTTCAACTTTCCATGACCATTGGGCTTCCACATAAGAGCAACTTTTACATTTTTGCTTGACAACAAATTGGACAATTTTGCAATTTTTAACATAGTTGACTCAAATGACCCTAGCTAGACTCAAAACCAAAACAAACAATACAAAATGGTCTATCATGGCCTTATTTAATATTATTATGACTCTAACACCCTATCTGGACCAAATTCCCAAAATGGAGCAACAAGGTGCTCTGCACCATGGTGTTTTTATTATGATCCCTAAGGCATGGTTATTAGTTCATCCCTTTTGATGTTAAGAATTTGTTCATCCCCTATGACATTAATATTTGTGCACCGCTTGAGGTGATTTTTGTGCACTCCCTGAAGCATGGGTTGCATAGTCCTAGAATAGTGGAGCTTGTTAGTCTATGAGTTTAGAGTATTTTAACATTGTTACCTAGCATAATACATCTGATTTGCTAGTGGATCCATGCGTTTCATGAGATACCTAGCATAAAAAAACTTGCTAGCCTTGTGAAACCCATCATATTACATGGAAACCTAGCATAACATAGCTTGATAGCCAATAGACCTATGCATCTCATGAGTGATTTTACATCCTTATGAGAGCACCATTTCTTCTAGATAGTACATTTGAGATATGTCATTTGGTATTTCAAAGAAATTTAAGATTGAGGTTTCTTTTCCAAGTATTGTATTATTGAGGTTTCTTTTCCAAGTATTGTCTTGAATCCCTTAGTACTAACTTTATGCTTTTGTTTCGTTGTTGTGTGTTTTATGTGTGTTTTTATGTTTGTGTTGTATTCGTATAATGTTTCATTATGTTATTTATGTGTTATGTTTTTGTCGTGTATGTTTTTCTTTGTCATATTGTATTGCATACATGTGTGTTCCTTTTCCCTTATGTTGTCTTGTCATAGGATCTTGAACCATGGGGGCTTGCACACTTCCCCTAGATTCATTGTCATCCTATCTCTTCAACATTTGGATAATTTTTACCATCTTGGCATATTTCTACTTTAGTGTAAGTTTGAGCATAAGTTCATTATCTCACTAAAGTGAGGGCTAAATGTAGCATCATAAATTGTCACCCTTGACAATTTCACACTAGATTTTTCTCCCTCCTATGTGCATGGACCTAATTGTATTCCTAATTTCCTTAATTAAGCATTTTGTGGCCCATTTTTAACATTTATCAAGAAATCAAGTGCATAAAATAAAGGTAGACATTTACTATTTTGCTCCCCACACATTACACCCCATAAAATAGGGTCTAGACAAGGGCACCTTGGGTGACTTTTCCCCTATTTTGTCTCCAATTTTTAATATGTCAGAGTTGGCACTTTATTATTTAAATTTTAAATGTCAAATGTTGGCTATTGGAGTTTAATTTGTGGGAAATTAGATTATTGCATATAAATACCTAGTCATTGAATCATTTAAAAACTAAGAAATAAGAAGTGAGAATAAGAAAGATCAAGAAAGAATTAGAAATCAAGAGCATTATCAAGTCAAGAGAAATCAAGAGAAATATTATTGCAGCATTATGTCAAGTTTAATGTGAGTTTGTTCATGTTTATGCATACATTTTGTTTGTGAGGACTAACCCTTGTCGGTCTTCAAAGAAAGCCAAGATGAATTGAAATCAAGCATTGATGAGATGTGCATGACTTCAGTCCTTCAAGGAATCAAATTTGAGGGGTGGGTTGCATCCAATTTTTTACTCATTTTTTATCATTTAGCCTCTATCCCTCAAAAGGATAAGCTCTTTATCATCAATTTTCCATTGTAGAGGTGGAAACTCCAATATGGGGTTTGAACAAGGTAAACACCTATATGACACAAGCCTTCCTCTCTCTTTGTGTGCAAGTTCCAAATTCCAAAGGAGATTAAAGGAAGATTAAATACTTTATTCATTGTTTCATTCATCCCTACAACTTGACAAGATACAAAAATTCAATTATCTCAACAACTGATGAAGATTCGATAGTGACATCCAAAAGTAAAAGCCTTAGACTAGGGATCTGAGGACTATGAAAGAAGATTGTAGTTTCAACTCTTTGGACATAGGCGCCCTAAGTTCCCTTGTCCAACAAATTCAAGCTCAAATTTGTATGGTAGGTACATAGAACTCTACCCTTTTCTAGATTTGTTGTTGAAATTTGGTTTTACAATTTCTATATTACAATAAATTTGTATTTTTGGATTAGGTCAATAGTTTCATCAAGTTAATAAAATCAAATAAATTTCAGTCAATTTCCAATGCACTAAAGGATTAGATCTAAGGTTGTTTGACTCACCTTCAAGGTTGGAAGTCAATCTAGTCTCCTTGTCGATTTGCATCTTAATGTTCTTTTGAAAAATGATTGGTGCTAGTGATCTATGCATTAGATCTAGGATTCGTTTTTCATCAAAAAAAATGATATTAAATATTAAATGCTTATTTTCAATCCAATCTCTCAATTTCTAAAGGCATTTATAAAATAGGAAAATTAAATGCATAAGTAGGTCCAAGCACATAGGGGGGAGCTAAACCTAGTGTAAAATTGTTAAGGGTGAGAATTTTAGCACTACAAGAAAATAAAAATATTATTATTTTGAATTAGTGTAGGGATTATTTCCTCCCTCATCCTGTCACCCCCAAGCCTTCATCCCTTTTCAACTAAAACCTTTCATGTCACCTATCTTTATCTACTCCAATTGCATTGAGCCAAAAATACAAATATTTTAGTCCAAAATCACATCATCACCACTTTTATTTTAGTCTATAAGTCTTATAGACCTTCCTCTTTTATATACCTTTGATTATATTCTTGGTATTTTTTCTTTCAACCCTTGTTTAGGTCTAGGTAGGCGTAGGTGGCCTGATTTGATGAAGTTGTTGCAAAGTAACCTGTTGAGGTTTTTTGATATGTTTTTGTTTGATGATATAATTCCCATATCTAGGGATCAATTTGATCCAAGAAAAATAACTAATCTATAAATAAATCAAGGATAAGAAAAGAACATTTCAAAAATATTTGACCCTATCTTCTTCGCTTTGATCTCCACAAGAATCAATAAGGTGATTCTAATACAAGCATTAAATAATGATATGGATATTTAAGATAAAATGATATAAAGACAAAACCAAGTCTAACTAGCACAATACACAAGCTCTATTTACTATTATTAGACTATATTGCATTGGTTTCTTAGCTAAATCTATAGCTAAATACCTTAAACATGTAGATGACTCGTAAGTGCACAGATATATAAGAAAAAATACAATATTGTATAGGTGCAAGTATAATTATTTATACCTTTACAAACTTTATAAACAAATAATTAATGAGAACTAACTTGTCCTTATTTCAAACAAGAAAAAGGATGATGGATTGATAATAATTTAGGTTGTTCTTTGGACCTCCAAGCTCCATGAAAACATGTAGACCTAAATAACTTATAATTTCTATAGATATTTGTTATTTATAAATGTGAGACATGGAATAAACTACAATCAACAAAAGTTAGTGCCTAACCTTGGAGGAATATATTCAAATCAAAACTAAATATAATGACACTAATTCATAGTTTTAGATGAGCCTAACTAACATGACTATATCTTGTAAATCTTATACCATCAAACACTTTATTATTATTAACACCACAACCCACTTTTAATTATCCACTTCTAGTTTATGCACCTCACATATCAAGTTACAAAGATTTTTTGTCAAGATAAAATCTTAATAAAATGATTCACTATAATTCTTTAATGTGAACTAGCTAATATCTTATATACAAATCCAAAAAATGTGTACCTAAAAATTTTCCTTGGAGAATTCAATAGGAATTGGAAATATATTTTAATACAAGAAATAAAAAATCTTATATTGATTTACCAAAGATAAAACATAATGCCATAATACACATTTTATACTTCTACATTTTATTGATGACCAATATTTTTTAGTGACACCCAAATTTCAAAATAAGAAAAACACCAATTTTAATAGAAAAACAACCACAAAATCATGACATCTTTTCCACATCCCTCCTAAAAAAAATTATATTTTTTTAATGATTACAAAGCCATAATATATTAAAAATCCAAATGTATTCTACTCTCTTTTATTTTTTTTAAGTCAATAAAAAAACTACATGTAGCACCTCTTACATCTCCACCCACCATGGTATTTTACTCACACAAATAATGGGAAAAAAAATCAAACTTAGACTTCATCAACTATATACCTACATTTTCCTCACTTCCAATATAATAATAGGTAAAAAGACAAAGAAAACCTCACATATATACCTACATTTTCCTCACTTCCAATATAATAATAGATAAAAAGACAAAGAAAACATCACATATATACCTACATTTTCCTCACTTCCAATATAATAATAGGTAATAAGACATAGAAAACATCCAAGTGCCTTGGGTGAAAATGTATAGATTATATGTTACCCACACCCCCTATTATCTTCAATTGTTAGTTATTCACTTTTATTTGCTGCCAAAAAGCTAAGGCCTAGGTGTATCATTCCACTTTAGTATTTTATTTGTTGTTGCATTACTCTTTGTCAAACATTAAAATAATAAATAAAGAGATAAGTATGCTCTCTAAAGTCCATCAACCAGAATATAACCGTTGGGGAGTTTGAAAAAGGAAATGATAATTACTTGCCAATGAGTTGAAGACAAACAATACTATCATTTCTTTCCACGTGGCAATTTTCAATTTTTATATTTGATGACCTTTGCTTTTGGAAGACATGCACAAGACAATTCCCTTCATAACACAATGTTTATTTATTAATTTTCTTAAAGAAATCTTGTTCTATGTGGGCCTCCCATCTATTTCTTTGTGTACTCTTAAGGAAAATCTTGTATTTCCCACACCCCGTAAAAATTATATTTAAAACTTTGTAAGGAGCTATAAAAATTATTTGTTCAAATACTTTGGGAAAATAATGAAAAGATATTTATAATAAAATAAACTCCATTGCAATCCCTTTTGTCATTAGTGAATGAGGTAAAAAGGAATTAACCTATTTGCTGATGTCCGATGAGGTTATAAAATAATAAAAAATGGTTGTGATTTGATTTTTTTTAAATTATTTAACATATTTCCTATATCATATTTAATCTGTTTTAAAATATTTTTTTCTTGTTCAATCATCATAAGGAGCCCATATATCTTGAAAATAATATAAAATTACTTTTCTTTTTAAAAATCATGTTGGCTATTGAAATGGATGGATGTAGATTTGGTGGTATTATCATTGTAGCCATTTTTTAATCCATAGAGACAAAAAATGATAGGATGGCGAGTGACATGATGCTTCTCATTGTATATTCACTAAAATCTAGAAAATGAAGATTTGACTTTGAGTTGTTTGTAAAAACTATTGATTTTGGGTAGTTCATCAAAACTTTTCTACGGGCTTAATTTTTTTCCCAATACACTTAAAATCAAATCTAAAAACTATTTATACATTATCTAAACTTGTCCAATAGCCAAAATTAAGAGATCTCCTATACTATCACCCGTGTCATTCATGTATGCACTCTCAATTGCCAAATCCTTGATTCAAAGTTCAAATCTCACAAGAATAACATATGATCTAAAACAAGATTAGATGTCAAATTACCAATGCTTTTAACATTGCCAAACTTCTAATATTAGTCATTAAACCCAAGTAATTCACAAACCACATTTGCAACCAGCCTACTATTGTAAACCTAAAATATGATTCACATATCAATTCAAGACTTAATGTCTAAAATAGAGTTGTGAAAATCATGCCAACATACCCATTCCCCATTTTACCATTTAAACATACCACTCACTCAGCTTTTTTAGTATGCATCCTCTTTTGTCATCATTGAAAAATCCTAGCCTATTTCTAGTCAAATCTTCAATAGAGGTACTTGAGACTAAGGTTTCCACCCATATACCAATTACTTTTCAACTCCCAAAATCATATTTTATCAAAAAAGAAGTGTGCTTCCTCAACATTTATCCCACTCCATGCATTTTAGTTTTCTAAGATCTTTAAAGCTTCATCATGAATGTTTAATTTCTTGAATGCATTTTTGAATTTATTTGTTTTTATAGATTACTATATAAATTTATTTTACATCATATCAATCATGTGGATTCATGTTTCAATATTCAGAATAGAATGTTTGAGATAGAATTCTCTTGTAACTCTTATTTTTGTAGTGTCCCTTTTAGAAGGTTTGTGTTTACATTTTAGCTTCTTAAGAATTTTTATTCTATCATAAAAATTGTTAGTGTATTAAGTTTAACTTAGGGATAATTACTCTAGTGGTTTTATTTCCTGTATCGGGTAGTTGTTTACCCGCCACCTCTTTCATGGCTTTAAAAAGCCTATACAGTATGTATTTTATAGCATCTTAAATTTATTCACTCATTTTGGTGAAATAGCGTGTGCTTATGTCGTGTATTGTGAAGGTTTTTTGTTGCAAATGGTGCTCTTGGGAGGTGGTTGACACCAAAAGAAAATTATAAAAAGAAAGTAAAGATTAATTTTACTCAACTAGGTGCATTGGTGTAGTCAAGGTTTGGGCACCTTATTAGACCATCAAATCAATTAGCAGAAGTCAATTTCAAAAACTTAATCAAATCTTAGAAGCATAATTTGCACATGCACTAACTCATTCATGTTTATGGTTTAAAAATTCACACTTTGTTTCAAAAGAAGTACAAAAAAATGTGTTTTTCATTCACCAGTCTATATATAATATTTAATTTTATTTCCTGTAAGGTTTGATCACTTTATACTGCTGTTTTAATCTCTGTATACTCTAATTCCACATGCCTTCATTATCCTATCCCTTCTAGACTAGTATTCAATGTTGAAATTGTAGTTCCTATATTATTTATTTTTTGTCTTTTCCTTTATACTTCCTACACCCACCTACTCTCTTTGTTCTTATCATCTCTATACCCACTACTTTCCTTCTTTATTCTTTTATATGTTTCTTACCAATCCCTTTTCAAATGTAATTTCATTCATTTTTTTAATCTTTGTTGATTCACCTTATATATATTTTCATTGATCTTCATTTTGAAAATAATGAAAAACAATTATTGGCACTACCTTACCCATATGACCTTGAAAAGGAATTAAATTGACCATAAATTTGTCCATAAATTCCCATGTTACCATTAAAACATATAATGATGTGCCAACAATAAAAATGTAAGAGAGGGGGACCAACCACATTCAAGGCCCTAGGTCATGGAGAACCAAGAGCAAAAGGCTTCCCTAACTTACCTCAGCTTAAAGGGGTGTCAGGAAGTGCAGGATGAGAATGATGAGGAATATAAGGCCCTTTGATCACTCTACAAACCCAAAACTCAGAATGGGGTTGGGTGAGTCAATTTTCAGCTTCAACATTGTGCCTAAGGTAGCTCTCTACTTGAGGATGAAAGCACAGTTATGGAATGATAACATAACGCGCCGGTGTTCATATGATTAGAGGACTAAAGAGACAAGGTTAAACATGGGAAAACATACTAACAACCTAGCTAGTAGTTTTTAGGAGAACAAAATAACACTATGAAATAATAAATGTATAAATGAATATGATAAAGTAAGTAGATTAATGCTAGGGTGACAAGAATGATCTCATAGAAAAGCCTGTTCGCTAGCTAGTTCCAAGTGACACGTCCACCTACACACAATGAAGAGGAAAATTGTTGGGTGGCTGTATAGTGTGCTGCCTCAGTCAGACCCCCGTTTAGGTGTTTCCACCTCCACGAATAGCCACAATAGCAATAATGGAGAAATATATGATAAAGAAAGAAATGAAGTAAAGAACACAAAAGCACTACAAAAATAGTAGGGTGCTACCCACCAAATCGTAGAGGAGAGGAGTAGAAAGCTTACCACCTCTTCCAAGAGCTCACTAGCTAATAAAGGAGAAAATGAGAGGACTCAAGTCTCTATTGTAATGGTGTTGGTTCCACACTTACTCTATGGAGTTGATTGAGTGTTGTTGCTGCTATTGTGGAGTGGAAAGTGTTGCTAAAATGCTTGGAGAGTGCCAAAGGATGACAAGAGATGAACTAAATGCTTAAGCTTGTGAAGAAGATTGCTTGAAGGGATGAAATGGAAGAAAGAATAGTGAATTTGAAGGAGATAATGACGAAAACAACCATATTCGGGTCAGTTAGTCAAAGAGGGCATTACAAATCGACCTCCAATGGGAAATGTAACACTTATGCAAGCTCCAAATGTAGGAATCTTCCAGGGACGTAAGCACGTTGCACAAACGTCTGCATGTCGCGTGGGCGTCAATGATAGTTATTCCTCTGTCGACACTCAAAACAACTGCCAAGTGGAATGAAGGCAATGGGATTATGTGGAATTTAGCCTTCAAATTTGGTTTTCTAAAGTGAAGAAAGGCAAAAGGGGAATTTTCATAAGGGGTGCAAATTCGCTCCTACACAAAAACATTAAAAAAAATGAAAAAT
Source organism: Sequoia sempervirens (assembly GCA_007258455.2). Taxonomy (NCBI): domain Eukaryota; kingdom Viridiplantae; phylum Streptophyta; class Pinopsida; order Cupressales; family Cupressaceae; genus Sequoia; species Sequoia sempervirens. The sequence continues at coordinate 73,281 of VDFB02322004.1, read as the reverse complement.
GATGGCATGCCCATAGAGGAATGGTGGATTATGGCCAAAGATAGATATATATGTCCACATTAAAACTAAAATTGCATTCATTATTAGATTTTGGAAAGATACAACAATAAAGTTTGGGAAATCTATGGAAATTGATCAATTGTTTTAGAAATTATTCCCTCCATATAGTTGGAAAGTGGAAAATCTATTGTAACTTCCATTCTAGAATAAGAAGATAATTGACCTTTCCACATAATACATAATCATTATCAATATTTAAAATCTGAAATAACAAATAATTTCTCATTTTTTAAACCATAATTTATAATTAATTAGATCAACACTTATTTTGGACTCTTGAAAGCTTCATAATGATTAAATTACAAAGCATACAAAGAGCCCCTTGAACCTCAAAACTAAAAATAAAACTCATAAATATGTGAAACTAAATATATTTAAACCAAAACTTGTGAAGTAAAAAATAGTTGCATGCAAGATTGTTCTTGAGCTTGGATGCTCCTACATCAGACACATTAGGTAAGTGAAAAAAAGTTCCATGAGATGAATCTCATGAACAATTTTTGAAATTTGGATTTATGATTTTGTACTTGATAATCTCTTATGCACTCAACCAAGTTGCCTCATCTATTATTTAGTTCCTCCAATGTACTATACATTCCCTATATTTGTTTCCCCTTATCATTTTAACCACTCAAAAATCTATCCCAACATCAATTCCATTTGATTACATTTATGGCATCTATTGTATTCATTTTGGTTCCCTTCGTAAATATAAAAATATATTTTCCTATCCACTTGTTTCTCCTTCATAGTAGTATTATAATACAACAACATGAAAAAATGGAGAAATATCTATTCCTTTTGGAAGCTTAATCTCATGTGCATTTGATGCAAATTTTCTTTACAACTTGCATGACCCTATCTTCTTCAATTTTATTTTATAATATTTTCCTTGAGGGAATGTCTTCAATAGATGTGCCAAAACTAAACCACCAACTTAGGAATCATGTTCTCTCCACTTTATATTAGATGGTTCTCTATATTTTATGGCACTCTTTCTTAAAAAACCAAAAAAAACTCACCTCATTATGCACTTCCAATAGATAATGAGAAAAAGCATTTGCAACAAAAATTTTCCTTCTTAAATCAATAGCATCTCTTAATTCAATCACCCCCCTTAGGTTGTGACCATAAATAATATGAAAAAGAATTTTACCTAGACATCCATTGATTGAATTATTGAAGACAAATTCATCTTGTCCAATATTAAATCCTATTGATTTCGTTTATTCCCTATTAGGACTATCAATAAATTACCAATAATTCTATTAACAACCTTCATTTTCTCATCAACTTGTGGTTGATATCTTGAATGAGGTCTCAAATTTTTATCCAATTTCTTCCATAAAGTATGCCAAAAATGGCCAAACATTTTAGTATCCCTCTATGCTCGGCAATGATTTTTTTTATCAAATCATGTAATCTATCCACCTCCTTAAAGAATAATGTAGCAACATATGTATTGCATCATTTGAATTTTTGTATAGAATAAAATATATCATTTTTAAAAATCTATCTACCAAAATAAAAACAATCATTACCTCATTGTTTCTTTGGAAATCCAAGAATAAAGTCTATATTCATTTCCTCCCATGGTATTATATTTTTATTTTTTTCTCAAATTTAACAAATCTATACTATATTTTTCACATCCACACTCATCCTTGTCCAATAGTAACCTTCATTCAACTATGCTAATATTTTATCAACCTCAAAATTTCCACCTAGACCTCCATTATGTTTCTATCTAATTAATTTTTATCTCATTGATCCTTGAGGTATGCATAACTAATGTCCCTTAAACATTAATCTCTCTTGAATAAATATTCTAGCCATGGTTTCCTATCCTTTTCAACTAGATTCTTACATTCTCTCATGCCTATTCAAAATTTGAATCTTTTTCATACTTGATTCCTTCATTGAATCAAATGCCATAACATTTATACTCATTTCATTCAACAATAAAAGAGCTTTAAAATTATGCATCAAGTACCCAATTAAACCTACCATTCATATGTTTCAAAATTGTAGGAATAGGTGTTGTACACCTTGCATAACATTGAGTATTTTTATTATGTAAAATAAATAAATATTTAAATTTGGTGTATCTACAAGATGTGTATAGGCACACTACATATTTATTTGGTTCCACTTGTAAATTTGTATGTAACTAGTGCAATGCATAAGCCCTATTTATTGTTACTAGCATATATTATGTTGGTTTCATACAAATCTATAGCTAAACACCTTGAACATGTAGATAACTAGTAAATTCATAGATATGTAGGAAAAAATTACAATATTATATAGGTGAAAGAATAATTCTCTATACCTATACAAACTCTATAAGAAAATAATTAACGAGAACTAACTTGTCCTTATTTTAAACAAGCAAAAAACTGATTGATTGATAATAATTTAGGTTTTCCTTTGGACCTCCAAGAACAATAAAATAAGTAGGCCCAAGTAACTTATTATTTCTATTGATATTTGTTATTTATAAATTTGAGATGTGGAATCAACTACAATCAATAGAGGTTGGTGCCTAAACCTCGAGGAATAGATTTAAATCAAAACTAATAATAATGACATAGTAATTCATATTTTTAGATGAGCCTAATTGACCTGGCTATATCTTGTAGAGATTATGCCATAAAATACTTTATTATCATCGACACCACAAACCACTCTTAATTATTCACTTCTAAATTACACACCCCACATATCAAGTTAGGAATATTTTTTATTAAGATGAAATCTTTATAAAAGGATTCATTACAATTCTTTTATATGAACTAGTAGCTAATCTCTTATACAAATCCAAAAAATGTGTACCTAAGAATTTTCCTTGAAGAATTCAATAGGAATTGGAGACAAATTTTATTACAAGAAATAAAAAATCTTATACTAATTTATCGAAGATAAAATGTAGTGTCATTAGAGAGACCGAACTCAAAAAAAGACTATATTCACATTATTCTAGAGCTCTACAATGATCTTTACACCTAATTATAGAGCTAATTTGTGTAAATAGACTCTAGACTATCCTAGATGCTCAAGGTCTACCCTTATAACAAGTAATAAGCAACCCATAACAAACCCAAAAAATTATAATTTGTAGAAGAAGAAAAATTTAGATTTGACTAAAATCCAACATCTAGCACCATCTCTTGCTTCATAATGTTAAATGGGAACAAAGAATATGTGCAAAGAATTTTTAGTTTCTATCTTTATTTATAATCTCACAAGGTAAAGCTTTATTTCTCCAAAATGTTCCAGTGTAAATATTTTTTCTAGTATAAAAATAATTATCTAACGTAAAAATTACCTTGTAGATGCAAACTTACCTTCCCATGAAATATTTAGCCCACAAAATCGCCTCATTTTATTATACAAACTAAAAGTACCTAGCATAAGAAGCATTCTATCAAAGAAATCACATACACCCATTTTATACATGCTTCTACATTTTACTAATATTTTTCAATTACACCCAAATTTCAACGTAAAGAAAATACCAAATTTAATAAAAAAACAACCAAACGTAACATTTTCTACCCCTCTAAAAAAATGCATAAATTTTAATAATTACAAAACCATAATATATGACATCACTCTCTCTTTCTTTTTTTTTTTACTTTAAACCAAATAAAAACTAATCTAGCACATGTTATATTCAAAAAGGAGAAAAGAAAGAATCAAGACCCGCATCTCTATCCATCATGATATTTTCCTCACACAAACAATGAAGAAAATTGAAACAATCTCTCTATTTATTTGTACTTTTGTTGATATATTTTCCACACTTCCAATATTTTTTTGGAACCTTAGAGTTCATCAACTCTATACCTACATTTTCCTCACCAATAATATAATAAGACAAAGAAAACATCACAATTGCCTAGAGTGAAAACGTATAGATTATAGTTATCTTCCTTCAATTGTTGTTATTCACTTTTATTTGCTGCAAAAAAGCTAAGGCATAGGTGTCTCATTCCACTTTAATATTTTATTTGGTGTTGCATTACTCTACACCTCTTTGTGAAACATTAAAATAATAAATAAAGAGATAAGGGAGTTTGAAGAAGGAAATGATAATTACTTGCCAATGAGTTGAAGACAAACAATATAATCATTTCTTTCCACGTGGCAACTTTCAATTTTTATATTTGATGACCTTTGCTTTTGGAAGACATACAAGACAATTCCCTTCATAACACAATGTTTATTTAATAATTTTCTTAAAGAAAATCTTGTTCTATGTGGGCCTCCAATCTATTTCTTTGTGTACTCTTTCTTAAGGAAAATCTTGTATTTCCCACACCCCGTAAAAATTATATTTAAAACTTTGTACGGAGCTATACAAATTATTTGTTAAAATACTTTGTGAAAAGAATGAAAAGATATTTATAATAAAATAAACTCCATTGCAACCCCTTTTGTCATTAGTGAATAAGGTAGAAAGGAATTAACCTATTTGCTGATGTGCGATGAGGTTGTGAAATAAAAAATGGTTGTCATTTGATTTTTTAATCATTTAACATACTTCATATACGATATTTAATCTATTTTAAAATATTTTTTTCTTGGAATATTGATGTTCAATCATTATATGGAGCCTATATACCTCAAAAATAATATAAAATTACTTTCCTTTTTAAAAATCATGTTGGCTATTGAAATGGTTGGAAGTGGACTTGGTGGTATTAACATTGTAACCATTTTTTAACCCATAGAAACAAAAAATGGTAGGATGGTGTGTGACATGATGCTTCTCATTGTATATTCACTAAAATCTAGAAAATGAAGATTTGACTTTGAGTTTGTAAAAACTATTGATTTTGTGTAGTTCATCAAAACTAAAAGCTATTTATGCATTATCTAAAATTGTCCAACAACCAAAATTGAAAAATCTTACATTTTTCCCCATGCTATTTATAGGGACTCTCAATTGCCAAATCCTTGATTCAAATCTCAAATCTCAAATCTCATTTGATTGACATGAGATTTAAAACTAGAGTAGATGTCAAATTACCAAAACTTTTAACATTGCCAAACTTCAAATATCAATCATTAAACTCAAGTAATTCACAAATCAAGTGCTAGGAAAATGTTTGTCATTCACCTTGCATAATGTTATAATGTAATATTTTATTATTTGTGTTGCACCTAAGGGATCCAGTGTGTGCATCACATGGGTTGGTATTCTTGGGGCCACTTTAAGTGTTGTATGTAACATTGTGATAAATATTTAATTTGGGGTGTTGCATACTAGAAAAATATTTAATATTGGGAAAACTTAGTACCAAAATGTAAATGTGGGGGTGAATGGTTTTGTAAGCTCATGATATTAGTCACATGGTTTTATGTAATACCACTTGGTGGTTTTATGTAATAACATTTGGTGGTTTTATGAAAGCTTATGTCTATAAAAGCAAACACATGGGTAGTTGTCTAAGGTTGGTTGGTTAGCTACTTTGGCTAAAGGGTTGAGGGCATCTCTTGTTGGAATTTGTGAGGTTTGAAATATGACATGAGATGTGTGGTTATATGATTGGTCACATGTAATTCTTGTAGAGATCTTGTGTTTCAAGGGAATTCATGGAGACTTTGAAGATGTATTATAATATTTATTGTTGAATAATACATGAGTGGTGGATGCTTTTAGAGGATGAGTTTTTTTCCCTCTTGAGGTTCCAAAGTATATCTTGTGTCATATTTGATAATATGTTGTCTATTATTTTGTATATGAATTATGAATGGGTATGTGGAGGATCATTATGGAAAAAATAGGCCCTTAAGTGGCAAAACATTCAAAAAAATAAGAGTTAGGCAACTTGACATAAAAATTTGAATAAGTTATTTATATTATTTCAAAAATATGTAAGAATAGAATTTGTAGAAAATTGAATGTAGTTTCTAGACTACTAGGTTTATTTTACAAAAAAAAATATTTGGTAAAAATGTGAAATTTCAATGCGGTAGTACTTAAATTTTAGGGAAAAATAAGAAGTAGGTGTTTGTATGACCACCCTAACCACAATAAAATGATAATAATTTTTTTATAAGATTTTAGATATAAGTATAGGACTCATGTCCCAATGTGATGCATATTTTTTGTAATTTTTTTTCTAAGTAAATAGTTAATTATGAATTTTTATTACAATTTTTAAAAATATAAAAACTCATATGTCTTACCACCTTAACTTGGTCAAAACTTCGTGAAATTCATTTATTTTTTAATCCTATAGTATGTGAAGCATATAATGTGACACATGTTTCGAGTTCAAAAAATCTGGTACTGTTTGAAAGCTATAGATGTCTTTCAATCAGCCTATCAATCTAGACTTTAGTCGTAATTCAAATAGAAAATAAAAAATAATTATTTATTAAATTCTAAGTAAAGCATAATTTATATTGGTGGAAAGCTGAGAATCTCCTTTAAAAACCCTTTTCGTTTCATCAATTTTGGGTAAAAAAAAACATCAACCACATACTTTACACATACCCATCATATCACCACTTTTTGGCCCATCATGATCCTGCACATACCCAAATACTTGTTTGTGTATATTTATTTGTTTGGTTTATGTGGAAATCATCTTGGGTGGATGCATATTTCCTTTGACCAAGTTTGTAACCAACTTACCATTGTAGACATAACATATGGTTGTCACATATCAACCCAAGGCCTAATGTCTAAAATATAGAGTTGTGAAAATTATGTCAGCATGCTTATTCCCTATTTTACCATTTATATATTTTACTCAAATTTTGTTGGTATGCATCCTCCTTTGTCACCTTAAAAATTCTTAGCCTAATTCTAATCAAATATCCATTAGAGGTACTTGAGACTAAGGTTTCCACCTTATATCAGTTACCTTTCAACTCCCAAAATCATATTTTTATCAAAAATCAAGAGTGCTTCCTCAAAATTTCTCCCACCCCTTATTACATTGTAGTTTTCACAAATCATTAAAGCTTGATCATGAATATTTAATTTCTTGAATGTGCTTTAGAATTTATTTATTTTTATATATTAGTATATCAATTTATTTTACATTATATAAATCATGTGGATCCATGTTTCAATACCCAAAATGAGGGTGATTAAAATAGACTCCCCTTGTAACCCATATTTTTTTGGGTCCCTGTTAGAAGGCTTTTGTTTGCAATTTATTTTCTTAAGAATTTTCACTTTATCATAGAAATTTATGAAAGGAAAGTACAAGTTAAATTTTTTGCATAGACGGTTGTTGTTGCACCAAAAGATCAACTTGCTAATGATTGATACAACCACCAAAGTTAATGAATCCATGGGAGGTGGTTAAGCCACGTCACGAACCCAAGCATTGTGTTACACAACACAAGGATACCAAGTGTGCACACCTTGCAACAATCCCCTCCAATGTAAGTGAGGGGTTTGAACCCATGACCCACGCTCTAATACCAATTATTGAACACCCAGAATACTAAGAGGGTGGGGCGTGAATTGGTATTCTATTAAACCATTCAAACATTATCCATCCAATTACCAAAGAAAATTCAACTGATATAAGCAAGGAAAGAATAAAACATCCACAACATCACATAACACATGAACACTAGGATTTTTACGTGGAAAACCCAAAATGGGAAATACCACGATGAGTGTTAGCTCATAATATATTATATCTAGATATAGTTTATTGCAAAAATGATCACTATAGGTGGAATCACTACCTATAGAGAATAATATAGAAGATAGAAGGGGTGGCTTACAACCTATTGAACTATTAAAATTACATCTACAACATGTTGGATTACAATTCCAATGAAGTACAAAATCAATCTTTGCACTAATTTGGATCAATGAACTACTTTGCTCTGAATTCACACAATTTAGACAACTGTGATCACAATCACATCACACACATGTAGGTGGAACACCATACATTTCATCTATTTCTCATCACTCACTTCACTTCTCAAAATATCAAAAATAATCTACTATATATATCCATATCAAGTGTAACTTCAATTAGGTTAGCCTAATTGGAGGTAACACACAAAATCAAACTTGTCATCCTCAAAATATTCTATCCACATCTCGCACCTTAATTCAAAATTCAAAACTCCTCAAGATAGGTTGAGATGGATCTAATATAGATCCTACATAAGATAGAATTACTTATTCATCCTTCGCAAAAAACCAAACATGTTAGGTTGGCCCCAAATAAGACCTAAAAGCAAAAGCCTTCATCTGTTCATCCAATTTGCCACATGTGGAACTCAAAACATGATTCCATATAGAATTCCTACTCAACTAACATCTATAATATTATCTTCAACATCGCAACTCAAAATTTTCATCCATGGAGGACCTCAGAATCTCCCACACCAATACTCTATACATGAAATAATTGCAATACACAAAACTAAACTCTGTCATTCATATCTTCAAGGATAATTTTTCAATCAACAAACCTCTTGGATTTGGATGCATTTAATGTTCTCCAAAATAATTTTAGAACCAGAAAGTTATATATCTATTTGCAGTGGATTGCAGACCCAAAAACTGACACACTACACACTGTACTGATAGGTTTTGATACTTAGGAAAATTTCTATGTAGCTATGCTTTCCAGACCAACTTATCTTGTACAAATGTCTTCAACAACATTTAAAAATCATGCTAGGATGATCCAAAACAATTTTGACATCAATGAAAACACTAGATCATGTATTATGTACATATCATGCTCATGTTGCTAGACTGCATCATCAATGACAATCTTCTCAATCTTTCAACAATATCCCCCTTTTCCAATAATGAAAAAATGCTCTCCAAAAGACAAAATTCTCTAAAAAATTTATCTCCCCATTACACATATCTTTCTTTCTCAAAAAACTCCAAGTATCTCTCCAAATGACTCTTAAGTAGCTCTCCCCCTTTGAAATCAATGGCAAAGGGTGTACTAGTATCAACACTTTGTATACTCCCCTTAGACGTATGTACAAACATAAATAACTAAAAGAATGTACTAACTCCCCTTGAGGAAGTTAACTAGAAATTCTACATCATCTGCATATTTACAAAATAATCTGAGAACTTGAAAAACTTTAAAAAAGGATAATAGAAATGGTCAAACCCAATATATTGACCCCTGAAACTTTTGTAAAATAACTTGCCAAGCAGATTTACCATCTTCCCAATATTTCTTTGTTGTTGCAAGCATTCTATATTGAGACTAAAGCTCAACCAAGGCTTCCTCTCCTTCTTCTAGAGTACTTGGAGTAATATTTAGCTTTGAAACCCTATCTATACTAGCAAGGGAACTTGAGATAGGTATGTGCTTTACTTTTACCAAGCCCCTTAACTTCCCAAATTTCCTGATTATGTCTTCCTTCTAGCTCTGCAATGTAAAGAATTTTTCATGCAAATCCACTATGGAAGTCCAACTCTCATCATCTCTATCCTATACTGGATCATAGGCATTTGAAGCATTGCTTATTTGTGTCTCAAATGCATCCATGGCATTTTTTATGCTTTATGTGGCATTCGACCACTTCATGCAATACAAAAACAATTTTTTTGCTTCTTCCTCACATGCTTCTACTTCCCTCAAGCATTCTTCAACTTTTTTGTGTGCAAATGCACACTTCTTTCTAATATCCAATAATTTCTTCTCTGCAACCCTTCTCTCAATTTTTGCTTCAACTTGTCCTTTTAAACCAGAGGAAATTTCCCCGAAGGAATCAATCAATAGCTTGAATTTTTCCACTGTAGGTAGGGAGGTATCAACATTTTTTCTAGGTGTTATCTCCTGCAATATCTTTACAATGTCATCCATTGATTCACTACTCTTTTGAAATGTTTCAATAATTTATTTTCTTATTGATGTATGAAACACATCACCTAGCTACAACTTATGAATGGGAGATATTTTATCTAGGTCTACACTACCCTATTGCATGGGAAACTATAAAATATATGATTAGACAACTAGTTGGAATCTTACTTGCTTAGAAAAAATATTTTTTAAAGGATTACAAGAGGAAGATTCACTAGAAGGCTTAGGTAGCCCAACTTCTTCATCCTTTATGGATTCAATGTTCTCTTCTTCCTTTTCCTTATCTTCTTCGTCTCTAGAGGCCTTATCCTTGTCTATCTTTCTCTTCTTTTTTCTCTTCTTCTCCTTTTTCCTTGTCCTTTCCTTGCTCATTCTCCTCATTCTTGTCTACATCTCCTTCATTCTCACCTTCATCTTCTCTTTCCATGTTTTCGTCTTTCTTCTGCTCATGTTCTCTATTATCATCATGTTTATCACCTTCACTAGTGGCTTGTTATGTGTCTTCTGAAGGAACACATGTCTCTGGATTACCTTGATCACTACTTACTAGTGGGAGATTGGACCTGTCATCTGTAGCATCATGAGTAACTAGAGGAATAAAGGTGTTATATTTAGTAGTTTCTTCTCTGATCATTGTCTCTTCTTTTGCAACCTTCCCATCTTCATCATTTCCTTACACTAGTTCTTTTGTATCTAGAGGAGTATTATCTATATTTTCCTCTACATCAGTAACTCCAACATTGATCACATGCTCATGTTAAGCATCATCTTTGTGCATTTATCCTTCCTTGTTAAGTTTTGGGGCATTGGAATCATAATTTAAACCTTTAGTTTTCGGAAGTAGAACCAACTTATGTACAAGTTCCTCAGCCTTATCATTACACTCTTTCTGGATCATATCATGATGTTTCTAATCATTCCCAAAAGAATATTTACTTTCTATTTTTCCTTAGCTCCTTGTTGTAGATGCTAGCCAATGTGGCTTGGTCTCCTTCAGTCAAGGGAGCGCCAACTCTTTCTAGGGCATCATCTTTCATCTTTTCATGTTCCATAATTGCATCCTCTCTTCTTTTCAACAAAAAATTCCAAACATCATCTGGTATATCCTTTTAGATATTGTACATATCTACTTCAAATATAGCTATGTATTGAACTATAGCTTCAATTATGGTAGCCTTGTCTACCTCATTCAATTCCTTATACATTTTTGCAGTTTCTTTATTTTTCATTTTGCACAATACTAGATTGAATAGTGCATCAAGCTTCATAGGAGTGTGAGGTCTCTTAGATTGTTTCAGTTTCTTTACCTTTACTAGAGGCTTCTTTGTTTCTTTATTCTTCTTCTTTAGAGAAGCCTTCTTGGCTTCCTTCTCTTTTTGCCTCTTTTGAATTTTGAAAGTTTCTTTCTCCTTTTCCACTTCCTCTTCACTCTTTGTATCTACAATGTGAATTCTCTTTCTTTTCCTGACCAAAGGGGCTTCATCCTCTTCCAACTCTTCTTCATCAACAACATTGATGCCAATTTCCTTTTGTCTTGTGTCCTTCCACTTCACTTTTCTTCTTATAGGAGCAATAAGGGGTACTGTGGTAGTAGTTTTGTTTGCTTCTTCCTGAGTGGCATGAGCTAATGGAGGGGATTTCTCCCTTATTAGAGGACTAGCTATGGATTTTCTCTTCTCACCAATAGCAAGAAGAGTTGTGGTAGTTGATCTTCCTGATCTCCTTGAGCTACTAAAGGCTTCTACTACACTCATATCAGCTCTAGCTCTATCTCTAGAATACTTAACTCTTTCCATTGAAAGACCACTTTCTTGTGCATATATGTTAAGCATCTTGTCAACATTCTTTCTCATGACTGGTTTCTTGAATTCTACCTTTACACAACCAAAAAGTTCTACTTTTGACACTTCATACCCTAGTTCTAGAATGCAAATGGTCCTAGGTTCTACTACTTCCATCATGCAAAAATTTGTGGAAACTGGGAAGGTAATTTCATCTTTGTATTTTTCCACAATATTCTTTGTTATCCTTTGTATTTCATGCATCCTTCTCTAAAACACTGCAAAGAAGGTGGTGAGGGCATCATCTTGTACTTTTGTGTCTCCAAGGCTCCACAAGTAGTCAACAATTTGATGTGCCATAAGTCTTGTAGTTGACCAATTAACTTCTCCAATAATTGGAACTTCCTTCAAAAAGTAGAATAGCAAACACATTACCAATGTTTCATGCTTGAATACATATTTCTTCTTGATTTCACTTAAATTCTCCATAAGTTGTTGCTAGATCAACTCATAGAGGTCATAATCATCATTATTATCAACCATTTTTTGTGCCACATGAATTGCAGTGGTAGAAACTAAATTTTCTTTATTGGTGTAGTAAATTTTGTATCCATTAACCATACCTGCATATTTAACTGCTAGGTTTCTCATAGGGTTTATTATGAGGGCTCTTTGATCAAATGTTGCACCTATTCTCTCCATTACATCCTTTTTTTTGATAGATTTCAAGATTGGAACCAGACCGATAGAGCATAAACTGATGACCACCCTTATTACATCCTTGGTAATCATGTGTGACATATCAATATAGATGAACTAATAATAAAATCTTCCTAGGGCCATCCTGATCCATTCATTATCATAGAAAAATCTTGAAAACCACCACCATACATCTAGTTTCTTTTTAGCTAGGGCTTTATACTCTGGTTTTAAAGTGAAGTCATCTCGAGTTAATTAATTTATCCATTATACATCCATTATCTTGGTGGGAGAATGATCATCCATATTTCTGTGAATGTATTCTCAAATGTCCTTGATTGGTAAGACCTCATAGGGTATATGCGAAAATACGCCTATGGGGTCATCTTCTATGGATTTTGCAGGGTATCATTTAAACTTGGGTTGTAGTTTTTTTTAAATGCTTACTACCCTCAGTGTTTCCATTGTAATGTGTATTAAAATTGATTTCAAACAACAATTTCTGAAAGTTAGGGCACACGAGGATTGTTAAATACCTTTTTCTTTGCACTTCAAATTAGGGTTTTGATGCTCTACAACACTGAATCACCTTGAACTCTTCAAATTCACTTCTCACTACTTTATTATCCTTTAATTTATTTTGATGAAATAAATTTTCCTTGTAAAATTTTCTTATAACTCTTTGATTTGACCTAATTCTACAATAAATGCTTCAAACCATAAAGCTAGAAACCCTAAAAAAATTGTATGTACAACCAACTTCTCAATCTCTACAAATCTCCAAATTAGCACATTTTCTTCCAAAATCTTCTTCAATAGATCTAGCATTTCATTTTCCATCACATATCTTCATTTTGTGGCTTTAGCACCTTTTCTCTAGTCGGGGACATAAGATATCCATTTAAGCTCCCCCTAAGCCATAGATCTAGGATTAGTTACCAAAGGAAATATTTGCACTAGAGGGTGGTACAAATTCTCCCTTGTTCTCAGTCTCCTCTTTCTTTCTTCATATCTTTTCCATTTCCTTATTTACTTCAATCAGATCAATCTTTTTGACTAGTTCATTGCTCTTTACTAGATTGTCCTTCCTTGTATTTCTTCTTCTGCAAAACTTAGTAATGTCCAAGCCTACTACAATTTTTTCATATGAAATTTCTCTTGAACATGATCCAAGAAAATCTCAAAAATCAACAAACTCCTTTGCAACAAATCACTCCTTTAGAATGTACACAACTAGTACACTCAACCTACATTCCCAAACATTGCAACACTACAATCCAACTTCCTGAGTACAAAACCACAAACCTTCTTGACACATGCAAGAAAACAACAACATCAAATCTCCTTTAGAATGATAAGTCCTAAAAAAATTGTGGAGAAATGAGAAGTAAATACATTTCTCCTAGACACCTATGTACACAACACTACAAAACTAGTTCACACACTAGTGAACATAACTTCCTTTGACCATGAATCCAAAAGTGAAAATTCTAGATTTAGAAACTATAGACATCTCTAACAAACATATCCAAAACACAAAACAAAATCTTTAACTCAGAAGAAATGCAAAGAAAAACCAAAACACCTCTGCAACACCTTGTTTCCTTATTTTATCAATTTTCTTAGTATCCTCGACATTTGAATCATAAATAGAAGCTTATCAAAGCAACACCAAAGGTTAACATCAGAAACTTTACTGACAACAACATAATGCAACTAATCAAAGCAAAAATCTCTTCTCAACCACTACACTACTATCATCAATGGCTACATAGAATTGTTGACATCAATGAAAACACCTTCATACTCCTAACAATCTCCCCCTTTCTCATTGATTGAAACACAAGATGTGAAAAACCATCAAAGATGCAATAGCTCTTAACATACTTATTTCCTTTTCTGTTTTCTCCCCCTTTCACAACTATCTCTTTACACTCTCTCTTCACACAACTTCTCATTTTTTCACATGAATTATTTCTCCCCCCCTTTGACATCAATGGCAAAGGATAGGGTATTTTTCATTATTATTCCTCTTTGGCATAGAACCAAGATACTTGAAACTAATTCGAATACTCCCCCTTAGTATTACACACAAATAAACTCAACAACCTATGCATCATGACAACATAAACTTCATACTGCAACAATGTTATTACCTACTCCCCATGAGAAGTAGCGCCAAACATCATTCCAAACAAAGAATAAATTCATATATCCATTGGATCAATGCATCTCCATATTCATCTAGTTCAAAGAAGGAGGGTAAATAAACCCTACTTCTCTCAGAGATACTCAAAAGTATCTTTAGGAAGAGCCTTAGGAAATATGTCAGCAATATGATCCTTTGTAGGTATATATTCAAGCTTCACTTCATTCTCCACAGATTTCTCTCTCAAAAAGTGATACCTAATTGATATATGATTTTTCCTTGAGTGCCTCATTGGATTCTTTGAAATGCTAATTGCACTTGAATTATCAAAAAAATAGAAATAGGGTCATCATACAATACTCTGATATCCTTCAATGTCTATCTCATCCATAATACTTGTGTGTAGCAAGATGTTGCTACAATATACTCAACCTTTGCAGTAGATAAAGAAATGAAATATTGTTTCTTTCTTACCATGCCACCAATCTACATCCAAGAAAGAATGCACCACCACTTGTACTTTTCATGTCATCAACACATCCAACCCAATCTGCATCTTTGTATGCACTTAATGTGAAATCAATATCTTTAGCATATCATAAGCCATAATCCAAAGTTCCTTTTAAATATTTGAATATCCTTTTTACTATGGAAACACGTGACTCTTTAGGATCTTCTTGAAATCTATCCACAAGACAAATTGCATGCATGATATCTAGTCTAGTACTAGTTAGATTTAACAATCCACCAACCATAGATCAGTACTTGCTTTGATCAACCTTAGGTGATTCATCATCCTTTCTAAATTTGCAACCAGTAACCATAGGAGTACATACCAGTTGTAAGGAAAGCCAAGTGCAGAAACACCTTCCAAATGCCAAACTTCAAGAGAGAGATACATGAGATTAACAAAAAAATTCAATTACAGTCCATTTAAGATACACATTCACAAATATCATAATAGACAATTAAAAGACATCAACAAAAATGAACACTAAATTTTATGCGGGAAAACCCTTCTAGGAAAAAACCCACATGCCAAAGCAATGATCTTTTATTGCAATAAAAAATGAACATTACATATAAGATATAGAGCAATGCTCTTTAGGTGTTAATCCACAAATGAAACAATTCAGTAGCAATTCAATTACAACTGCTTCAATCAACTCTTCACTATAATCCTTAATCTAACAGTAGTCCTCACAATATACTTACTATGCATACAATGTAGATCACCAATCATTATGTTCTCTAAGCATTTCTAGGATACAATTGTTTCACATCCCATAGAAGAATGGTCACAATACTGTTTAACCATCAATACTCACTACAGTTATCGTAATATTGAAGGGACAAGGAATCAAGTCCCTTTGATTCTTCATTTTCATATCAACATGCTTGTTGCTTACTATTGTTACTACCTCTGATCATATTATCGAGGGGATGACTTAGCACCTCCCATTGATACACATAAGTCTCACCGATGAAGCTTACAAAATTAACAATGGTCCTCACTACCAATGCAACATTCATATCACCATCGTCATACAATTGATGTCACCTTCCATGTACCTTGGTCTCACTTTACTAGTGCACAATCGGTTCCACACATCAGCACATCAAGGAGACTCCAATTCATGTCTCAACGAAGTTCTCCACTCCTACTAACAAGAGTTCCTAATCTCCCATTGCGATATCGAGGGGAAATGACTCAAAATCCTTTTGAATTCATATGGTCCCATAAAAAAAGATACAAATCCTTGCATCGGGTTGTCAACGCGACTTCTTAGAGATTCCCTTCAACAATGTAGTGTTGACATTCCGATGACTGACAATTACAGTTCATTTAAGATACACATTCATGAATAACATAATAGACAATTAAAAGACATCAACACAAATGAACACTAGAGTTTATGTGGGAAAACCCTTATGGGGAAAAACTCACACACCTAAAGAAGTGATCTTCTTGTATTATAGTAAAAAATGAACATTACATATAAGATACAGAGCAACGCTCTTTAGGTGTTAATTCACAAATGAAACAATTCAACAACAATTCAAGTTACAACTACTTCGATCAACTCTTCACTATAATCCTTACTCTCACAGTAGTCCTCACATTACAGTTACTATGCATACAATGTAGAATACTAACCATTCTATTCTCCAAGCATTTCTAGGATACAGTTGTTTCACATCCCATAGACAAATGATCACAATACTATTTAACGGTGAATACTCACTATAGTTATCATAATATCGAACGGAAAAGAAATCAGTTCCCTCTGATTCTTCATTGTCACATCGACATGCTTGTTGTTTACTATTGTTACCATCTCTTATCAGATTATCGAGGGGATGACTTAGCACCTCCCATCGATACACAAAAGTCCCACCAATGAAGCTTATAGTGTTAATAGTAGTCCCCACTACCAACATAAAATCCATGTCACCATTGCCATAGAACTGATGTCACCTTACATGTAGCTCAATCCAGCTTTACCAATGCGTAGTGGGTTTCAAACATTGACACGTCGAGGAGACTCCAATCCATGTCTCGACGAAGTTCTCCACTCCTATCGACAAGAGTTCCTAGTCTCCCATCAGGATGTTGAGGGGAAAGGACTCAAAGTCCTTCCAAAGTCATATGGTTCCATCGACAAAGATACAAAGCCTTGCATTGGGTTGTTGAGGTGACTTCTTAAAGACTCCCTCTAATAATGTAGTGTCTGCCTGACATAACTTCTTGAAAATCATCAGAATGTCAAAGGGAGTTATCACTCTATCTTGTTGAACTTAACCTATCAACCCAAAAAACTAAAAAACTCAAAGCCCGAACATCTTAACATGCTAGTAAGTTTGAGACATAGTTTCTCAACATTCACCCACTTGATGAAGAAATTACTAGCTCCTTCCAATGCTTGAAGATACTGAATATCATAGGCCCCAAGGCCCATTGAACTAGCACACCATTTGAACTTATTTGTGCTCATAGGCTTTGTTAATGCATCAACAACATTCGCGAGAGTATCAAAATTTTCCAAATTAACCTTTGCATCCTTCACCATATCATGAACAAAGCAGTTATGCACGTCAATATGTTTTGTCCTAACATGGAAAGTTAAATTTTTTGCCAAAAAAATAAAACTCTGACTATCACAACAAATTGCAATTTTCCCTACATCAAAATCAATGTCAAAATACAAATTTCTAAGCCAAAAAACTTCCTTGTAGGTGTGAGTTGCTACCATGTACTCTACCTCAATAGTTGATAAAGTGACTACATCTTGCCACTTTCTCATCTAGCTTATTGCACCACCAAACAATGTGAATACATATCTACTAGTGGATCTTTGACTATCAATGTCCCCTATTGAATCATAATCCACATATCCGTGAGTGCTTACTGAACTCAAAGATCCAGTAGAGTAACCATGGTAACATAAGGAATACTCTAATGTATCCTTCAAATATTTAAAAACTCTTTTCACAACATCTCAATGTGTCCTTCTTGGATTAGCCATAAATTGACTAAGCACTCCCACTACTTGGGAAATGTCTGGCCTGGTACAAACCATTTCATACATTAAACTGCCAACTACACTTGCATAAGGCACCCTGGTCATGTCCTCCATCTCAATAGGAGATTTTGGACAATCTTCAACATAAAGTTTCATTCCCTACAACACTGGAACAACTAACTTCTTGCAATCTATCATATTAAATCTCTCTAGGATAGCATTTATATACTTACTCTGGTTGAGCCAAATTTTTCTATTTCCCCTATCCCTTCTGATTTCCATCCCTAGAATATACTTTGCTGAACGTAAATCTTTAATTTCAAATTGTGTTGACAATTGAGATTTTAATTCATAAATCATACCCTTACTATTCTCAATGAACAACATGTCATCCACATACAGGGAAAGAATGAGAAGAAAACCATTTACAAATTTAAAATAGACACAATGATCAGACTTTGATCTCACAAATCCCAAAGACAACACAAAGTTGTCAAACTTTTGGTACCACATTTTAGGTGACTGTGTCAAACCATACAGAGATTTCTTTAATTTGCAAACTAGATTTTACTTACCTCTTTTAATGAAGTGTTGTGGCTGGGACATGTAAATTTCTTCCTTCAAATCACCATGAAGAAATTTTGTCTTCACATGCATTTGATTGATTTCTAAATCATACACTATTGCAAGTGATAACAAAAATCTAATAGATGCTAGCTTAGCTATAGGAGAAAATATTTCTCCATATTCAATTCCCTCCACCTAGGAATATCCTTTTGTGACCAACCTCACTTTATGCTTCTCAACATTTTCATCAAAATCAATTTTCTTTTTGAACACCCATTTGCATCCAACATGCTTTTGAACTTTAGGAAAATGTACCAGATTCGAAGTTCCATTCTTCTTCAATGATGCCATTTCTCCATTCATGGTTTCCAACTAGGAATATGCATTAGAAATACCTACGATAGCCTCTCTAATAGTCTTAGGATCATCAGTGTTAGCAATCAAAGCATAGGCGCAACTAGAATCTAACATAGAATAACCAAACCTTTCAGGTTGCCACTTCTCACATGTAGACCTCCTCAAAGGTTGAGGTTGAGGTTCTTCTTCTTGATCAATTTTTTTAGATCTGCTAGAGTTCTCCTCTATAACAGTTCCACCAGGAGTATGTAGCTCATCCTTATCTAGAGTAATAGGAAATTCAAATACCTCCTTCTTTTTTGCTTCCTTCACCTTTGGCTGTAGATCAGTTGTAGAAGGTTTTAGCTCACGAAAGATCACACTTCTACTATACAACACCTTCTTTGTATATGGATTCCAAAGTTTGTACCGTTTCACACCAATTCCATAAATGATGAAGATACATTTTATAGCCTTGTTCTCTAATTTAGATCTTTTCTTATTGGGAACATAAGCATACACCTCACAACCAAAGACTCTAACATATCTCAAAGAGGGCTTCTTACAAGACCATGCTTCCATAGGTGTCTTGTTGATGAGTACCAAAGTGGGAGATCTATTAATCAGATAACGTGTTGTAGCTATAGCCTTAGCCCAGAAATTTTGTTCTAGACTAGAACTACTAAGCATACTTCTCGCCCTTTCCATTAGTGTTCTATTCATCCTTTCTACAACTCCATTTTTTTGTGGAGTATAAGGAGTGGTCCTATTCCTTTAATACTATGTTCTTTTCAAAACCTATCAAAATCTACTAAACTAATCCAAAGGATCTTCACCAAAAATTGAAGTTTCTCATTTATCTTCAGAAATGGCATCATCTAGAAGTGGTCAAAATTATGACTCCAACGCAACTCGAACGAAGTCAAAAAAGCTACGAAGTCCAAGATATGCTCGGTCAAACCTTGGTCAACACTGGAGCCAGGTCAGAGAAAAAAAGGTCAAAAATTGACATTGTCAAAATTGGTCAATACTGACATCAATGCGGAGATCTCATCGCAAGATTTCCAACAATGTTCATTTCATGGAAAACGAAGTCTGTTTGCATGAGATATGAGCAGTTAAATTTAGGTTGACTTTACTAACATCAGCATGGTATAGTCAACATGGTACGGTCAACATCCACTCATAATTGTCAGCCAATCGCATGTTGACATGTTGCAAAATCTAGAAAAATAAAAAAATAATAATAAAAAAATGCACCTAATCCTAAGCCTTAAAACAAGGCTAAAATAAGCCTCAAAACAAGGAAAACAAAACCCACACCTACCTCCCACATGCATGCTTACTTGGAGAAAATTTTAAGGAGGAAAAAGTGGGCTTTACTTGGTAAAACAAGTAAAACAAAAAAACTAAAATACCCCCCTTAAAAACAACCACTAAATTAATGGGTGGTAAGTAATAATTAATAGGCCTAAATTTAAAACAAAGTCCTCTAAAAGGATAAAACAAACAAACTCTCGTAAACAATATTATCCTGGATATGACAAAAATTAAGGGGCTTAGGGATTTTATATGTTTTTTAAAAATAATGTTAAACGAGAGATTTGAAGATTTTTGTGTAAATAAGGGGGATTTTTAAGTTGTATTTGTAAATATGGAGAGATAAGGTTGTTTTGTAAAATCAATTGGTTAGTAACCAAATTGATTAAATTTTCAATATAAAAAGGGGGAGTTTAGAGGCTTGAGGATTCATTGGGAATTATTCCAGTGTTGGAGACTTAGAGCATTTTGGAGAGATAATTTTGTTGTTCATGTACGTCGGGAGAATGCCAAAATTCCATCATGCTTGAAGGGAAGAGCTTGCAAACTGATGTAATTCTGAATTTTTGAAGATTTCAATCGGATCGGTCTACTCATCGGAGAGGGGTTCGAAGACATAGTCATTCTTATGATGAAATCCATTATCAATTTGTTTGTGTTCTCTCTCTTTCTTGTCTCATTCTGAATTCTGATTTTGTTCAGTTAATTAATGGTAGCTGATTTTATTTTTGTAATTTGGAGTTTTGAAGCTGTAATTAGTTTGCATTCTTAAAGAAATCATCTTAGATCCTAAATTAGATCAAATTGGTATAAGAGTTGTGTTTTGACTAGTATTGTAGATTGAAATGCATACACACTCCCAGCTTCAACAAAGCAAAGGAAAACTTGAAGAGTATAATCTAGAGATTGGAAGAAGAAGAGCTCATTCACAAACTCAGATGGAAGATCCAAACAATGGAAAAATTTTAGAGCTTGGTGAGAAGGAATTTCAGAAGGATTTTCTTGGCATGAAGGCCATGGTCGAAGTCTTATTCTAGGAGAGGTAAGAAAGGATGCAGAGACATGAAGCTCGTGTAGGCAAAGGAAAGAAAATAGGAGATGATCCTGAGCCTCTGAAGACTCCTCCCTCTTCTCCTTCTTCTGCCTCTTCTCCGTCTTCTCCTACTTCTCCTTCTTCTACTCATTCTATGCCTTTTAATCCTTTTAAGGGTGCACATAAGCCCAAAATTAAGTTGGATGTAAAATTTGACTTACCAAAGTATTGTGGCGAATTAAATGCTGAAAAACTAGATGAATGGATTCAACAGGTTGAAGTCTATTGTAGAGTCCAAAACCTCATAGATGATATTGATAGGATCCAACTTGCCACTCTTCGGTTAGGGGGTACAACTCTAACTTGGTGAGAGAGTAGGACTAGGGCAGAAATCTCCCAACATGGTAAAGTCAACTTGTCTTGGACAGAATTTGTAAGTGCTCTTAAAAAACAATTCTATCCCTTAGGCTACATACAACAATTAATGATGAACTGGCATATGTTTAGGCAAGGGAAAGGTCAGTCCATTCAGGAGTACACTCATTAATTTCGTAAAAGGGCTATTGCATTAGATGTTCCTTTGTACACCTAGGATACTTTGTTGAAGTACATAGGAGGTCTTCATTAATAACCTTAGACATTCAACTTTGGTTTTGAATCCCAATAACCTTGTCGAAGTTTGTGTCCAAGCTACCCACTTAGAGTCTAGAGGTAAGGGATCATTCATTGATAAGTTTTATAAAAACCCATCTAAGTCTAAGGGAAATTCTAAGAGTAAAGATAAAGAAAAAGATAAAGGTAAAGGAAAGAAGACAACTACGGTGAAGAAAGAGGGTGAAAAACCCACATGCTCACATTGTAAGAAAGAGGGGCATGATGAATCGAGGTGCTAGAAATTATATCCAGAGGCAAGGCCAAAAATATTTGGAGGCAATAAAGGAAAACAAAATACTACAGTTGTTATCGTTGAACAGGATCTCGGATCTGATTCTAGAGATGAGACAAAGATCGTTGCTGTTGGGATCCAAGGTAAAGGGAAAGGTACAATTCTCTCTTCTAATGAAAGTATTTCTAATGCAAATACAAGTAATGCAAGTAAAGTATCCACTCCTAAAGTTGATAAAGAACGGAATGAACTGTTTCATATTTGTGTGGTAACTAAACACACAAAGATTGATAAACTATTTGATTCGGGCTCTCAAGTCAACTTGATTTTTGAAGAGGTTGTTAAGAAATTGAATCTAACTACTACTCCTCATCCTAAGCCCTAGCCACTTGGATGGGTATGTAATGATGCACAGTTGTAGATGACAAAACAGTTCAAATTGCATTTTTCCATCACTGCTAATTTCATTGATGAAGTAGAAGTAGATGTTGTACCTATGGATATTTGCGGGCTTGTGTTAGGGAGTACTTATCTATATGATAGAAAGGAAATATTTTACAGGGGGAGAAAAAGTATCATCTTTTTAAAGATGGGGTAGAATATATTGTACGTGCACACAAGGTCAAGACTAATCTCACACTAGTTAATGCTAATCAAATGAAAAGATTAGTCAACTCCAGTAAGAACTTTGTGTTAATGCTTGTAAAATCCAAAGAAGAAGATATCTCTAAGGAATTTAAGGGGTGTGACCAAAAACATAAGGTTTAAATGGTCAAAATTGTTTCCGCTTATGATGACTTGTTTTAGGAACCAAAGGGGTTTCCACCCAAGAGGGAAATACAACATGAAATCTAGTTGCAGTAGGATGTGCCATTTCCTAACATCGGCTTGTACCATTTTTCCATTATGTAGAATGAGGAAATCAAGAAACAAGTTCAGGAGTTAGTGGAGAAAGGATTCATCTATCCTAGTACATTTCCTTGTGGTTCTCCAATTATGTTGGTTCCGAAGAAAGATAGATATTGGAGAATGTGCATTGACTATCGTGCCTTGAACAAGATAACGGTAAAAAATAGGTACCCTCTTCCAAGAATTGATGATTTACTTGATCAGTTAAAAAATGCAATTTATTTCATTAAATTAGATTTGTGAAGTGGTTATCATCATATTAGAATTGCAGAAGATGACATTTGGAAAACTGCTTTCAAGACAAAACATGTACTTTATGAATGGTTGGTTATGCCCTTCGGGCTTTGTAATGCAACTGCCATGTTCATGAGAGTCATAAACGATGTCTTTCATCCTTTCATTGATGATTTTGTCATTTTCTATCTAGATGATATTCTTATATTTAGCAAGTCTTGGGATGATCATGTAAATCATGTAAAGAAATTTTTTGATGTTTTGAGACAAGAAAAACTCTATGTAAGGATGTCTAAGTGTGAATTTGCAAGGACATCTCTAGTGTACTTAGCCTATGTCGTAGGGAATAGTTAATTGAAAATAGACCCTATGAAGATCAAAGCTATTGTAAACTAGCCTAAGCCAAGTACTGTAACAGAAGTCAGAAGTTTCCCAAGTGCAGTCCAGTACTGGAGAAAGTTCATTGCAAACTTATCCTAAATTGCATTACCATTGCATGCATTGACAAGTACGAAGACAACTTTTCAGTGGGGAGGTCCACAACGGAAGGCCTTCAACACTCTGAAGGAAAAGTTAAGCATTGCACCAGTTCTGTCTTTACCAAATCTACATCAGCCATTTGAAATCAAGACTGATGCAAGCAGGTTTTCCATGGGAGTTCTTATGCAAGGAGGTAAACCAATCTGCTATCACTTTGAGACTTTTTCAAGTGCAGTTATTAGCTATCCTACTTATGATAAGGAACTTTATGCATTAGTTCAAAGTGTTAAAAAATGGAAAAATTACATAATGGGGAAAGAAACTGTAATCCACACTAATCACCAGCCACTACAATACTTGCACTCATAGTCTAAACTACAACAAAGTAGGAATTTCAGATGGATGGGATTTTTGTAACAATTTCACTTAGTAATTAAGTACAAGAAAGGTACCCATAAAAAAGTAGCAGATATGCTTTCTAGGCCTCCCATTATGAATGCATTGATTATCCTTAAAGGTAGTTCCATGGTGCATGAAAGCTTTCAGGAACAATATGCTAGTGATGAAAACTTTAAGGATATTCATTCAGCTTTAATTGTAGGAAAACATATAGAAGAGAAAGATTACTATGTGCAGGATAAAATTTTGTATCATTGGGAAAGTTGTGTTCCGAAAGATGAACAAGCACATGTAATCCGTGAAACTCACACCTCTTTGATTGCAGGATATTTTTGGGTAAGTAAAACAGTTACTCAGTTGCAGAAATATTGCTACTGGCCTAAAATGTAGGAAATTGTCACCAAATACATTAAGGGTTGTATTATGTGTGCAACTAGTAAACCAAGTAACAAAAAACTAGGGTTGTACACACCATTACCTATTCCATCTTGTCCATGGGAAAGTGTGTCTATGGATTTTGTTGGGGTTTACCTATGTCTAGGAAGGTTCATGATTATCTTTATGTAGTGATTGATCGGTTAAGCAATATGTGTATCTTAATGCCATGTAAAAAATAAGTCACTGCTGAACTGACAGCTCAAATGTACTTCCAATTTGTATGGGTTCATTTTGGGTTACCTAGCTCTATTTTATCGGATCAAGATTCTTGATTCCTAAGATAATTTTGGTCAGCTTTGTGGGGACTCATGGACACTAGACTGAAGAAGAGTACAACCTTCCATCAGCAGACCGATGGATAGACAGATGTAGTAAACAGGACAATTGTGCATCTCATTAGAGGCTACTACAACAAGCATACCAAATTGTGGGATGAGAGTCTTCATTATGTGTAGCATGCTTACAACCATGCAACACACTCTTCTACAAAGAGGTCTCCCTTTGAGACTTGTTTCAGTTATGTGCCTAAGAGTCCGATGGATTTTTCTTTTGGGAAAGATGATGTTGAAGATGGACGCCATGATTCAGAGAAGGATTTGAAGTTCATCCAGAAAATCCAAGCCATCCATCAAGCAATAGAAGCACAACTGGAAAAGAGCCAAGCCAAATACAAGGCTCGACATGATAAACATCACATTGATCACACTTTCAAGTTGGTGATCACATTTGGTTACATATCAGCAAGGAACGAATCCAAGGTGAAGGAAGGAAGCTCAAGCCAATTTGATATATGTTGGAATTATGTGCCTCAAACAATACAGGATGAAACCTCCATTACAGCCAAGTCGGTGTGACATCTTCATTGTCTGGCCGACTAGCAGCTTGATTCATTCTGGTTTGTACAGGTCACTGTGACCTTGTAGATGTCTTGCTGAATGTTGTCACTATGGAGCTATTGCTATGACAAGGAGTGTTTGGTATGACCTATAAACACTCAGGAGACCTCTGGCCGATAGGCCATTCAATCGTGTATCAGGGAGACTCATGGTGACTACGGGCTTCGGGGTACCTTATAGCGGCTCGGTGAGAAGTCCCACCGAACAGTGAATGTCTTGCTGATAGGAATACATTTGATGTCTTCGCCATAACATAAGGGTCCCGGTGTGACGTCTTAGTGATAGATGAAAGTCATGCCGACGGGAACACACTCGGGAGTCATCGATGTAACACTAAGGTTTCATTATGAAGTCTGGGCGATATGCAAATGTCTCACCGATGGAGGCTCAAGTGTTAGCTATCAGAGTAACTCAAAGTAGTCGGGGAAAGTTCTTGGTGAGACTATTAAGTCTTGCCAATAGCTGATGGCCATCGGGGTAACCCAAATGGTTAAGGAAGAAGTCCCGACGAATGATAATGTTAAGTCCTGCCAACTGGTGTTTGGAGCTCGGTGTAACAAATGACTTCGGTATAATCTTTGGTGACTCGCTATGATCTCCTAGCGAAAGCGATAGGTCTGGACGACTATTTGGTGTTTTGGCATAACACATGAAGCTCGATGGAACATCTTGGCGAGTATGGTAACTCATGGTGATACCGATATGAAGTTTATTTAGCATCGGCGAGACACTATTAGTGTCTCACCGAGATGCCAACACAGTGTGAATTCTATTGATTGAGTAAGACCGTCCTATGTGGAGTCTCATGGACCAATAGGAGAAGCCAAATTTGAACAGTTGGAAGGAAATTGGTTGTGATGGTTCTGTGAGGAAGTTCGACAGACAGGGAACACCATGGTTATACTCTATGATTACAGTTTGTAATCGGTTGGTTGGTTCGAAGGTTAGATCGACGAATGGTTGAGTGATTGTATCAGTAAATGAATTATATTATGTAAAGTCTGTAGCTCGAAGGTTCCTGTACAAGAATGTTCATGGTGAATGCTTCTATATAATGACACTAGAAAGATAAGTCTGGCATTTGTATGTAATCTCTGTTACTATAATACAAAGTGATTTCTCTTGGTGTGGTGGGTTTTTCTCCCATAAGGGTTTTCCCATGTATATCTGGTGTTCATGTGTGATTGTCAAATTCTATGTTTATGTTATATGTTTCATAGTGCATCTTAGTTGAACTATAATTGTAAATTTTAAAGTGTATCTGCATTCTTCCCTGAGGTATTGACGTTAGGAGAATTTTTTTTCGCATCTGATTTTCATTACAAGTGGTATCAGAGCCTGGCCAGTTGTGTTATCCTTGTGGGTATGTTGGTTTTTTTGAGTCAATTCTGTTCAGTGGGAGTCTTGTAGAAAATTGTTATTTCTGATTACAGGTTGAGATGGCTAGTACATCTAGAAAGTTTGAAATAGAGAAGTTCAACAATAATAACTTTGAGTTGTGGAAACTCAAGATGGAGGATCTTTTAGTGGATCGTGATCTTTGGATTGTTGGGGCTAGAGTAAAACCTACATGCATGAAGCAAGAAGATTGGGACCTTGCAGATAGGAAATATAAGGGGCTGATAAGGCTCTATTTGGTAGACTCAATGCTTCTGAATGTGCATGAGGAGAAGACTGCCTCTTCTTTATGGAAGAGACTAGCGTCTATTTATCAGGGGAAATCCTTGGTGAATAAACTATTCCTGATGAAGAAGTTGTATTCTTTGAGAATGAAGGAGGGTGCGTATCGATCATTTGAACACATTTAATATGTTGATTGCTCAATTGACATCTCTTGGTGTAAATACTAAAGAAGAGGATTGTTGTATGCTATTGTTGTGTTCTTTTCCAGACTCATGGGATCATCTGGTGATGGCTATTGGGAGTACAACATTGAATTTCAAGATGGAAGATGTTGTTGCATCTTTGTTGTCAAAGAGATGAGAAGGAAATCTTCTGAGATGGCGAAGGAAGCTCTTGCTATCAGAGGAAGACCGAAAGAGAAAGGCAAGAAGAAGGACAAGAAATCAAAATTGAAATAAGAGGGGAGATCAAAGTCTCCTAGCAAGAAGTCCAAGGTGAAGTGCTAGAACTGTAGGCAACCCGGTCATGTCCGAAAGGATTGTAAAGAGGAGAAAAAGAAGAAGAAGGGCTCTTCCGATAATGGTTCTTCTCATAGTGATGGTGACGCCTTCATTGCAGCCTTGGCTACTCAGGCATCAGATGATGTCTGGCTGATTGATTCTGGAGCATCTTTCCACATGACATCTCACGAGAATGGTTCATGAAGTATGAAGAATACAATGGTGGAAAGGTGTACTTGGAAAGTGATTCAATTTTAGAGATTGTTGGTCGTGGAAGAGTCAAAATTCAATTTTCCTGATGGCGTAGTAAAGGGAATTAATGATGTTATGCACATACCAGTCACTCGAAATCTATTGTCTGTAAGTATGCTGAATGATATTGGAGTATAAGTTATTTTCTTTGGAAATGGATGCAAGATGACTAGAGGTTCAATGGTGCTGGCTAGAGGTGCTCAAATTGGTACCCTGTACAAGTTGGATGCATAGGTTGTTCAATGTAATAGTGTCTCTGGAAAGTCACTGAAAGTTGCTCATGGAGGTAAAGAGGGAAATATCCTTAATTTTGTAAACTCTATGGAAGTAAAACTTCCTGCAGAGCAGACTATGCTTTGGCATCATAGGTTAGGCCACATAGGAGAAAAAGGTTTAAAAACCTAGAAGAATAAAAACCTGGTTGAGGGGCTCGAAGATTATAATCTTGAATTTGAATTTTGTGAACACTGTATATATGGAAAGCAGCACCGTGTTTCGTTTTATTCCAGTCCTCATAAATCTTTTGGTTTGTTAGATTATATTCATTCGGATATGTTTGGTCCAGTGAATGTTCCTTCTTTGTCTAAGTCAAGATACTACGTGTCGTTCATTGATGATTATTCAAGAAGAGCATTTGTATATTTTCTGAAGAGTAAATCAGAAGTATTCAGTCAGTTTAAAGAATTTAAAAATCTTGTTGAAAATCAGACTAGTAGAAAAATAAAATGCTTAAGGACTGATAATGGCGGTGAATTCTGTTTTGATGAATTTGAAAGATATTGCAAAGACCATGGAATTAAAAGACACAAGACTACACCTTATACTCCACAGCAGAATGGAGTTGCAGAAAGGTTCAATAAGACAGTGATGGAGAGAGCACGAAGTATGCTGAGTAGTGTTGGCTTGGAGGAGAAGTTCTAGGATGAGGCTATATCTACTGCATGTTATCTAATCAATCGTTCTCCAAATTCTGCTCTTGTTGAGAAAACACCTTTGGAAGCGTGGTCTGGTAAGAAGCCCTCACTTAGAAATGTTCGTGTTTTTGGCTGTGAGGCATATGCTCATGTGCCAGATGTAAAAAGATCTAAACTGGAGAACAAGGCCGTCAAATGTATTTTTATTGGCTATAGCGCTGTCATAAAAGGATACAAGCTTTGGAATCCTGATAGAGAGAAGGTTGTATACAACAGAAGTGTAATCTTTCGTGAGTTGAAACCTTCCACTTTGGATCTGCAGTCAGAGACAAAGTCAGAAAATAATAAGGATGTAGCTTAATTCCTCCTACACCAGATAAAGAGGAATTCAAAATTCAAAATGTACCTGAAACTGAGGAGAGCTCAAGCAGTTTAGATAGTTCTAAAGAAGAAGAAGAACCTCAGCAAGTGAGGAGGTCAACCCGAGAAAGAAAACAACCAAATAGGTATGGGTTCTCATTGATTGATTCTACTTGTGCCTATGCTTTGATTTCTAGTACTGATGAGCCTAGGACTATAAAAGAGGCATTTAAAATGTCTGATTCAGACTCTTGGTTGGAAGCCATGAATGAAGAGATGGCATCATTAGAAAAGAATGAAACCTAGATTCTAGTGCCCTTGCCTAAAGGCAGAAAGGCTGTTGGCTGCAAATGGGTATTTAAGAAAAAGATTGGTCTGGATGGCAGTGTAGAAAAGTACAAGGCAAGACTGGTTGCAAAGGGTTATTCCCAAGTAGAGGGAATCGATTATGGGGAAATATTTTCTCCTATAGCAAATCTGACATCTATCAGATTTCTTTTGTAACTTGCAATAGAATATGACTTAGAGGTAGAATAGATGGATGTGAAGACAACATTTCTTCATGGTGATCTTGAAGAAGAAATCTATATGTCCCAGCCTGAGCACTTTGTTGAGAAAGGTAAAGAAAAACTGGTATGCAAATTAAAGAACTCTCTGTATGGGTTAAAGCAGTCACCTAGAATGTGGTACCAGAAATTTGATACTTTTGTATTATCTTTGGGATTTGTAAGATCAAAATCTAATCATTGCATATATTATAAAGCTGAAAGTGATCAAGTACTTGTTATTGCTCTTTATGTTGATGATATGCTATTCATAGGAAATAGCAAGCTAATGATTTCTGATCTTAAGTCTCAGTTGTTTGCTAAGTTCGAAATGAAGGATCTTGGTGCAACAAGGTATATTCTGGGGATGGAGATAACTAGGGACAGGAAGAATAGAAAGCTTTGGTTCAGTCAGAGTAAGTATGTCAGGACTGTTCTTGAGAGATTTTGTATGAATGATTGCAAATAGCTAGTGGTCCCAATCATGCATGGAACGAAGCTATCTGTTGAGGACTATCCAAAATCTCCTACTGAGATGGAGGACATGACCAGTGTACCCTATGCTAGTGTAGTAGGCAGTCTTATGTATGCAATGGTTTGTACAAGGCCAGACATTGCCCAAGTAGTGGGAGTACTTAGTCGATTTATGGCTAATCCAGGAAGAACGCATTGGGATGCTGTGAAGAGAGTGTTTAGGTATTTGAAGGGAACTTCAGATTTTGCTTTGTGTTACCATGGGAAATTGGTTGAATCACAGAGGACTCTCAGCATTTGTAGTTATGTTGATTCTGATTGGGCAGGGGACATTGACAGCAGGAGATCCACTAGTGGATACATTTTCATGTTGAATGGTGGTGTAGTGAGTTGGATGAGCAAGCAGCAAGTTGTAGTCACTTTGTCCACTACAGAGGCTGAATAGATGGCAGTAACTCATGCTTGTAAAGAAGCTGTATGGTTGAAATGTTTGTGTTCTAACATTGGTTTTGATGCAGGGGAAATAACTATTTTCTATGACAGTCAGAGTGCAATTTGTCTGGAAAAGAACCCTACTTTCCATGCCAGGACGAAACATATTGATGTACAGTATCACTTTGTACGAGATATGGTGGAGGATGGAATGGTTAGTTTGGAAAAAGGTTGATACTCTGGAGAATGTTGCAGATTCATTGACGAAGCCAGTGAGCACATACAAGTTTAGGTGGTGTGCTAGTTCAATGGGCCTTAGTGCCCATGATTTTTAGTAAGTTATGTTGTGCTTTGGAGGTGCCTGTATGATCTTCATCAAGTGGGAGATTGTTGGAATTATATGCCTCAAACAACACAGGCTGAAACCTCCATTAGAGCCAAATCGGTGTGACATCTTCATTGTCTGGCTGACTAGCAGCTTGATTCATTCTAGTTTGTACAGGTCACTGTGACCTTGTAGATGTCTTGCCAAATGCTATCACTATGGCGCTATCGCTATGACAAGGAGTGTTCGGTATGACCTCTTAGCACTCGGGAGACCTCTAGCCGACATGCCATTCAATCGTGTATTAGGGAGACTCATGGTGACCACGAGCTTCGGGGTAGCTTATAGCAGCTCGGTGAGAAGTCATAATGAACAGTGAATGTCTTGCCGATAGGAATACATTTGATGTCTTCGCCATAACATAAGGGTCCCGGTGTGACGTCTTAGCGATAGATGAAAGTCATATCGACAGGGACACACTTGGGAGTCATTGATGTAACACTAAGGTTTCGTTATGAAGTCTGGGCAATATGCAAATGTCTCACCGACAGAGGCTCAAGTGTTAGCTATCAGAGTAACTCAAAGCAATCAGGGAAAGGTCTTGGTGAGACTGTTAAGTCTTTCCGATAGCCGATGGCTATCAGGGTAACCCAAATGGTTCGGGAAGAAGTCCTAGCGAACGATAATGTTAAGTCCTGCCGACTGGTGTTTGGAGCTCGGTGTAACAAATGACTTTGGTATAATCTTTGGTGAATTGCTATGATCTCTTGGTGAAAGCAATAGGTCTGGGTGACTGCTTGGTGTTTCGGCGTAACACATGAAGCTCGATGGAACATCTTGGGGAGTACGGTAACTCTTGGTGATACCAATATGAAGGTTATGTGGCATCGGCGAGACACTGTTAGTGTCTCACCAAGATGCCAACACAGTGCAAATTTTGTTGACCAAGTAAGACTGTCCTATGTGGAGTCTCATGGACCAATAGGAGAAGCTGAATTTGAACAGTTGGAAGGCAATCAGTTGTGACGGTTCTATGAGGAAGTTTGATAGACAGGGAACGCCATGGTTATACTCTGTGATTACAGTTTGTAATCTGTTGGTTGGTTCAAAGGTTGGATCGACGAATGGTTGAGTGATTGTATTAGTAAATGAATTCTATTATGTAAAGTCTGTAACTTGAAGGTTCCTATACAAGAATGTTCATGGTGAATGCTATTGTATAATGATACCAGAAAGATAAGTCTGGCATTTGTATGTAATCTCTATTATTGTAATACAAAGTGATTTCTCTTGGTGTGGTGGGTTTTTCTCTCATAAGGGTTTTCCCACGTATATCTGGTGTTCATGAGTGATTGTCAAATTCTCTGTTTCTGTTATCTTTTTCATAGTGCATCTTAGTTGAACTATAATTGTAAATTTTAAAGTGTATCTGCATTCTTCCCAGAGGTATTGACGTTAGGAGAATTGTTTTCCGCATATGATTTTCCTTACAATATGGTCCCTTTGAGATCTTGGAAAAGATCAGAACCAATGCCTGCCTCAATCTTCCTCCATACATATGGATCTATTCAGTTGTAAATGTTGAGAACTTGAAGTTGTATGAACCTTTGATGATATTGGATGAGGAGACTGAAATACAGGTTCCATTAGTTGATGATCTTTCACCAAAGTACATGTCAGAGTTGCCTGAAGATGTCATGCTAGACAGGAAAACCAGGACTTCACGAAGAGGAGTAGTTGAGTACCTCAGAGTGGGACTAAAGGGGATGAATCCAAGCAAGGAAAAATGGATGGAGATTGGTAAAGTGAGGGAGCTTTACCCTCACTTACTTTCTGAGAAACTAGCTTTTGGAGGTCCAAAAGCTCTCCAGTGGAGAGGACTAATCTAAAGGATCTTCACCAAAAATTGAAGTTTCTCACTTATCTTCAGAAATGGCATCATCGGAAAGTGGTCAAAATTTTGACTCCAACGCAACTCGAATGGAGTCAAACAAAGCTATAGAGTCCAAGATATGCTCAGTCAAACATTGGTCAACCCTAGAGCCAAGTCAAAGAAAAAAGGTCAAAAATTGAAGTTTTCAAAAGTGGTCAAGACTGGTGTCAATGCGAAGATCTCATCGCAAGCTTTTTGACAATGTTCGTTTCATGGAAAACGGAGTATGTTTGCACGAGATATGAACAGTCAAAGTTGGGTTGAATTTGATGACATCAACATGGTATAGTCAACATAGTATGGTCAGCATCCAATCATCATCATCAACCAATCACATGTTGACATGTGGCAAAATCTAGACAAATTAAAAAATAGTAATAAAAAATGCACCTAATCCTAAGCCTTAAAACAAGGCTAAAATAAGCCTCAAAACAAGGAAAACAAAACCCACACCTACCTCCCATGTGCATGCTTACTTGGGGAAAATTTTAAGGAGGAAAAGGTGGGCTTTACTTGGTAAAACAAGTAAAACAAAAAAACTAAAATATTCCCCTTAAAAATAACCACTAAATTAATGGGTGGTAAGTAATAATTAATAAGCCCAAATTTAAAACAAAGTCCTCTAAAAGGATGAAACAAACAAACTCACGTAAACACTATAATCCCGGATATGAAAAAAATTAAGGGGCTTAGGGATTTTATATGTTTTTCAAAAATAATGTAAAATGAGAGACTTGAAGATTTTTGAGTAAATAAGGGGGATTTAAGTTGTATTTGTAAAAATGGAGAGATAAGGTTGTTTTGTAAAATCAATTGGTTAGTAACCAAATTGATTAAATTTTCAATATAAAAAGGGGGGTTTAGAGGCTTGAGGATTCATTGGGAATTATTCAGGTGTTGGAGACTTAGAGCATTTTGGAGAGATAATTTTGTTGTGCCTGTATGTCGGGAGAATGCTGGAATTCCATCGTTCTTGATCTGATTTAGGATCTAAGACGATTGCTTTAAGAATGCAAACTAATTATAGCTTCAAAACTCCAAATTACAAAAATGAAATCATCTACACATAATTAACTGAACAAAATCAAAATTTAGAATGAGACGAGAAAGAGAGAGAACACAAACAAATTGATAACGGAGTTTGTCATAAGAACGACTACGTCTCCGGGCCCCTCTCCAACGAGTAGACCGATCTGATTGAAATCTTCAAAAATTCAACATTGCATCACTTTGCAAGCTCTTCCCTTCAAGCACGATGAAATTTTGGCATTCTCCCGATCTACAAGAACCACATAATTATCTCTCCAAAATGCTCTAAGTCTCCAACACTTGAATAATTCCCAATGAATCCTCAAGCCTCTAAACGCCCCTTTTTATATTGAAAATTTAATCAATTTGGTTACTAACCAATTGATTTTACAAAACAACCTTATCTCTCCATTTTTACAAATACAACTTAAAAATCCCCCTTATTTCCACAAAACTCTTCAAATCTCCTGTTTTACATTATTTTTAAAAAACATATAAAATCCCTAAGCCCCTTAATTTTTGTCATATCCGGGATTATATTGTTTATGGGAGTTTGTTTGTTTCATCCCTTTAGAGGACCTTGTTTTAAATTTGGCCCTATTAATTATTAATTACCACCCATTAATTTAGTGGTTATTTTTAAGGAGGATATTTTTGTTTTTTTGTTTTACTTGTTTTACCAAGTAAAGCCCACTTTTTCTTCCTTAAAATTTTCCCCAAGTAAGCATGCACATGGGAGGTAGGTGTGGGTTTTGTTTTCCTTGTTTTGAGGCTTATTTTAGCCTTGTTTTAAGGCTTAGGATTAGGTGCATTATTTTATTATTATTTTTTTATTTTTCTAGATTTTGCCACATGTCAACATGTGATTGGCTGATGATGATGACTAGATGCTGACCATACCATACTGACTGTACCATGTTGATGTCAGCAAAGTCAACCCAACTTTGACTCCTCATATCTCATGCAAACAGACTCCGTTTTCCATGAAACGAACATTGTTGGAAAGCTTGCGACGATATCTTCGCATTGGCGCTAGTATTGACCACTTTTGAAAACGTAAATTTTTGACCTTTTATTTCTCTGACCTAGCTCTAAGGTTGACCAAGGTTTGACTGAGCATATCTTGGACTCCGTAGCTCCGTTTGACTTTGTTCGAGTTGCATTGGAGTCAGAATTTTGACCACTTTCTCATGATGCCATTTCTAAAGATAAATGAGAAACTTCAATTTTTGGTGAAGATCCTCTGGATCAGTCCTCCCCACTAGAGAGCTTTTGGACCTCCGAAAGCTAGTTACTCAGAAAGTAAGTGAGGGTAAAGTTCCCTCACTTTACCAATCTCCATCCATTTTTCCTTGCTTGGATTCATCCCCTTCAGTCCCACTTTGAGGTACCCAACTACTCCTCTTCGTGAAGTCCTAGTTTTCCTATCTAAGATGACATCTTTAGGAAACTCTGACATGTACTTTGGTGAAAGATCATGAATTGATGGAACCTGTATGTCAGTCTCCTTGTCCAATATCATTGGAGGTTCATACAACTTTAAGTTCTCAACATTTACAACTAAATAGATTTGCATGTATGGAGGAAGATTGAAGTAGAAGGAATTAGTTTTGATCTTTTCAAAGATCTCAAAGGGACCATATCAAATTGGCTTGAGCTTCCTTCCTTCACCTTGCATTCTTTCCTTGATGATATGTAACCAAACGCGATCACCGACTTGAAAATGATGATCAGTGCGATGTTTATCATGTCGAGCCTTGTATTTGGCTTGGCTCTTTTCCAACTATACTTCTACTACCTGATGGATGGCTTGGACTTTCTAGATGAACTTCAAAACCTTCTCTGAATCATGGCATCCATCTTCAACATCATATTTCCCAAAAGAAAAATCCATCGGAGTCTTAGGTACATAACCGAAACAAGTCTCAAAGGAAGACCTCTTTGTAGAAGAGTGTGTCGCATGGTTGTAAGCATGTTGCACATAATGAAGAATCTCATCCCACAATTTGGGATGCTTGCTGTAGTAGCCTCTAAGTAGATGTACAACTTTCCTGTTTACTACCTATGTCTGTCCATTGGTCTACGGATGGAAGGCTATACTCTTCTTTAGTCTAGTGTCCATGAGTCCCCACAAAGCTGACCAAAATTCTCCTAGGAATCAAGAATCTCAATTTGATACAATAGAAGTAGGTAACCCAAAATGAACCCATACAAATTGGAAGTACATTTGAGTTGTCAGTTTAGCAGTGACATGTTTTTTACATGACATTAAGATACACATCTTGCTGAACAGATCAACTACTACATAAAGATAGTCATGAACCTTCCTAGACATAGGTAAACCCCCAACAAAATCCATAGACACACTTTCCCATGGACAGGATGGAATAGGTAATGGTGTATACAACCCCAATTTTTTGTTACTTGGTTTACTAGTTGTACACATAATACAACCCTTAATGTATTTGGTGATAGTTTTCGACCTTTTAGGCTAGTAGCAATATTTTTGCAGCTAAGTAACTAATTTAGTTACCCCAAAATGTCCTGCAATAAAAGAGGTGTGAGCTTCACAGATTACATGTGCTTGTTCATCTTTCGAAACACATAACTTTCCCAAATGATACAAAATTTTATCCTGCACATAGTAATCTTTCTCTTCTATCTGTTTTCCTACAATTAAAGCTTAATAAATATCCTTAAAGTTTTCATCATTAGCATATTGTTCCTGAAAGCTTTCATGCACCATGGAACTACCTTTAAGGATAATCAATGCATTCATAATGGGAGGCCTAGAAAGCATATATTCTACTTTGTTATGGGTACCTTTCTTGCACTTAATTACTAAGTGAAATTGTTGCAAAAATTCCATCCATCTGAAATGCCTACTTTGTTATAGTTTAGACTATGAGTGCAAGTATTGTAGTGGCTGGTGATCAGTGTGGATTACAGTTTCTTTCCCCATTATGTAATGTTTCCATTTTTTAACACTCTGAACTAATGCATAAAGTTCCTTATCATAAGTAGGATAGTTAATAACTGCACCTGAAAAAGTCTCAGAGTGATAGCAGATTGGTTTACCTCCTTTCATAAGAACAACTCCCATGGCAAACCTGCTTGCATCAGTCTCAATCTCAAATGGCTGATGTAGATTTGGTAAAGCCAAAACCAGTGCAGTGCTTAACTTTTCCTTCAAAGTGTTGAAGGCCTTCTGCTGTGGACCTCCCCACTAAAAATTTGTCTTCGTACTTGTCAATGCATGCAATGGTGATGCAATGTAGGAGAAGTTTGCAATGAACTTTCTCTAGTACTGGACTGCACCTAGGAAACTTCTGACTTCTATTACAGTACTTGGCTTAGGCTAGTTTACAATAGCTTCAACCTTTACAGGGTCTACTTTCAATTAACCATTCCCTACGACATAGCCTAAGTACACTAGAGATGTCCTTGCAAATTCACACTTAGACATCTTTACATAGAGTTTTTCTTTTCTCAAAACATCAAAAAATTTCTTTACATGACTTACATGATCATCCCAAGACTTGCTAAATATAAGAATATCATCTAGATAGACAATGACAAAATCATCAATAAAAGGATGAAAGACATCATTCATGACTCTCATAAATGTAACTAGTGCATTGCAAAGCACGAGGGGCATGACCAACCACTCGTAAAGTCCTTGTTTTCTCTTAAATGTAGTTTTCCAAATGTCATTTGTAATTCTTATTTGATGATATCCTCTACGTAAGTCTAACTTAGTGAAATAAACTGCATGTTTTAATTGATCGAGTAAATCATCAATTCGGGGAAGAGGATACCCGTTCTTTACCATTATCTTGTTTAGGGCTCGATAGTCAATGCACATTCTCCAAGATCCATATTTCTTTGGAACCAACACAATTGGAGAACCACAAGGAGATGTACTAGGACAAATGACTCCTTTTTCCACTAACTCCTAAACCTATTTCTTGATTTCTTCATTCTACATAATAGACAAACAGTACAAGCCGATATTAGGCAATGGCACATCCTACTACTACTGGATTTCATGTTGTATTTCCCTCTTGGGTGGCAACCCCTTTGGTTCCTAAAACAAGTCATCATAAGAAAAAACAATTTTGACCATTTCAACCTTATGTTTTGGGTCACACACCTTAAATGCCTCAGAGATATCTTCTTCTTTAGATTTTACAAGCATTAACACAAAGTTCTTACTAGAGTTGACTAACCTTTTCATTTGACCAACATTAACTAGTGTGAGATTAGTCTTGACCTTGTGTGCACATACAATATATTCTACCCCATCTTTAAAAAGATGATACTTGTTCTCTTCCCTATAAAATATTACCTTTCTATCATACATATAAGGACTCCCTAACACAAGCCCACAAATATCTAGAGGTACAACATCTACTTCTACTTCATCAATGAAATTAGTAGTGATGGCAAAACACAATTTGCACTATTTTTTCACCTGCAACTGTGCATCATTACATACCCATCCAAGTGGATAGGGATTAGGATGAGAAGTAGTAGTTAGATTCAATTTCTTAACAACCTCTTCAAAAATCAAGTTGACTTGAGAGCCCGAATCAAATAGTGTATCAATCTTTGTGTGTTTAGCTACCACATGAATGTGAAATAGTTCATTCCGCTATTTATCAACTTTCAGAGTGGATACTTTACTTGCATTACTTTTATTTGCACTAGAAATACTTGCATCAAAAGAGAGAATTATACCTTTCCCTTTACCCTAGATCCCAACAACAACGATCTTTGTCTCATCTCCAGAATCAGATCCAAGATCCTATTGAATGATAGCAGCAATAGTCTTTTGTTTGCCTTTATTGCCTCCAAATCTTTTCAGCCTTGCCTCTGAATGTAATTTCCAGCACCTCGATTCATCATGCCCCTCTTTCTTATAGTGTGAGCATGTGGGTTTTGCACCCTCTTTCTTCACCATAGTTGTCTTCTTTCCCTTACCTTTATCTTTTTCTTTATCTTTACCCTTAGACTTTCCCTCAAACTTAGATGGTTTTTTACCAAACTTATCAATGAATGATCCCTTGCCTCTAGACTCTAAGTGGGTAGCTTGGACACAAACTTCATCAAGGTTATTGGAATTCAAAACCAAAATTGAATGTCTAAGGTAGGAATGAAGACCTCCTATGTACTTCAACAAAGTATCCTGGGTGTACAAAGGAACATCTATTGCAATAGCCCTTTTACGAAATTCATGAGTGTACTCCTGAACGGACTGACCTTTCCCTTGCCTAAACATCTTCCAGTTCATCATTAACTGCTCCATGTAGCCTAAGGGATAGAATTTCTTTTTAAGAGCATTGACAAATTATGTCTAGGACAAGTTGACTTTACCATGTTGGGAGATTTCTGCCCTAGTCCTACTCTCCCACCAAGTTAGAGCTGTACCCCCTAACCAAAGAGTAGCAAGCTGGATCCTATCAGCATCATCTACGAGGTTTTGGACTCTACAATAGAATTCAACCTGTTGAATCCAGTCATCTAGTTTTTTAGCATTTAATTCACCACAATACTTTGGTAAGTCAAATTTTACATCCAACTTAATTTTGGGCTTATGTGAACCCTTAAAAGTATTAAAAGGCATAGAATGAGTAGAAGAAGGAGAAGTAGGAGAAGACGGAGAAGATGAAGAAGAAGGAGAAGAGGGAGGTGTCTTTGGAGGCTCAGGATCATCTCTTGATTGCTTTCCTTTGCCTGCATGAGCTTCATGTCTCCGCATCCTTTCTTGCCTCTCCTAGAATAAGACTTCAACCATGGCCTTCATGTCGAGAAAGGCCTTATGAAATTCCTTCTCACCAAGCTCTGAACTTTGTCCATTGTTTGGATCTGCCATCTGTGTTCGTGAATGAGCTCTTTGTCTTCCAATCTCTAGATTATACTCTTCAAGTTTTTCTTTGCCTTGTTGAAGTTGGGAGCATGTAAGCATTCGAATCTGCAATACTAGTCAAAACACAACTCTTATACCGATTTGATCTAATTTAGGATCTAAGACAATTGCTTTAAGAATGAAAACTAATTACAACTTCAAAACTCCAAATTACAAAAATGAAATCAGCTACACATAATTAACTGAACAAAATCAAAATTTAGAATGAGACGAGAAAGAGAGAGAACGCAAAAAAAATGATAATGGAGTTCATCGTAAGAACGAATACGTCTCTGGGCCCCTCTCTAATGAGTATACTGATTTGATTGAAATCTTCAAAAATTCGGCATTACATCAGTTTGCAAGCTCTTCCCTTCAAGCATGACGAAATTTTGGCATTCTCTCGACGTACAAGAACAAAAAAATTATCTCTCCAAATTGCTCTAAGACTTCAACACCTAAATAATTCCCAATGAATCCTCAAGCCTCTAAACCCCCCCTTTTTATATTGAAAATTTAATCAATTTGGTTACTAACCAATTGATTTTACAAAACAACCTTCTCTCCAATTTTACAAATACAACTTAAAAATCCCCCTTATTTACACAAAAATCTTCAAATCTCCCGTTTTACATTATTTTTAAAAAACATATAAAATCCCTATGCCCCTTAATTTTTTTCATATCCGGGATTATATTGTTTACAGGAGTTTGTTTGTTTCATCCTTTTAGAGGACCTTGTTTTAAATTTGGCCCTATTAATTATTACTTACCACCCATTAATTTAGTGGTTATTTTTAAGGGGGATATTTTAGTTTTTTTGTTTTACTTGTTTTACCAAGTAAAGCCCACTTTTTCCTCCTTAAAATTTTCCCCAAGTAAGCATGCACGTGGGAGGTAGGTGTGGGTTTTCTTTTCGTTGT
The DNA here is from genome assembly GCA_007258455.2 of Sequoia sempervirens. Lineage (NCBI taxonomy): Eukaryota > Viridiplantae > Streptophyta > Pinopsida > Cupressales > Cupressaceae > Sequoia > Sequoia sempervirens. Next base: position 32,520 of record VDFB02322004.1, on the reverse strand, counting down.
TTTGAGGCTTATTTTAGCCTTGTTTTAAGGCTTATTTTAGCCTTATTTTAAGGCTTAGGATTAGGTGCATTTTTTTATTATTATTTTTTATTTGTCTAGATTTTGCCACATGTCAACATGTGATTGGCTGATGATGATGACTGGATGCTGACCATACCATGCTGATGTCAGCAAAGTCAACCCAACTTTGACTGCTCATATCTCGTGCAAACAAACCATGTTTTCCATGAAACGAATGTTGTCGAAAAGCTTGCGACAAGATCTTTGCATTGACACCAATCTTGGCCATTTTTGACAACGTCAATTTTTGACCTTTTTTTTCTCTGACCTGGCTCCGGGTTTGACCAAGGTTTGACTGAGCATATCTTGGACTCCGTAGCTCCATTTGACTCCATTCAAGTTGCGTTGGAGTCAAAATTTTGACCACTTTATGATGATGCCATTTCTGAAGATAAATGAGAAACTTCAAATTTTGGTGAAGATCCTCTAGATCAGTTTAGTAGATTTTGATAGGTTTTGAAAAGATCACATAATTAAAAGGAATAGGACCACTCATACTCCACAACAAAATGGAGTTGTAGAAAGGATGAATAGAACACTAATGGAAAGGGAAAGAAGTATGCTTAGTAGTACTGGTCTGGAACAAAATATTTGGGCTAAGGCTATAGCTACATGTTATCTCATTAATAGATCTCCCACTTTAGTACTCGTCGACAAGACACCTAAGGAAGCATGGTCTAGTAAGTAGCCCTCTTTGAGACACATTAGAGTCTTTCGTTGTGAGGTGTATGCTTATGTGCCCAATAAAAAAATATCTAAATTAGAGAACAAGGCTATAAAATGTATCTTCATCAGTTATGGAATTGGTGTGAAAGGGTACAAACTTTGGAATCCATATACAAAGAAGGTGTTGTATAGTAGAAGTGTGATCTTTCGTGAGCTAAAACCTTCTACAACTGATCTACAGCCAAAGGTGAAGGAAGCAAAAAAGGAGGTATTTGAATTTCCTATTACTCTAGATAAGGATGAGCTACATACTCCTAGTGGACCTGTTACAGAGGAGAAATCTAGCAGATCTAAAAAATTTGATCAAGAAGAAGAACCTCAACCTCAACCTCTGAGGAGGTCTACATGTGAGAAGTGGCAACTTGAAAGTTTTGGTTATTCTATGCTAGATTCCAGTTGCACCTATGCTTTGATTGCTATCACTGATGAGCCTAAGACTATTAGAGAGGCTATCATAGGTATTTCTAATGTATATTCCTATTTGGAAACCATGAATGGAGAAATGACATCATTGAAGAAGAATGGAACTTGGGATCTAGTACATTTTCCTGAAGGGAAAAAGCATGTTGGATGCAAATGGGTGTTCAAAAAGAAAATTGATTTGGATGAAAATATTGAGAAGTGTAAAGTGAGGTTGGTCACAAAAGGATATTCCTAGGTGGAGGGAATTGAATATGGAGAAATATTTTCTCCTATATCTAAGTTGACATCTATTACATTTTTGTTATCACTTGCAATAGTGTATGATTTAGAAATCAATCAGATGGATGTGAAGACAACATTTCTTCATGGTGATTTGAAGGAATAAATTTACATGTCCTAGCAAGAGCACTTCATTGAAAGAGGTAAGTAAAATCTAGTTTGCAAATTAAAAAAATCTTTGTATGGTTTGAAGCAGTCACCTAGAATGTGGTACCAAAAGTTTGACACCTTTCTGTTGTCTTTGGGATTTGTGAGATCAAAGTGATCTGTATAGGATCTAGACTAGATTGCAGTATTTAAATGCTTAACTTTTACAATGCTTTTACAATGATTATTTCAAGTTAATTAAAATGAAATTAACTTAAGGAAATAACATAAAGAACGTAATCAAGGTGATTATAACAGAATGAAAAGAAATGAGAGACAGAAAGAGAGAAAAGAAGAGATGTGCAAACAATGCTTGATAACGGAGTTCGTCACGAAAGTGACTACGTCTCCGGGTCCACTCCAATAGAGAGACCGATCCGATTAACTCCAAAATCGATTACAATAGCACCACCATTCTTCAAGCATTTCGGCAGCGTAACGACACTCTGATATGCAAGAATGATCTGAAAAACTCTTCAACAAGACTCCTCTTCCGTCACTTCAGCATCAGGACTTCATCACCTGAAAAGAAAACTTGATTACAACTCTCACCTCAAGCCCCCTTTAAATACATAAAATTTCCTCAATTTGGCCTTTAACCAATTGATTTGAAAATATTCTCCAAATCTCCCAATTTAACATTTAGATTTTAATAATCTCCCTTATCTCTCCAAAATACAAATCATATTTTCAAAAATCTCCCTTGTTTTACATAAAAATCTCCTAAATTAATTTGAACCCTTCCAATAATTCATTCTCGGGTTTTGGAGATTTTATTTAGTTATATTTAATCCTTAAAAAAGGATTGTTGTTAAATAATTTTGGGGAATTATTTAAAAAAATAAGGGCATTCGGTTTTAAAGCATATAAGATAAGCAACCGACGCCACCATATATTTCGAAGAGTTTGGATGGCCTAGTGGTGTCTATTCATTTTAGCACACCAGCGGTTCCGGGTTCAACTCCCGGCCGTCGGCTTTTACCACCCAAGTTTTAGCGAACTTATAACAAAAGTAAACTGCCTCCTTCTATCATTGAGCGACCGGATTTGGTGGAACGGCTGCGCGAAATGCTGGGAGTTGTGAGGTGGGGTGTTCGAATCCCCAATATAAACTTTTTAACAAACGAGCAACCAACGAACCCATCCGCTGGAGAAAAGATGAGACACGTGGCATACTGAAAATTTGCCACGTGGCGACACATGATTTGTTGAAGCCGCTGACTCAACTATGACGTGTATGCCAACTGTGCAATGACGTGGATGCTGACGCAGCGCTGACTCAGATGATGACGTGTCTGCCACCTAGGATGCCGACTGTATGCTGACAGGGACAGTGACGTGTCCACTGACGAAGCTGACTGGACGCTGACTCGGATGCTCACTGTACGTACGGATGCCACGTGTCACAAACTGATTGGTTCCGTACAATCTGCATCAGCTGCCACGTGTCGAGCCGGAATTCGCCCACATGTGTCCTTACAGTACGGACTGCCACGTCACCATGATGACATCATCATCAGTACCCTCTGTCCACCAAGTCAACTGCAACTTTGACCGCTGATAACTTTCGCGTCTGATGTCGGATTTCGACGAAACGAACGTTGCCGGAATCGTCTCGACGAGCTCTTCGACTTGACGCTGCTTCCGTCGATTTCCAAATCAATCATTTTTTCCACTTTCTAGATGCCCCTGATTCCAGTTTGACCAAAGGTTTGACCGGCCATAACTCGTGCAAACGGACTCCTTTTCGCTCCGTTCGAGTTGCGTTGGAACCAGGACGCTGAGCTCTTTCTGATGGTGCAGATTCTGGAGAGAAACGAGACACTTCCATTTTCACTGAAAAATGTCCACCGGATCACAAAGTCTGATCATTGTGTCTATTTTAAATTTGAAAATGGTTATCTTCTCATTATTTCCCTATATGTGTATGACATATTGTTCATTAGGAATAGTAAGGGTATGATTTGTGAATTAAAACCTCAATTGTCAACACAATTTGAAATGAAAGATTTAGGTTCAAAAAAGTATGTTCTGGGGGTGGAAATTAGAAGGGATAGGGGAAATAGAAAAATTTGGCTCAACTAGAGCAAGTATATAAATGCTATCCTAGAGAGATTTAATATGATATATTACAAGAAGTTAGTTGTTCCAGTGTTGTAGGGAATGAAACTTTATGTTGAAGATTGTCCAAAATCTCCTACTGAGATGGAGGACATGACCAGGGTGCCTTATGCAAGTGTAGTTGGCAGTTTGATGTATGAAATGGTTTGTACCAGGCCAGACATTTCCCAAGTAGTGGGAGTGCTTAGTCAATTTATGGCTAATCCAAGAAGGACACATTGGGATATTTTGAAAAGAGTTTTTAGGTATTTGAAGGATACCTTAGAGTATGCCTTATGTTATCATGGTTACTCTATTGGATTTTGGAGTTCAGTAAGCGCTCATGGATATGTGGATTATGATTCAACAGGGGATATTGATAGTCAAAGATCCACTAGTAGATATGTATTCACATTGTTTGGTGGCACAATAAGCTAGATGAGAAAGCAGCAAGATGTAGTCTCTTTATCAACTATTGAGGCAGAGTACATGGTAGCAATTCATGCCTACAAGGAAGTTTTTTGGCTTAGTCATTTGTATTCTGAAATTGGTTTTGATGCAGGGAAAATTGCAATTTGTTGTGATAGTCAAAGTTTTATTTTTTTGGAAAAAAATTTAACTTTCCATGTTAGGACAAAACATATTGACATGCATAACTACTTTGTTCATGATATGGTGGAGGATGCAAAGGTTAATCTAGAAAAGGTTGATACTCTAGTGAATGTTGTTGATGCATTAACAAAGCCTATGAGCACAAATAAGTTCAAATGGTGAGCTATTTCAACGGGCCTTGGGGCCTATGATATTCAGTAACTTCAAGCATTGGAAGGAGCTAGTAATTTCTTCATCAAGTGGGTGAATGTTGAGAAAATGTCTCAAATTTTCTGGCATGTTAAGATGTTCAGGCTTTGAGTTTTTAGTTTTTTGGGTTGATAGGTTAAGTTCAACAAGATAGAGTGATAACTCCCTTTGACTTTTTGATGACTATCAAGAAGTTACATCGGGCAGACACTACATTATTAGAGTGAGTCTCTAAGAAGTCACCTCGACAAACCAATGCAAGGCTTTGTATCTTTGTTAATGGAACCATGTGACTTTGGAAGGACTTTGAGTCCTTTCCCCTCAACATCCTGATGGGAGACTGGGAACTCTTGTCGGTAGGAGTGGAGAACTTCATCGAGACATGGATTGGAGTCTCCTCAATGTTTCGATGTGTGAAACCCACTATGCATTGGTAAAGTGGGATTGAGCTACATGGAAGGTGACATCAGTTGTATGGCAATGGTGACATGGATGTTATGTTGGCAGTGGGGACTACTGTTAACACTAGAAGCTTCATTGGTGGGACTTCAGTGTATCGATGGGAGGTGCTAAGTCATCCCCTTGATAATCTGATAAGAGATGGTAACAATAGTAAACAACAAGCATATCGATGTGACAATGAAGATTCAGAGGTAATTGATTTCTTTTCTATTCGATATTATGCTAACTATAGTGAGTATTGACAGTTAAATAGTATTGAGATCATTTGTCTATGGGATGTGAAACAACTGTATCCTAGAAATTCTTTGAGAATATAATGATTAGTATTCTACATTGTATGCATAGTAACTGTAATGTGAGGACTACTGTGAGAGTAAGGATTATAATGAAGAGTTGATCAAAGTAGTTGTAATTGAATTGTTTCTGAATTGTTTCATTTGTGAATTAACACCTGAAGAGCGTTGCTCTGTATCTTATATGTAATGTTCATTTTTTACTATAATACAAGAAGATCACTTCTTTGGTGTGTGGGTTTTTCCCCATAAGGGTTTTCCCACATAAAATCTAGTGTTCATTTGTGTTGATGTCTTTTAATTTTCTATTATGTTATTCATGAATGTGTATTTTAAATGGACTGTAATTGAGAGTCATCAGAATGTCGACACTACATTGTCGAAGGGAATCTCTAAGAAGTCACATCGACAACCTGATGCAAGGATTTGTAACTTTTTTGATGGGACCATATGACTTCAGAAGGATTTTGAGTCATTTCCCCTCAACATCCCAATGGGAGATTAGGAACTCTTGTTAGTAGGAGTGGAGAACTTCATTGAGACATGGATTAGAGTCTCCTTGATGTCCTGATGTGTGGAATCGATTGTGCACTAGTAAAGTGAGACCAAGGTACATGGAAGGTGACATCAATTGTACGATGATGGTGATATGAATGTTGCATTGGTATGAGGACCATTGTTAATGCTATAAGCTTCATCGGTGAGACTTATGTGTATCGATAGTAGGTGCTAAGTCATCCCCTCAATAATCCAATAAGAGGTAGTAACAACAGTAAGCAACAAGCATGTCAATGTGACAATGAAGAATCAGAGGGACTTGATTCCTTTTCCCTTCAATATTATGATAACTATAGTGAGTGTTGATGGTTAAACAATATTGTGACCGTTCTTCTATGGGATGTGAAACAATTTTATCTTGGAAATGCTTAGAGAACAAAATGATTGGCGATCTACATTGTATGCATAGTAACTATATTGTGAGGACTACTGTGAGATTAAGGATTACAGTGAAGAGTTGATTGAAATAGTTGTAATTGAGTTGCTATTGAATTGTTTCATTTGTGGATTAGCACCTAAAAAGCCACTCTATATCTTATATGTAATGTTCATTTTTTATTGCAATAAAAGACCATTGCTTTGGCATGTGAGTTTTTTCCCATAAGGGTTTTCCCACATAAAATTTGGTGTTCATTTTTGTTTATGTCTTTTAATTGTCTATTCTGATATTTGTGAATGTGTATCTTAAATGGATTGTAATTGAAAAGTTTTGTTAATTTCATGTATCTCTCTCTTGAAGTTTGGCATTTGGAAGGTGTTTCTGCACTTGGCTTTCCTTACAACTGGTATGTACTCCTATGGTTACTGGTTGCAAATTTAGAAAGGATGATGAATCACCTAAGGCTGATCAAAGCAAGTACTGATCTATGGTTGGTGGATTGTTATATCTAACTAGTACTAGACTAGATATCATGCATGCAGTTTGTCTTGTGGCTAGATTTCAAGAAGATCCTAAAGAGTCACATGTTTCCGTAGTAAAAAGGATATTCAAATATTTAAAAGGAACTTTGGATTATGGCTTATGATATCCTAAAGATATTTATTTCACATTAAGTGCATACAAAGATGCAGATTTGGCTGGATGTGTTGATGACATGAAAAGTACAAGTGGTGGTGCATTCTTTCTTGGATGTAGATTGGTGGCATGGTAAGTAAGAAACAAGATTTTGTTTCTTTATCTATTATAGAGGCTAATAATATTATAGTAATATCTTGCTACACATAATTATTATGGATGAGATAGACATTGAAGGATATCAGAGTATTGTATGATGAGCCTATTTCTATCTTTTTTGATAATTCAATTGCAATTAACATTTCAAAGAATCCAATGATGCACTCAAGGACAAAGCATATATCAATTAGGTATCACTTTTTGAGAGAGAAATATGTGGAGAATGAAGTGAAGCTTGAATATATACCTACAAAGGATCAAATTGTTGACATATTTTCTAAGGCTCTTCCTAAAGATACTTTTGAGTATCTCCAAGAGAAGTAGGGTTTATTTACTCGCCTTCTTTGAACTAGATGAATATGGAGATGCATTGGTCCAGTGGATATATCAATTCATTCTTTGTTTGGAATGATGTTGGTGGCTACTTCTCATGGGGAGTAGGTAGTAACATTGTTGTAGTATGAAGTTTATGTTGTCATGATGCATAGGCTGCTGAGTTTATTTGTGTGTAATACTAAGGGGGAGTATTCAAATTAGTTTGAAGTATCTTGGTTCTATGCCAAAGGGGCATAATAATGAAAAATACCCTATCCTTTGCCATTGATGTCAAAGGGGGAGAGAAAGAATTCATGTGAAAAAATGAGAAGTCATGTGAAGAGAGAGTGTAAAGAGATAGTTGTGAAAGGGGGAGAACAGAGAAAAGGAAATAAGTATGTTAAGAGCTATTGTGTCTTTGATGGTTTTTCACATCTTGTGTTGCCATCAATGAAAAAGGGGGAGATTTTTACGAGTATGAATGTTTTTTCATTGATTTCAACAATTCTATGTAGCCATTGATGATAGTAGTGTAGTGGTTGAGAAGATATTTTTTCTTTGATTAGTTGCATTATGTTGTCAGTAAAGTTTCTGATGTTAACCTTTGGTGTTGTTTTGATAAGCTTCTATTTATGATTCAAATGTCAAGGATACTGAGAAAACAAACAAAATTGTTTTACTTGTTTTACCTCCATTATCCATCCTCAAGCATTTTATTTTTCTACGAGTCCAATTTTCAACCAAGGTTTTAAATTCCTTAAACTGACTAAAAACTTGTGTTTTACTTCTAAGAAAATAAACAAATTCCCTTCTCGAATAAGCATCTCTGAATGAAACAAAGTACACATATTTCTATAATGAAGGAACATTAATTGGACCAAATACATCAACATGAATATAATCCAAAATTCTAGAAGATTTATGAGGACTAGAATAAAATGAAACACAATGTTGCTTTCCATATAGACAATGTTCCCAAAAATTGAATTCAAGGTTACAATTATCAAGCCCTTCAACTAGGCTTTTATTTTTCAAGGATTTTAAGCATTTTTCACCAATGGGGCCAAGCCTTTGATGCCACAACATTGTTTTCTTAGCTGGGAGCTTCACCTCTAAAGAATTAGCACCCACAAGAACAACACCCCCCTTCTCTACTTGGTCATATTTATTCAACTTTATAGAGGCACCATTTCATTGCACTGCACATGCATCTAGCTTGTATAGAGTGCAAATCCATGCACTCTTAGCCAACACCATAAAGACTCTAGTCATATTGCAAATACCATTCGAGAAAGATACTTGTACACTAGCATCATTAAGTTTACTTACAGATAGTAGATTTCAAGCCAGACCTGGTATATGCATTACATCAGTAATTCCTTTTATTCTTCCATGAGGAAATTGAATTCTGACTCTTCCATGACCAACAATTTCTAGGTGAGAATCATCTCCTAGAGACACCCTTCCACTAGCATACTTTTTGTATTTTGAGAACCAACCTTGATGAGAGGTCATGTGGAAGGATGCACCTGAATTGATTAGTCAAACATCATCTGATTCCTGAGTTGCCAAGGCTGCAATGAAGGCATCTACATCACTTTGAGAAGATTCATTATCAAAAGAATTAGATTTTTTTTTTCTTCTTCTTCTCTTCTTTGTAATCTTTCTGGATATGTCCAGTCTGCCCAAAGTTCTAGCACTTCACCTTGGAATTTTTACTAGGGGACTTTGATCTCCCCTCCGACTTGGATTTCAAATTATTGTCTTTCTTCTTGCTTTTCTCCTTTGATCTTCCTCAAACAGCTAGGGCCTCCTTGGCCATCTTAGAATATTTTCTCTACATTTCCTCTAACAACAAAGCAACCAAATCTTCCATATTGAAAGTGGTTGTTGTACTCCTAATAGACATTATCAGGTGATCCCATGTGTTTGAAAAATAACACAACAGGAGCATGCAATGATCCTCTTCATCAACTTTCACACCAACATATGCCAACTAAGCAACTATCATATTAAATGCATTGAAATGATCTGCAATAGATGCCCCTTCATCCATTTTTAAAGTACAACTTCTTCTTGAGAAATAACTTATTTACTTGAGATTTCCCCTAATAAAGGTCACCAAGTTTCTTCCATAGAAGTTTTGATGTCTTCTCTTCATGGATGTTCAAGAGCACAAAATCAGCCAAGCATTGTCTGATTAGAACTTTGGATTTCTTGTCCATTGCATGCTAGTCATTCTATAATGTTGTTGATGGTTTATAAATGTTTACTACATCCCTGAGTTCTCGATCAATAAGCAAATCTTCCATTTTGAGTTCTCACAACTCAAAATTTCCACCGTTGAATTTCTCAATTTATATTCTTCTAGATGTGCTAGCCATCTTAAATTTGCAATTAGTTTACACCCAGATTTATCAAAAAAACTCACACTGAATAGAATTAGCATAAAAAACCCGACTTACCTACAAGGATAACAAAGTTTGCCAAGCTATGATACCAATTGTAAGGAAAGCCAAGTGCGGAAATGCCTTCCAAATGTCAAACTTTAGGAGAGATATATGGGAGATTAACAAAAGTTTTTAGTTTCAATCCATTTAAGATACACATTCATGAATAACAAAATAGACAATTAAAAGATGTCAACATAAATGAACACCATATTTTACGTGGGAAAACCCTTACAAGAAAAAACCCACACACCAAAGTAGTTATCTTCTTGTATTACAATAAAAAATGAACATTGCATACAAGATACAGAGCAACGCTCTTTAGGTGTTAATTCACAAATGAAACAAATTGAAAACAATTCGATTACAATTGCTTCAACCAACTCTTCACTATAATACTTACTCTCACATTAGTCCTCACATTACATTTACTATTCGTACAATGTAGATTATCAGTTTTTCTATTATCCAATAATTTCTAGGATATAGTAATTTCACATCCCTTAGATGAACGGTCACAATACCATTTAACTGTCAATACTCATTGCAATTATCATCATGTCAAAGGGACAAGGAATCAAGTCCCTCTGATTCTTCATATCACATCGATATGCATGTTGCTTACTGTTGTTACCATCTCCTATCAAATTATCAAGGGGACAACTTAGCACCTCCCATCGATACACAAAAGTCCCACCGACGAAGCTTATAGCGTTAACCATGGTCCCCATTGACAATGTGGCATCCACATCACCATCGTCATACAAATAATGTCACCTTCCATGCAACTCGATCCTACTTTACCAACACATAATGGGTTCCACACATCAGAACATCGAGGAGACTCCAATCCATGTCCTGGTGAAGTTCTCCACTCTTAGTGAAAAGAGTTCCTAGTCTTCGATTAGGATGTTGAGGGGTCAAGACTCAAAGTCTCGCTAAAGTCATATGGTCCCACCAACAAAGTTACAAATCCTTGCATTGGGTTGTCGAGGTGACTTCTTAGAGACTCCCTCTGACAATGCAGTGTCTTCCCGATGTAACTTCTTGGCATCCGTCAAGATTTTTAAGGGAGTTATCACTCTATCTCTCCTTGAGCTTAACCTATCATCCTGACAAACTAAAAACTCAAATCCTAAACATCCTAACAAACTAGTAAGTTTGAGACATAGTTTCTCAACATCATTTTGGAGTCGTCCATTCCAAACTTTTTCAACATCTCTTTAACATTTGATTGTGAAATGAATATGCCTTTATCTGTTTGATTGATTTGTAGCCCAAGGAAGAAATTCATCTCCCCAAACATTGACATCTCAAACTCTTTTTGCATATCTTCTACAAATTTCTTACACATATCTTCATTACCTCCAAAGATAATTCCATCCACATACACAACTACTATCAATATTCTATCTTCCTCAACTTTAAAGTAAAGATTACTATCTGTGGTACCCTTATTGAATTTGTTGCATCAAATATTTGTCCAATATTGCATGCCAAGCTCTGGGAGCTTGCTTTAATCCATACACTTCTTTTTTCATTTTGCAAACCATGTCCAATTGATCTAACAACTGAAATCCTTCTGGTTGTTCCATGTAAAATTCTTCCTCCAACTCACCATTCAAGAATGAAGACTTCACATCCATCTGATAAACTTTAAAGTTTTTATGTGTTGCAAATGCCAGAAATATTTTGATTGTTTCCATTCTAGCCACCAAGGAAAATTTTTCTTCAAATTATATTCCTTCTACTTGTGAGTAACCCTTACACACAAGCCTTGCTTTATTTCTTACCACTCCTCCATTCTCATTCAGCTTGTTTCTGAATACCCACTGAGTTCCAATTATATTCTTATTTTCAAGTCTATGGACTAGTTCCCAAGTCTGATTTTTCTCAATTTTTTGTAGCTCTTCTTACATTTCCTTCATCCAACATTCATCTCTACATGCCTCACTCACTGTTCTTGGTTCAGTTTTAGAAAGTAAACACAAATTTACCTTGGTTTCAACAACTTTTCTTCTTATCAATACACTTTTTATTTTGTCTCCAATAATTTGTTCTTTAGAATGATTTATTTGCACATACTTGGGGGTCTTAGGGGTCCTTTCTGAAGCTTCTTCCTCTTCATTCTATTTTTTTTTCTTAGATTTTTTTTCTTCTTCTTCTCCACAATCAAGTTCATCTAAAACATATCCATCTATAACAACTGAATTCTGCAAATCTTCATCAACCTAACATTTTCACTCTCAATAGTCTTTCTTAGCCTTTTTTTGTAACATCTATAAGCTTTTCTTTTAGTATAATATCCAAGGAAGATACCTTCATTAGACCTTGCATCAAATTTTACCAAGTTTTCTTCATCTCTTCTAATATGGCATTTTCTTCCAAATACTCTGAAGTACTTGACAGTAGGAATTCTTCCATACCACAACACATAGGGAGTCTTTTTGCTATTAGCTTTGTCTTGAACTCTGTTAAGCATGTAAATAATAGTATGAATTGATTCTCTCCAATAGACTTGCAGTAGTTTATCTTCTTTCATCATAGTCCTTGCAGGGTCTTGAACAGTTATGTTTTTCCTTTCAACAACTCCATTCTACTAAGGAGTTCTAGGGGTAAACAAGTTCCTCTTTATTCCATGATCTTCAAAAAACATATTAAACTCATTGAAGTTTAATTCTCCACCTCTACCAGACCTCAAAAATTTTATCTCCAAATCCATCTCATTGTCAACCATAGCTTTAAATGCTTTAAATTTATCTAGATCTTTAGATTTTTCTCTAAGAAAAGTAACCCATGTCATTCTAGAATAATCATCAATCAAAAGCATGAAACACATATCACCTTGAATACTTCTCATTCTTGTAGGACCAAAAAGATCTGTATGTATTAATCTAGTAGTCTGGTAGCAGATTGCTCTTTTCCTTTGAAACTTGAAACATAGATTTTTGGCACCTACTTGCTTTCTATCACTCCTAGGGTTTTTCACCTAGAAGGAGAAAGGTGGACCAAAAATGCTTATGTTCTCATTAGAAGAAATGGAAAAATGGATGTGAAGTGTGTGTGTGGATGTATTTAAATGATGGAAACTCAATGAAAATGCATACTAAGGAATGTATTCTAACCTAATGCAAAAGTTCTAGAAAACATAATGTGTATTCAAACTATTTGACTAGGAATGTAAACAAATTGTAACATAAAATAACCCAATTAAAGATATGAACTTGGAAGCTGGAAGAGGCTGGAATGAGGCTCTGAACACTTGCAGAAGAAACCAAAAATTCTCAATGGGACTAATTCTCCATCCTTGGTGAATGAGTCTTGTTTTTTCCAAAAAGTGTTAGAACCAGTTTTAGGGAATTGGGTATCCAAATCTACAAAAATCACTGTTCAACCCTAGAAATGGGATTGATTCACCATCAATGGTGAATGTGTCCTCTTTTGGAAAATAGGGAATTCTAGACAAGATTATGTGGCTTATGATCTACAATTTTGTTTTTGAAGATTCCTCAGATCTGAATCTTAAAAACTCAACCTGTAGACTCTCTCCAAGCTTGAAATAGGGATTGAAATACCTTGAATGACCTTGATGAGATATGTACACCTTTTCTCACCTTTCCATTTGATAAATCTGCATAAACAAACACATGCAAAGGGGAAAAAGTGTTGAAGGTTAGGATATAGGTGTTTTCCTCGATCAAACCCCTTTTAGGTAATTAAACCTAATGATCAAATAGTAATGAAACATGAAAAAATGGAGTTGATTACCTTGTCATGATGATTTAATCTTGAAATTCTTTAGCAATGCAAGAAGATTCAACCCTTGAATGTCCTTAGAAGCTTTCTTGATGAATTGCAATGTAAAAACTCTAAGTTGCTTGACTTCAAATGAAAAATTGATGGATGAATAATAAATAATGGGTATGAATTAAGTTAATGGATGCAAAATTGAGTTTCAATAGGTTCTTTTATAGGAAATCCACCTACTTTACCTGTCATTACCTCATCACAGGCTGACATGAAGCAAAATTAAACTCAAATTTCACTTTTTTTTCTTCTTAAAGGCCAAAATGGAGCCAAATGTGGCTCATTCACCACACATGATGAATGGGTCCCACTTGGATGGGAATGATTCACCATGCATGGCAAATGGGTCCCATAGGGGCTATTTTGACAACTCAGATGCCAAGGAATAAGCAAATAAGGTATAAAATGCAACCTTGTCGAGTGTTTGATCAATTTGAACCTCAAGATGCACAATATGGGTTAACAAGGGCCTATTAATGATGATGTAAATGTCAAATAGGGCTTGGGACACAAAAATCAATGTGAAAGTGTGATTAAATACACTTTACAACACTAAAATGAGGTCCACATAGCCTAAGAATTCAAAAGAACCAATGTGAATGTGCAAGACACATTACAACACTAGTTTATCATTAAGTTTAAGTTAAGAACCTTCTAAATTGATGTAATAATGTTATTAAACACATTTTATAATGTTGAATTAGGGATAAATAGGTTAATTAAGTCTAGAAAAGTGTGAAAGTTCTTTACAAGACTTTACAACACCTTTACAAGATGTCAATTAAAGCATGTTAGTTGATTTCCAAGGGTCCAAGACCTAGTGTGGAGGCATAAAATTCCTCATAACACTAGATTAAGACCTCATTAAGACCATTTTATCATGAATTAATCCCATGTCAAGCAAAGGGTCCTTTTTTTTCTACAACACAAAATTGCTTGTCACATCCCTTACATTGAAACTATGAGTTTGGTTATGTATTTTCGGATGCAAATTGTTGCAACTAACTGCTTTCATGCAATTATGACATTGAGAATGCAATAGTTGTTGTTTTTTTTTTATCGTAACTATAATGTTAACAAACTTTGTTATTTTGCAAGTGAATTTATTGTTCACGTGAAGCTGAATGACATCATGAGATTTAATTTAATGCATATTATATAGTTGTTGAGAATGATCTAACCATAATACCTGTGAGTGGATGCAGGACTACCGATGCCGATGAAAAAAGAGATGCCATCAGGAAGAGGTTATGATAACAAGGATCAATTTGATTATCTACCTCAAGTCGATGTATGACAAAGAATCTAAGTCGTAACTTGGCCATAAGAAATTTAAAATAATTATTCATCCTCTAAGTCAATTTATATATATATATACATATATATATATATCTTTTTTAAGTTTAAAAGAGTGAGCGATTGATTAATAAATGATATAATTAAATATTAATATATATCAATTTAAATTTGGTAAATATTAATATTGACCTCGAATGTTTCTTGCTTCAAATTTTGAAATGAAATTTTAGTTGGTGTTGGGCCTTTGAGGCAGGGCTTCTGGAAGCTTGCCAACCATGTTGGGAAACACCCAAGATGGGGCAGATTGAAATTTTCTTGGAAACGGCTGGAGGATTGGAGCTTTCTTAAGAAAATTAAGCTTTCATTCTTTTATTTTTAATAATCGAGGGCTTCTATTCATATTCTTTTTCCTATGTGTTGTTCGAGCCTTGTTCTGTAATTGCAATAAAAAATTCTTTGTTGCTTTATCACTCAACTCAACTTTCGTAATTATCCATCGCCTAAATAAACTCCCATTCTTTGTTACTCAAGCCTTCTCTCCATTATCCATCACATATCCTCTTTGTTGGTGTTATCTTAACTTTTATAATCTGAGGATCAAACTCTTGGAGCTATGTGTAGGAGGTTTGAGTTTTTCATCACCTATCTCTAATTTATTAGAGTGGTGTGGAGTTTTATTCTTTTGGCATTCTGTCATTGTTCTTTTCCTCGGCTGGAGGGTCGACGTTCCTTGGTCATCAAAGTAGCTGAGCCAAGAGATAATTTCACTAGTTTTGAACTCATTATTTTTATTCAGGCAAGTAGCAAGTTGTTTCTTGAAAGTAATTGATATCGATGTTTAAATCTTGTGCATTATTCTTGTTGCAATCAGTCTAGTTATTGTTTCTAGCATGAATTTGTATCTTGCTTAAGTGTTTATGTTTTGTTGTGAATTTCAATTCTCCTTATCTTATATTGTATTGGAGAAAAGTGTTGGTATTTGTGTTATACCGAATATGGGTACCCTTAATGGAATCACTGATTGTTACCCTATTTTCATGTTTTATTCTCAGTCTTCTCTGTGTTGACCGTGAAGTTAGCTAGTTTTATTTAAACATTTTATTTTTGTTTAATCCTTATCAATTAAAGGGTCCAAGTTAAGCATCTCAAATCTCGGTCCATTGAAATGGTATTGGTTATGTGACTTGTTTCCTTATCCAATCAGAAGTTAGATCTGGTTAAATAATTTGTGACTACTGGGTTATAACCTAAATGGTTTTCAAAATCTAGAATCTTAAGAAGCATATAAATAATTGACAATCTCAATAAGGATCCATGACCTTGTTCCATTCATCTTGTTCTTAGGAACTCTTCTTGGCATTTTTATGTGTACATTAAATTGAGGTCTAGAAACCCTCTCTTGTGAAATTATTATCATCACTCACTCAATGGTTAAGATATAACATGTAATTTTGAAAAGAGAATCTAATTGACAATATAACCCTAATCTTGAGACATAAGTAGTCATGTCGAGAAAGGGCGACAAAGCTAGCAACATAGGAGTTATAGTTATATAAATGAAATCCTTGGCCAAGGTGTGATGCTAGATTCAACATCTATCAATCATCAAGCACTAGATGTATCAATGATCAGATCAATCTTCTAGTTTGAAGGTACCCATAGTGGAGATTTGATCAGGAGATATAGGTCCTTGACACCAGGCTCAGAGGCATGATGATAGTTGATCCTTGTTATCTACCCTTGTGAAGGGACGGGTTCCTTCAATTAAAGGAACATGGGAGACTAGCTGGTCTTCGTTTGGGCAGAAAAGCCCCTGATGATAACTCCTTTTCCCATGAAGAATGTGTCATGATCAAGTGCTTTAACTTCTTAACTGTAAACTCTTGAAACCATTTTCTCTCTCTAAAAGTATTTTTAATGATTACTCAACATAAAATGATTAGTTGTAGATTTAAATTGGAAGTAATGAAAAGTTAGTTCAAGCTAGATGTTGGAAAACTGTAAATGTTTATTTTTTGTTAATTTAGTTAGTCGTTTCTTTTAGTAGAAATTGAACTAGAATTTAGTTGATGTATTGTTTGTTTTTATAAAAGTTATTTTCATAAGAAACTCTTTTTGTTAGAAAAAAAGAGAAATCCCTAGTTGTGAAACTCGTTAGTTACATTTTCTATTGAAAGTAGTTGGTTGGTTTTTCCTTATTTAACTATAGGACATATAGCTTATTACATATGGTATTAGAGCTACCAGGTTTAGCACTGAACCTCGGGCTCATCATGTGAATCTATAAAATTAAAAACTATCCCTTGGTGTTTTTCCAGGATGTGGATATGAAAACACCTCGAAAGAAGGTTCAAGATCCGGTATCCAGAAGGCTATGGGAAATTAGACTTCAGTATGATTATTCTAGATGCTCTATGCCTGCAAACTCAGAGACCATGGCTAAAGCTCTGAGAATACTTTGGGAAGAAAGAAAGAAGCAAACACCTTCCAATATTTAAGGAAGTTGTTAAAGCAACCATCCTTTCTGAATTGAAACAAACTAGCACTGTGAATTTGAACAAAATTAGAATCAAGTTGCGTGAATGTTTTGAAAATAGAAACCAATCTCTGGATATGGACACCTAATCTATTTGTAATGTAAACCTATCACAGGATGTGATAGATTCCTTTTTGTAACCAATTTTTTAATTAAACTTATCACAAGAGTGATAGTTATTTATGATCATTTTGTAAATAAATCTATCACTAAGAGTGATAGTTATTCTTTTTGTAACTAGATCTATCATAGGGAGTGATAGCTATTCATTTTGTAATCAAATCTATCACAGGGAGTGATAGTTATTTATAATCCTTTTGTAATTGAATCTATCACAGGGAGTGAGATATTTTGTAATCATTATTGAATGAAATCTATAAATAATTGATAGCATATCATGTTGAAATCTTTGTACAAATGTTGTTTATGTATCTTATTGATTAAACTATGTAAATAAAACCAACATAGACTAATAAGTAACACCTAACTATAGGAACATTATTGGAATGGAGAATTTCATAAATGGGTTCAAAGGAGATCAAGACAATGATAACCCTATGGCAAAACTAGACCAACTATTGAATTTAATGAGTGATACTCAAAACCAATTGTTAAATCTGGAAAGAAAAGTGAACATATAGATTGAAATGCATGAGGAAAGGTCTAAGACCCGTAGTGATCAACGGGAATAAAGTTATAAAACTATAAGCCTAAGCAATAAAAGGAGTCGGTTGGCTAATGAATTTTCCAAGGATATGAAAATGATTAAACCTCTAAAGTTTGAGGGCTTCACATTAGGAGATGCCATGGAAGCTTGGTTAATTGAGATGGAGAAATAATTTGAGTTGAGAGACTACTTAGACACCTCTAAGGCCACTTGAGTAGCCTACCAGTTGGCTGGGGAAGCTGCAACGTGGTGGGAAACCAAAAGAGTAGAGATGGGTCTTGAGGTGGAGTAGTTTGTAAGAATATTCAGACAACGATGGCTTCCATAGTTGTTTTATGATCATAAACTTTTGAATTTTGAGAATCTTAGGTAGGTGCCTTTGTTCATCAATGAATATTGGGAAAAATATACTTGGTTACTGAAATATGTACCTCAATATCAACAAGATGAAAACTTTTGAGTCTGAAAGTTCATCTTGGGACTGAATAACCACATTGGATGTCTGGTAGATGTTCTAGCACCTCGCACAATAGATGAGGCATACAAGAAGGTAGTTCATTAGGAAGAGAGACTGAAGAAGGATGATTCCATTGGAGATAAGAACCATGGTAAGGGAAAATGGAACTAGTCTCATCATAAGTTCAAGAGGAAGGGAAATAAGAATAACTAGTATGATAGCAAAAAGGATAAAAAGGGAAATAACAATAATTAGAAAGATGAATCTAATGCAAGCATGGGCCCGAAAAATAAAGGACCACCTAGGGGATGTTTTAATTATGGAGGTGAGAATTATGCAAATCAATGCCCTAACAAGAATCAACATGGGCAACAAAAATGGAGGCCATTACCATCCTAGTAGACAACTTTTCAATAGAGGATTCATGCAACTATAGACAACCGTTAGGCAGAGTATCAGGTTACTCAAATTGAAACACCAGGTATGCTTTATGGGAACCCAATAACCATATTAATTGACACTGGGGCTCCTGAATGTTTTATTTCACCTAAACTACTTGGTAAATTTCCAAAAAGAATTGGGTTTATGGAAAACTCCTAGACTGTAGAATATTCCAATCAAATGAGAGCTTAGGTAGAGTAGTGTCTGTTTGAGGCTAGGTTAGAACTTCTAGGATTCACTAATGAAGTTAATATTTACGTAGCACCCCTAAGTTCATATGACATAATTCTCAGAATGAATTGGTTAAAAGAGCACAAGGCCAATATTGGTTGCCTAGAAAAGACAATGGAATGTCTAGATGATCATGGAAATAAAGTGTTTTTGCAAGGAGTGCAATAAGAAGTTAGAACTCCAAAAATTTCTTCCATGCAACTAAAAAGAAATAAAAGAAATGGTTGTCAGATATATGTTGTAAAGATGAAGGTAGTTAGGGAATTTAAGGAAACGATATTTATGGATGATATGGTTATGCAAACTTAGGATTGTTGATGGGTGTTTTTTGCACCTTCTCAACATAGGAAACACACGAATTCACTACCTCTCTTGAAAGGAAATTTCCAACAACAAGTTGCTAAAAATTACCCCAAGGTCTCTCGGGTTTCAGGTCATGACATGCTAGGAATTTCTTAGCTGGGTTGATGTGATTTTGTTGGTAATCACAGGGCAACCTTACATGGGTTAAACTAGAGGGGAATTGGTTCTTTGAATGGAGTTTATAAAATTTTATGAAGGGTTGGTCTATTGCTACAAGTTCAAGACAACAATCTCAAACTCCACTTTGATCTTCAAATTTGGCTTTACAATGTGCAATGAACTTTATCTAAAGTTCCTATTTAAAAGAAAATTCAAAAGGGAAGGGAAGGGAGTAAGTTCCTAGTCCTAAAGCTACCAATGAACAGTGATAATGGAGGACCCTACAGTGGAAAACCTTCCCAAAAAAAAGTTCCACTTAACCAAATCAACTTATAGTCTCATGAAACCAGTGCAATCTTCTAAGGTCTATAGATTTTCAACCTTTCATTCACCATAAAGCATGAACAAGAGATAGAATTTAAGTACAAAATTTGTATAATGTTCAGACTAGCTTTACAATGCAGTTTATTATCAATAAACAACAAAAGGCATGAACAAGGAAGGGCATCAACATAGTAGAATTCTTCACCACCAAAGAACAACATTAACTAATCTACCAAAGCAAGCTAAAACACATAGAACAACAAAGTAAATCTATCCAAATTCACTAACTATGAAAAGAAGAATCATGTAACATACAAAAGAACTCAAGAATTCACCAAATCAATGAATTTCTATTAAAATTACAACATGTCTTTACAACAACTCAACTCTCTCTTGAAAATGAGAGGAGACCCCCTATTTATAGTGTCCAAAAAGCAAAATGAATGGCCAAGATTCAATCTTATTGTGTGGCCAAGATTCACCACAAATTAGGGATTCGCTTACCCCCAAATATTTTACAATTACATTTTGTCTTTAGCCTATTTTTCTCTCTTGTGGGAAGCACTATAGCTCTTTTGTATTTTAGTTGATTGCCTTGTTGCAGCTAATTTGTGAGGAATTCATCATCAATAACTAGATTTCCTTTGTGTTTCTTCACAGTAGCATATACCATGAATTTTTTGATCAACGTCTGAAGCTTGCTCCACTCCATAATATTAGATTGAAGCACTTGGAAATTCAATTTCCTAGATCATCCAGCAATCACATCCCAGTCCTTGTCACATTTGGGAGTGTTCTTTATCACTTGCTTGGATTGAGCAAAGGCTCACATAGAAAAACCCATAAAATCTGGTGTAAGTGCATTTGTAGTTCCATTCTCCATCTTCTTATGGAAGAGCGGCCTTATCTTCTTTGGGTCCAACTCAGCGACGAGAATCTCATAATCTTTCATTAATCTCAAATACTCCCCATAGGCTATCCTGATCTCCTTAGACCAATCAATATCAAGCTCCAATTCATGGAGCAACTGTTCCAATATCTCTTTCCTGTGGTCGAGGCCTAGCTTCCATGTCTTGGTGAGCTAGTGATCATCCTTTACCAGGGAAAGCTCCTTTTCCCATGTTCTTTCAGGCATATTGAGGATTGCCTCAATTTTATGATATGTAATCCCATACAGCTCTAGGAAGTCGGTGCAAAAATTTCTTGTGCCTTCAAGTTTCTTTTTCACCTCCAAGAACTTGTTTGTTGTCCTGACAACATGGCCAATGCCCATATTTGTGTTGTAAAGGACTTGGAAGAAATCCTCTATGGCCTTTGTCCAATATTTCCTTTTCTCCAATTTATCAATGTGGTCCTTGGACAATAGTTGTGGTGGCGCAAATGACATGGTTGGAAGATCCTCAATGGAAGACCATTGTTGAATATAAGTTTTTAAGTCCGCCACTTGTGCCTTTAACTCCTCCTTAGAATTATTGTATTTATGCATTTGGTGCACAATGGTGGTGACAGATCCTTGAAGACGGTCAATTTTATGCTCTCTTGTTGCCATCCCCAAGTCAATGGTAGAAATATTATAGTTGATCTCTTCTTCCTCAATTATCCAAGTGGCTATCTATAATGTCCTAGATCCCAATGCATCCATTGTCAGGTGGGATCTTACCCTTAGCTTCTTTTATTTTTTCGTGCTTATCTGTGCTTGAGCCAAGATGGATTTGAGTCCTGCCTTTGGATCTATTAGGGTTGGGGTTTTCTTCTCTAATTTCTTTTCAATCCACTCAAGCATCTAGGGCTCCCCTTTCGGTGATTCACTATCACCCTCTTCCTCGTGGGTACGTTGAATTTCCATTGCTTTGCTACCCAGAGTCTCCTACTCTATCGTTTCTTCCTCTTCATCAGAATCCTAGATGAATACCATTTCTTTACCTGGGGACTCAGTGGTTGTATGCTCCTTGGGGCTATCCTCCCCCTCAGAGGTTTTCTCTTCTTCTTGTTCAAGCCCATGTTCTTCATGATGCTCTGCCTTTGGGATTTTCCTTTTTTTAGCCTCTTCTTCAGGCTTGTCTTCTTCTTTCTCTTCTCTTTCCTTTTCTTCATCCTCATGCCTAGGGCTCCTACCTTGCTCTCCAATTAGAGGTTCAGTGTCCATTTTCTCATCTGTATCCTTCTCTTCATCAAAGGGATGCCCTTTAGCTTCTTCTTTGATGTCCTTGAGTTGCTGGTCCAACCCCTCCTTGAGCTCTAGGTCGAATGTTTCCACAATATACTTTGTGCCTAGTTCCTCAACATCTTCTTTAGAGGACTATGTTCCCTCTTCCTCCTCTTTGTGCACCACCTTATCAATCACTAGATGCTAATATTTAGGGTGCTCATGGTAGTCATTTGCTTCTTCTTCCATTTCTTTTGTTGCTTTCCTTTCTTGTCTTTCCAATTCTTCATATATCTACATAGTCACCTCAATTGTAGGTGGTTTAGTTGGAGGAGGAGGGACAAGGAGGTTAGAAACAACCTACACTAGGGCAACTTGTACCAAAGGGTTCATTAGCACCCTAGATAACTCTATCAGTATGTTTTGCATGTTCCTAGCAAAGGCTTCCAGGAGCGAGAGGGTTGGTATCATTTCCATTGCACTGGCTAGTGAGAGGGTAATGACAAAGACATGGAGGAGGAAGAGAGAAGAGAAGAAGTGGTAGAAGAGGAATCTATGATCATAACTTGCATTTTAGGGGAAGTAGAGGCAAGGTGAACTGAAATGTCCACAGCAGGCAAAATGAGCAATAGTAGTGGTTGTAGAAACATAGGTGAATGTGAGGTCAGAGGCAGTAGGTGGGGACTTTGTCTGCTTGGCCTCTTCTACTTCTCATTCACAGAGTGGGTCTTCTCGGATAGTGGGAATTTTTGTGAAGTTGTCTGACTTCTTTGGTTTCTTTGAAGGTTCACCTTTCGATGCTTTTCTTGAGTAGACCCTAGGCTTGGGATGGCATTCAGATGTTTCTTTCCTTTTCCTAGAATGTGTAGTAGGAGGAGATGCTGAGGTCTCTTCAGTTGGAGTAGTAGTGAAAAAGGCACTATCAGTTTCAATCTCGGGTTCATCCTTGAGCTCACCATATGTTAGAGTAGCCCCTTGTAGCTTTAATTGTGCAATTTTCCAATCGATCCATTGCTTCGTTCTTTCCTCAATGGGTTTCATCAGAATATTGAGGTCATTGACCTCTTCCTTGTTCCAATTGATCAACGACAATGGTAGGTTGGCAACAACATCATACCTGGGGTCAATCACTGTGTTTTCTTCTTCAACAATCTAGTCAGGGATTGGAAACAACTTAACCGTTTTGATGAAATACGTCATCATGTGCATGTAGTGCCTCATTAGTACTTCTTTATTGTCTCTGCAATTGGCCCAAAAGTCCTCAACATTATGCAGATGGGCATACTCAAAATCACCACCTTCTTTAATTTACCATATGGGTCCATTCGTGGCTAGGCAGTGTAGAGCTCCAAGTTAGATTCAACTAACTCCTTATCAAAATATTTCACACACCGGGATGTGGGGAATGCATACATTCCTTGACCAAATGTGAGGGGATAAGGAATCCCTACCCTATTTCACTCATAAGGGTATGTGCACGCTGCAGTTGCTAGGAGAGTTCCAACAATATTAATCGATCATTTGGGTATCGGGGTAGCTTATATGGTTTCTCTGAGAAACCCTCAACTTAGATGTATGTAAATTTGGGAAATTGAATGAACAAAAAGTCAAAATGGTGGATGAATGCATTGGCACTGTGTGTGACTCTTCTTTCAAAGTAACCTCCAAGTAACCTAATGATATGCTCTATGAAGGTGTCATTAACTCTGCAATAGTCCTTGAAGTTCCTATATTGGAGCTGTGGATATTTATCATATACCTTCAATTCCCTTCTTGGGGTTTAGCTAGGAGTTGCAAACAAACCTTTGTATTGGGCACAATCAATGAGTAGGTAGACCAGGTATAATATCATGTAAAATTATGAAGTTTTCTTCACTGCCACAAACTACTCATGCAAGCATTGGTTGATCATTCCAACCCAATAGAATTTGTTCTTTCCTTGGATAATTTCCTCAATGAAATACAACATCCATTCTTGGAAGAAAGCTACCATCAGAAGGCCCATAACTCTGCTCAATAAGGTTTCCAAGTCATGGTAATCCTCATAGAAATCACTTCTAAAGAGTTCTTGGGGGACTTTGTTTGTACTGCCCCTCTTTTCCTTTAGCCAATATTGATTGATAAGCTTCTTTCACTTGAGGGGGTCAACATCCCACATGGTCTTGGCATATTCCTTGGATGTCTCCTCCATTTCATCAAAGGTAGGGATATGGAAAATTTTTCCTATTGATTTGGTAGACAGATCAACCAATATATTGCCATCCCTATCCACAATTTTTTTAGTATCTTCTTGATATGTCTCTCTATAGGCCATCACAAGCTTGAGAGCAATGAGAGTAGGAGAGAAACCATTAGCCTTGGCCAACCCACTCTTTCTGATATTCCTAGCATTTTTTGTGGTAGGATGGATGATCGCCCTTTGCTTGAATTCGTCGATATCAATATGTCCCAAGTTAGTATATGAGATTTCTTTCCAGTTTGTGGTGACCTTTGACTTGATGGGCTTCCCTTGGAATTTTTATTTAATTTGGTCCTTATCTTCTTTACCCTGAGGTGCCTTGGAAAATTTCTTTCCTTTTTCCTTCTCTATGGCTGCCTCTGAAGGTCCTACAACTGGTTCCATATATCCTATAGGAAAGAGAGCAGTAAGCACATTCAATTGTAAAAACATGAGAAGCATTAGCCAAAATCCTACAAAAACAATGTTAGATTAGGTAACTCATCATTCAAAGGTCCTAACATTTCTTTTGGATCAGCATTGGCCATTCATTTTGGGAAGTTATGGCCATGTGGGCCTAGGGGTACAAACTTCCCTAAGTTGGCAGTTGTGAATGAACAACAGACAAGGCATGGTGGCCTACAAGGTTCTACTCGCATCAGGATTTGGCCCTAAAGTGGGATCCACTAGGAAGATTAGGCCATTTAGGCACATGGATCAAATCAACTTTGTGGTTTTTGGAGTCATCAGATTAGTTGTTTAAGTGAGTGGGCTAGAGATATGCAAACATCGAGGGTCTATTAGCTGTTTGGTATTCTGCCATTTGAAAATGGCCTTGGTAGAGCGGAGTTCCACAAGTGGCATCCTACCATGCTACATCTGCTAACCCAGGGAATGGCTGCCACTTTATCTATAAAGTTCAAACTATTCGAATGAGTGTGGGCTAGAAGACATGGGAAGGCACTGGAAGATAGTTGTTTAGAATGGCGAAGGTGGGACAAAGATCCGCCAAAGGAAACCCACACTATCAAGTCTGCAGGAAGCCTAGGCATCATTCATTTGTTAGTTGGCAGACAGTTAAAAGGAAATAGTAGGGTCAAGTCTCATGTAGCGGGCTAATGGGGGTTTGTGGTCATTTAGCATGGCGATGATAGAATGACCGTCCACAAGTGGCCACCTGCATGGAGCAACCTGCAAAGTCTTTTTTGATCAGTTATTTTTTGTTGTTTTGGCTTGGATGGAGGCAACAAGTGTGGGTTTTGTGGGGCAAAAAGATGGATGCCCAAGGCCGTTTGGAACGAAAAACTTGCCATGATGGCCCACGAATAGAAGTACGCAAGGAGAGGCCCGCACAAGGTCCAATACTTAGTAAATTTTGGCATAGGGAGATCGAATGGCAATGACAGGGTCAACACTCGCCTGTCGAAAGGACCTAGGCGTTTCACCATTTGAGTAGTGGGCAGGTGCATGAAGTTGGGTAGCAATTTTGTGGCCACTTTGAAAATAAGTTCGAAAACTCATAGCACGAGCACGTTATAACGTGCTCATGTTATTTCACGTTAAAAACAAAGAAAATAGTAAAAGTATTTGCATTAGAATACCAAACCAAAGGCTTGGAGGGAATTCCCAATGAGGCCAGAGACGTGCTTTTGCAAATTCTACAATTTTTCACATAATTGGGTTCGTGCTCACCATTAGGATTGCATCTGGTTCAATATCGACAAAATCAAACACATGGGTAATGTTAGGTTCTCTCTTAACTATCCAACGATGTAATTTTTTTCACTTTCTGACAATGTTAAGCCTTTTATCCATAATTTATTTTGTTTGTATCTCTTTTTTACCAAAAAGCAGTGTTTGGTGTTTTTTTGTTATAAATTAACCATTCATCAAAATTTCAAATAAATTACATTTTTAGAAACTAGACTCCATTCTACAAATTTAAAAAAAAAAGGAAAAAACAATCAATTATTTTCCAAAATTTGTAGGTGGAGCACTGCCAAAATTCTACTTTTTAGGAAGTCCCCACTTAGAAAATTAGTAAAAAATCAAATATTCATTAAAAAATTATCAAAAAAATTGTGCATCAACTAGATACTATTAGCTAACTTCTGACCATAGCGATTTTAAAAATACTACAAAAAAGTTCATTGTGCTAGGGTCATACAAGAGTTGCTATGTTATGTTTTTCTGAAAAAAACAACACCAATTTGTGTATGTCCCTCTTTTGAGCCCCCTAATCTCACCATTTTCAAAATAAATTAGTAGTTTAGAAAGTAGACTCAAAGCACTTCGATCCTTGTTTTTGTTCCATCTCAAAATTTTGAGTGTAACTATCCTCAATTTCATGTCCAAGGTCAACATTTCCTGATTTCAGAAAAAAATTGGCCACTTAAGCCCCCTTTTTGGGAACC
Organism: Sequoia sempervirens; assembly: GCA_007258455.2. Classification (NCBI taxonomy): domain Eukaryota; kingdom Viridiplantae; phylum Streptophyta; class Pinopsida; order Cupressales; family Cupressaceae; genus Sequoia; species Sequoia sempervirens. The sequence goes on along the minus strand of VDFB02322004.1, from coordinate 5,730 downwards.
ATCTTGGTGCATTTACCCAAGTCATTAATGTGGTGGAAAGAAGAAAAGTGGAAACTCGCAAAGGATGGTCTGCATCAATGTAGTTTCCTTTTTTCTAAGCTTGGACAACGATTAGGGCTATAGGGTTCGCCAAGTGGGGGGATGGGGCAAGTTTGATGTTTGAAATGGTGGCCACCCCACAGACACTCATGGACGGAAGCCTGCAAAGGGTGACCCACAAAAGGGATCATTAGTTAGTCGATTGGCACAAGGAAATTATACGGAAACATCCTGGGCAAAGCCCAACCTCCAGAATGATCTTAAAGCCTTTTCATTTGGAGTGGTTGTTTAAACGGTGGTGGAGGCAAGGTGGAAATCTGTAGAGCCGGACGAAAGAGTGACAGCGACCAAATGTGAAATTTAGCTTTTAAGGAAAAAGTCTGAGGCACCAGGTACTTTGCAGGTCCACAAGATTTGAATGCCCTAGTTCAAGAATAGTCACAGGGGGTGCAAGTTTCATGGGTCCTTAACAAATGGATTTTCAAAGGATTTCAAAATTTTAAAATGTGGGTTTTGATCGTTGGGGCTTTGTCTAACTAGTTTCTTAGTTTTCTTTTATCAATATTTAGCAACTTTACAAAAATTGAAGAAAACTCAAAGAAAACCAAGCGGTGGAAGACCGACCTGAAAACCTTGATGAAATCGATGAAGAATTTGCAAACAAATACCTTAAATCAGTGAAGGAGCTTGGTGGGCACGACAACGACATTAGTGGGAGGCTCTGACAAACTCCTAAAATCCTGATAATGAAAATAATAGCTCAAAATGGGCTATTTATAGATTTTGTAGCATTTAATGCCCATTAGTAATGCAAGTACAATGGTGGCTGAGGTTGGTGGACACACATTTCGAGACAGGTGGTGCCAAAAGAAGTGAGGTCCGCAAAGTGGGCGGCATCTAGATGTTGGTCGCCTAACAAGTTGGGCAGGAGAATGGTGGTAAAGGTTGTGGGTCCCGCAGGGCAGGTGGACAAACCGGCCCAATCACCATAGGGGCAGTGAAACCATAATGGAATCCCACATAGGGCAGCCTGCAAGGGAAAACCCACAGAGCCCGGAAGACGACAACTTAAAGCTCAAAGGAAAATAGCCAGGGAAATCCTACAAAGGCCTAAGGCTTTGAAAATTTGAGGGTGGCAAAAATTGGTTGACTCAAGATGATTATTCTAAGACTCTTGATCACTTAGGAGTCAAAAATAGGGGGCATGCAAAATGAGGTAGTGGCAAAAGTGACCTGGCGAAGCAAAAAGAGAGAGGGTCACCATTCTGAACGGGGTGTGTGTGTTATAAGCACAAGAAGGATCAGAGTGAGAAAATGGAAATTGACCCTAAGAAGGAAAATTTTGTGGAGAAATATCCTTATCTCTAAGAATATCAGGATGTGTTTCCAGAAGAACTACCTAGGCTACTGCCGAGAAGAGTATTTGATTTCTCTATAGATCTAGTTCTAGGGGCTGGACCTATATCTAAGGCTTTGTATCATATGATTACAATAGAACTGATGGAGTTGAAGGAAAAATTGCAAGAGTTTCTAGATAAAGGGTTAATTTGACCTAGTGTATCACCATGGGGTGCTCCAGTGATTTTTGTAAAGAAGGATGGGACACTCAAGTTATGTATTGATTACCGCATGCTGAATAAACTCACCATCAGGAATAGATATCCCTTTCCGAGGATAGATGATCTTTTTTATTAGATGAAGGGGGAAGTTTTTTTTTCCAATTGAGATCGAGATACCACCAGTTAAGATTGAAAGAGGAAGATATCCATAAAACAACTTTCAGGACTAGGTACAACCACTATGAATTCACAATGTTACCTTTTGGACTTACCAATGCTCCTACAACATTTATGAATTTGATGAACAATATTTTTCACAATTTTCTTGACAAGTTTGTATTGGTATTTCTTGACAATATTCTTATTTACTCAAAGAATGAAGATGAACATCTTTGATATCTTCAGATAGTCCTTCAACAATTAACAAAACATCAACTTTATGTCAAGTTGTCAAAATGCACTTTCTTCTAGAAGGAGGTACAATATTTGGGTCATATCATATCAGCTAAGGGTATAGTAGTAGACCCTACAAAGATAAAGGCTATAGTAGAATGGAAGAAACCTAAGAATGTGCACGAGGTTAGGAGCTTCATGGGTTTAGCAGGGTATTCTCAAAGGTTTGTGAAAAACTTTTCTAGAATTGCTCACCCCATCACCTCCCTTCAGAGAAAGGGAAATAGGTTTGAATGGATTGGAAAATGTCAGGAGGCTTTTGATACATTGAAGGAGAAGTTATCCACAACACCTATTTTTATTTTACCAGACCCTAACAGTCATTTTGTAGTAATCAGATATGCATTAGGAGACGACTTAAGAGGAGTATTGATGCAATATGAGAAGGTGGTGGCATACGAATCCTAGAAATTGAAACAATATGAGAAAAAATATGCCCCTCATGATTTGGAATTAGCAGCTATCGTTCATGCTTTATAGATGTGGCGACATTACCTGCTAGGAAAATACTCGATCACCAAGGGTTAAAGTACTTGTTTATTCAACCTAACTTAAATGCTTGACAAAGAAGGTGGATGGAATTAATATCTGATTACGATTTTGAAATCAGTTACATCAAATGAAAAGAAAATAGAGTAGTCAATTCTTTGAGCCTATGAAGGCATATAACTTCAATGATGATAGTCAATACCAGCTTTAGAGCTCAGGTGTTGCAGAAAATGAATGAAGATGAATTTTACTGTCAAGTGTGAGAAGCTCTCTAGGAAAATCCATAGGATGCTAAGTATGAAGGATATCAGATTGAGACAAATGGATTATTAAGGTACAAGGTCATAATGTACATACATGACTCTCTTGAGTTAAGGAAGACAATATAACAAGAAACCCACTCAACACCCTATTCAGGACACCCTAGGGTACCAAAAATGTTGGCAGATGTTCAACCCCTATATTTTTGGAAAGTAATGAAAAGGGATTCCACTAGATTCATTGTGGATTGTTTTGAATGTCAAAAGGTTAAGGTAGAGCATCAACATCCAACAGGGTTATTACAACCTCATAATGTAGCCAAATGGAAATGGAAATTTATTTGTATGGATTTTATTTGGGGATTACCGATGACTAGGAATAGGCACAATGCAATACTAGTAGTGGTGGAAAAACTCACCAAGACAACACATTTTATACCAAGGAATTTGATGGACGGAGCTTTAGCAATTGCTTAGAAATTTGTGTAGGAGCTTTTTTGATTACACAAAGTACCAGAGAATATTATCTCTGATAGGGATGCTAGAATGACATCCAGATATTGGAAAACCCTATTTTCTACTTTGGGAACTCAACTAAATATTAGCACAACTTATCATCCAGAAATTGGTGAACAGATGAAAAGGGTGAATCATATTTTGGAAGATTTACTCAGAATCTATTGCATGGATCAGCAACACAAATGGGAGGAATATTTACCATTAGTAGAGTTCGCCTATAATAACTCCCATTAGTCAGGTATCAAAATAACACCATTTGAAGCCTTATATGGTAGAAAATGTAGAGAACTAATTAGTTGGGATAGAATGGAGGATAGAATCATCCTCAGTCCTGAAATGCTCTTAGAAATGGAAGAACAGGTCAAGTTGATCAAGCAGAGGTTAGAAGAAGCCAATGATCGGCAGAAGAGCTACGTGGATGCAAAAAGAACTCCCAGGAAGTTTGAAATTGGGGATAAAGTTCTCTTACAAGTAAAACCCCATAAAAGCTCCATCAAATTTTGAAAAGCCTCGAAGCTAGCTCTGAGATTTGTGGGACTGTTTGAAGTCCTGGAAGTTATTAACCCAGTAGCTTACAAAATTTCTCTACCACCAGCCCTCACCAAATTACATAATGTGTTTCATGTTTCCTATCTTAAGAAATATTATGCAGGTTTTGATCACCAGATTGACTGGAATTCCTTGCAGATGCAGGATACATAGGTGATCACAGTTGAGCCACTTAGAGTGCTTGAGGTGTGTAGGATGCACTTACATAACCCCAAGGTTATGCAATGAAAGGTCTAGTGGGACCAGTAATTTGAAGAAAATACCACTTGGGAGGATTATGAAGAAATCCTTCAGAAATCTCTTTGTCTTTTGATGAACAATTGATAATACTATATTAATGTTTATGTTTATGTTTATGTTATGTTTAAAATTTAGAATAAACAATCATCGAGGACGATGATTCTTAAGGGGAGGAGTATCTCACATCCCTTACATTGAGACTATAAGTTTGGTTATGTATTTTCAGATGCAAATTGTTGCAAGTAACTGCTTTCATGTGATTATGACATTGAGAATGCAATAGTTGTTCTTTTTTTTTATCGTAATTGTAATGTTAATGAACTTTGTTATTTTGCAAGTGAATTTATTGTTCACGTGAAGTTGAATGAGATCATGATATTTAATTTAATGCATATTATATAGCCATTGAGAACAATCTAACCATAATACCTGTCAGTGGATCCAGGACTACCAACGCTAATGGAAAAGGAGATGTCATCAGGGAGAGGTTATGATAACAAGGATCAATTTGATTATTTACCTCGAGTTGGTGTACGACAAAGAATCTGAGTCGTAACTTGGCCATAAGAAATTCAAAATAATTATTCATCCTCTAAGTCAATTTATGAATATATATATATATATATCTTTTATAATTTTAAAAGATTGAGTAATTGATTAAGAAATGATATAATTAAATATTAATGTATATCAATTTATAAATATTAATATTGGCCTAGAATGTTTCTTGCTTCAAATTTTGAAATGAAAATTTTAGTTGGCATTGGGCCTTTGAGATGGGGCTTCTGGAAGCTCTCCAACCATGTTGGGGACTACCTAAGATGGGGCAGATTGAAAGTTTCTTGGAAGCAGCTGGAGGATTGGAGCTTTCTTAATAAAATTAAGCTTTCATTCTTTGATTTTTAATCATCGGGGGCTTCTGCTTGTATTCTTTTTCCTATGTGTTGGTCGAGCCTTGTTCTATAATTGCAATTGTTGGTGTAATTAAATGTCTTGTACCTTTTCCTAGGTCATAATTACACCTTAGTTAAGTTTACTTAGGAACCACATAGGAGGTTGTTGGAGAATCTCCACTTTTGGTGGACTTGACATGTCATTACCTCATCATTTCCACCTTTTGTGGACACATCATGTGATTATCTCTCCACCTTTTGTGGAGTGATAACTCTTCATAGTTGTCTCATGTCATAAGATTATGACACTTGTCATAATCTTATGCCCTTCTATGTTCTCACCTTGGCTATTTAACCAAGGGGTCTTTCTCATTGTAATCATAATCATAATCATAATCATATCAATGACATTGAATACAGTTTATTCTTCTCATATTCTCTCTCTTTTCTTGTGCTTTCCATTTGGTCTATAGATCTTGGCATCCATAGCCAATTCTAACATGGTATCAGAGTGGGTTGGGTGCCATTGGAGAGTATTATTCTGAAGAGAGATCCCAGATCTGAGGAGGTTCCGTTCATGGCTCTTTGTTGCAGGTTCACATCCGAGCTTGCTGGTGCAAATCTGAGCTCACCATTGTGTCCGGAAGGTTCGAGATAGTCGATTTTGTCTTTTGTTTCATCTAAATCAGACATACGAGGCCAAATCTAAAAGGGTTTGAAGCTGAACAG